>JASVEL010004200.1:0-66410 GCA_032618575.1 Nicotiana noctiflora
CCAACCAGCTGAAGATTTTTTGTTATTACTCAAAAACTTCAGAACGAGGCCAAAGTTTTGCACCTACACTGTGCTAAAATTTAAAAATCATAATGCACAAAAAAACTTCGGCCAACCAGCTGAAGTTTTTTTGTTATTATTGAAAAACTTCAGCAGGAGGCCGAAGTTTTGCACCTACATTGGCCTAAAATTAAACAATAAAATGCACTATAAAACTACGGCCAACCAGCTGATGTTTTTTTGTTATTACTCAAAAACTTCAGCATGAGGCCGAAGTTGAAGTTTTTTTGTCTATTAAAAACTCTAGCACTATATAACCTGAAGTTATTCTATTGGATACAATATTTTTCTTTATGCCTTTTTGATATTTCGACTCTATTTGCTGAAGGTTCTTTAGTATATTTCGATAAACTTCTACAAAATTGCTCAAAAACTTCAGCAGAAGGCCGAAGTTGTGTACCTATACTAGGCTAAAATTAAAAAAATCATAATGCACAAAACAATTACGGCCAACCAGCTGATATTTTTTTTGTTATTATTGAAAAACTTTAGCAGGAGGCCGAAGTTTTGCACCTATACTTGGCTAAATTTAAAAATCATTATGCACTAGAAAACTACGGCCAACCAGCTGAATTTTTTTTGTTATTACTCAAAACTTCAGCAGAAGGCCGAAGTTTTGCATCTACACTGTGCTAAATTTAAAAAATCCGGATGCACTAAAAAACTACGGCCAACCAACTGAAGTTTTTTTGTTATTACTCAAAAACATCAGCAGGAGGCCGAAGTTTTGCACCTACACTGGGCTAAATTTAAAAAATCATAATGCACTAAAACACTACGGCCAACCAGCTGATGTTTTTTTGTTATTATTGAAAAACTTCAGCAGAAGGCCGAAGTTTTACACCTACACTAGCCTAAAATTAAACAATCATAATGCACTAAAAAACTACGGCCAACCAGCAGATGTTTCTTTGTTATTACTCAAAAACTTCAGCAGGAGGTCGAAGTTGAAGTTTTTTTGTCTATTAAAAACTTTAGCACTGTATAACCTGAAGTTATTCTATTGGATACAATAGTTTTCTTTATGATTTTTTGAAACTTCGGCTCTATTTTCTGAAGGTTGTTTAGTATATTTCGATAAACTTCTACAAAATTGCTGATGTTCTTTAGTATATTTCGATAAACTTGAAATAACATATTTACTTCATGGTCAAGTTTCAGCAAAGAAAATACTTGAAATTCATCAAAAAAGACATAAACATATTTGAATCAATCAAAGTCACATAATTCATACAAAAATAATGTATGTTCACAATATTCAATTTTCTTTTCACATACATCCTTGGGAAAAAAATAAAAACTTAGTTCATTGTTTACAAATTATTCTCTATTCAAAAAGTTCACAGAGTGTCTTCATATTCTCCATAGAAATGTCACAATTTCTCTTCTTGATTTTCTTCACCCCATACCATGAAACTTCACTATGTCTTCCACAAAATAATTTTCTTTTTTTTTAGCAACTACCGTCAACTTTCATAAGAAAAAAACAAGAAAATGTTGGCAAAGACATGCTTACTACTGGTGTGCATCTGAGAATTTGTGGGAAGTAAATATAGTGAAGAAGAAGTTCAAAATACTTCATATGTGACGGAGACTGGCCACATCAAAAACTCGAGCAACAAGAAATTTGCTCAGTTTCATAAAACAACAAATTTTCCTGGTGCTCAAGTATTTGATCTGGCCAATCCCCTTCACATATGAAGTATTTTGGCTTCTGCTTCACTATCTTTGCTTCACAAGAACTCCCTTCTACATCCAATAATCATGTCTTAGCAAATATTTCCTTGTTTTTTTTATGAATACAAATTTAAAGAAATCTTATAGAAGTCTATGCATGACTATGAAATTTTCAAGTGAAGAGATTGTTAATATAGCCAAAGAATGCACCTACTCAATTTAATATCAATAAATGATGAATAGATTGTTACCTGTTTTTTCTTCATAGAAATTGAATTTAAAAACATAAGTAGTTGGCAAAAGATTTAAGTTGTAAGTGGTAGTAGTTGGTAAATGCAATAAAAAAATAGTAAAAAATAATGGGATGAAAACTAGTTGATATAAGTGATACAAATATATTCGGCCAACTAGCTGATGTTTTTTTGTTACTACTCAAATACTTCAGCACGAGCATGTAGTTTTCCATATAGCCTGGCAAAATTTAAAAAAAATATTGCACTAAAAAACTTCGGCTAACCAGCTGAAGTTTTTTGTTATTATTGAAAAACTTCAGCAGGAGGCTAAAGTTTTTCACATACACTGGCTAAATTAAAAAATCATAATGCACTAAAAACTTCGGCCAACTAGCTGAAGATTTTTATTATTATTGAAAAAATTCAGCAGAAGGCCAAAGTTTTGCACCTACACTGGCTAAAATCAAAAAATCATAATGCACTAAAAGTCTTCGGCGAACCAGCTGAAGTTTTTTTTTATTATTGAAAAACTTCAGTAGGAGGCCGAAGTTTTGCTCCTATACTGGCTAAAATTAAAAAATCATAATGCACTAAAAATCTTCGGCCAACTAGCTGAAGTTTTTTTGTTATTATTGAAAAACTTCAGCAGGAGGCCGAAGTTTTTTCACCAACACTAGCTAAAATTAAAATATCATAATGCACTAAAAAACTTCGGCCAACAAGATGAAGTTTTTTTGTTATTATTGAAAAACTTCAGGAGAAGCTTGACTAATAAGCTTAAAAAATCTTATTTATATATATCATTATTATTCTGACTTTGAAGTGTCTAAAACCTTCGTGGTTTTCTTAACAGTTTTTGAAGAATAATCTCTTCATTCTGTTAAAATCAGTTTGAAGAATAATCTCTTCACTGTGATAAAATCTGTTTGAAGAATAATCTCTTCACTGTGTTGTCTTGGTTTGAAGAATAGAATACTTCACCATTTACTGAATTTGTTTGTGTTATGTTGATAGAAATGGCTAACGGAGAGGAACAAAGTGATTCTGCTGCAACAGTTACTGTTCCTAGCCGTCCTACTACACCTGCAACAACTATGCCACCTGCGAAAAAGCCGGGGAAATTCTCTGGTGTAAACTTTAAGATATGGCAGCAAAAGATATTCTTTTATCTAACTACTCTAAGTCTACAAAGGTTCATTCAAGAGGATGTTCCAGTCGTGCCTGAAGGAACCCATGACAACGAACGCTTCCTTGTTATTTAGGCTTGGAAGCACTCCGATTTCCTGTGCAAAAACTATATTCTAAATGGGCTAGAAGATGTCTTGTACAATGTTTATAGCATCATGAAAACATCAAGAGAATTATGGAATGCTCTTGAAATGAAGTACATGACAGAAGATGCTGGATTAAAGAAGTTTGTGACCGCCAAATTTTTGGATTTTAAAATGATTGATGGTAAATCAGTTATAACGCAAGTTCAAAAACTGCAAGTTATTGTTCATGACCTCCTTGCTGAAGGTACAAAACAAGTTAATACTTTTATTCAAGATATTAAATATTTTACTACAATAACAACCCAGTATAGTCCCACAAAGTGGGGTCTGGATATTAATTATTGTACTAATTATAAATTTATGATTAATGGTATGGTCATAAATGAGGCATTTCAAGCTACGGCATTTATCAAAGAGGTGCTTCTGCTATGGAAGGACTTTAATAATTACTTAAAACATAAGCACAAGGAAATTACGCTTGAAGACCTTATTGTTCGTCTACGGATTGAAGAAGACAACAAGGATGCTGAGAAGAAATCTCGTGTAATAATGGGTGCTAATGTTGTTGAGGAAGCTTCAACAATTAAAAAGAGGAAGAAGCCGTCTGGATCAAAGAATTATCTAATTAAGAAGAGGTTCAAAGGTAATTGCCACAACTGTGGTAAGGTTGGACATAAGTCTAATGAATGTCATGCACCAAAGAAGGACAAAAAGAAAAGTCAAGTGAACATGATTGAGAAGAATGATGAAATTGATGAC
The DNA here is from genome assembly GCA_032618575.1 of Nicotiana noctiflora. Lineage (NCBI taxonomy): Eukaryota > Viridiplantae > Streptophyta > Magnoliopsida > Solanales > Solanaceae > Nicotiana > Nicotiana noctiflora. The sequence goes on from JASVEL010004200.1 coordinate 4,004, forward strand.
CTATGTGCCATGTTTTCAGAATGCAACCTAGTCGGAAATCCTCGCGAATGGTGGATTGATTCAGGAGCAACTCGACATGTTTGTGCTAACAAAGAGTTGATAACTTCTTATGATCCCGTTGGACTGAATGAGACAGTGTTTATGGCAAACTCCGCTACTGCAAAAATTGAAGGAACATGCAAAGTGGCTTTGAAGATGACTTCGGGAAAGATTGTGACCTTAAAGGATGTTCTTCATGTTCCTGAAATGCGGATAAATTTAGTTTCAATATCACTTCTAGTCAAGAATGGATTTAAGTGTGTTTTTGTTTCTAACAAAGTTGTACTTAGTAAGAATGAAATGTATGTAGGAAAAGGTTACCTGACAGAGGTTCTTTTTAAGCTCAATGTAATTGCCACTAATATGAATAAAATTTCTATTCGTTCTTATTTGTTTGAGTCAAATAATTTATGGCATGAACGTTAGGTCATATAAATTTTAAAACATTGCGAAAAATGATTAATTTGGAAGTACTACCGAAGTTTGAATGCAATAACTCGAAACGTCAAATATGTGTGGAATCTAAGTACAGTAAGCATACTTACAAGTGAGTTGAAAGGAATTCAAATCCTTTAGACTTAATTCATACGGATATTTGCGATATAAAGGCAATATCATCTTGCAGTGGAAAAAAGTCTTTCATAAATTTCATTGACGATAGTACTGGATATTGCTATATTTACTTACTTAATAGTAAAGATGAAGCAATAGACGCATTCAAGCAGTACAAAAATGAAGTTGAAACGTAATTAAATAAAAAGATCAAAATGATAAGAAGTGATAGAGGCGGCGAGTATGAATTTCCTTTAGAAGAAATATGTTTGAAAAATGGCATTATTCACCAAACGACTGTCCCTTACTCACCGGAATCTAATAAAATTGTGGAAAAAAAGAATAGAACATCAAAGGAAATTATGAATGCCCTATTAATAAGCTCTGATTTGCCTCAGAACTTGTGGGGGAAGCTATTCTTAGAGCTAACCAAATACTGAATCGAGTTCCCCATAGCAAAACAAAATCCATTCCATATGAAAAATAGAAAGGAAGGAAACCCAACTTAAAATATTTTAAAGTGTGGGGGTATTTAGCTAAAGTGCAAGTTCCTAAACCCAAAAGGGTAAAAATTGGACCAAAAACTGTTGATTGCATTTTCATAGGATATGCAACAAGTATAGGTTTTTGGTTCATAAATCAGAAAATCCCAACATTCATATTAATATGGTAATTGAATCGGATAATGCTGAATGTTTTAGAACATTTATCCGTATAAAATGAAATGTGAGTCATCTAATGAAAAATCTAAGCGACCTCGGGAAGAAAAAAAGGAAGATACATTTAATGAGGAAAATCCAATGCGTGGTAAACGTTGAAGGACAACTACTTCCTTTGGACAACATTTTTGTCTTTCTTATTGGAAATTGAGCCTCAAACGTTCAAAGAAGCAATGTCTTCCTCGAAAGCACAATATTGGAAAAAGGCAGTCAATAGTGAAATAGAATCCATATTAAGTAATCATACTTGGGAATTGGTTGATCTTCTTCCATGAAATAAACCTTTGGGTTCTAAATGGATTTTCAAAAAGATAATGAAAGCTGATGGTACTATTGACAAATACAAGGCAAGATTAGTTGTTAAAGGATTTGGACAATGAGAAGGTCTTGATTACTTTGACACATACTCGCGGGTAAGAAGAATTACATCTATTAGGGTGTTAATAATGTTAGCCGCCGTGTATGGCCTTCAAATTCATCAAATGGATTTAAAGATGACCTTCTTAACTGCGAATTTAGAGGAAGAAATCTATATGGAACAACCTGAAGGGTTTGTAGTTTTCAGAAAAGAAAAGAAGGTTTGTCGACTTGTGAAGTCACTTTACGGATTAAAACATGCACAAAAACAATGGCATGCAAAATTTGGTCAAACAATGTTGTCAAATGATTTCAAGATCAATGAGTATGATAAATGTGGTTACATTAAGAATACTCCAAATCAAATTGTCATTGTTTGTTTATATGTGGATGATATGTTGATAATGAGTAACGATATTGCTAACATAAATGCTACTAAGCGCATGCTTACTAGCAAGTTTGATATGAACGACTTAGGAGTTGCCGATTTCATTTTGGGAGTTAAAATCCTACAAACTCCTCAAGGTCCAGCTTTGTCTCAATCTCAGCAAATTAAAATGGTTCTTGAAAAATTCAAGTATTTGGACTTTAAAGAAGCAAAAACGCCAATTAATTTAAACCATATTCTTGTAAAGAACAAACACGAAAGCAAATCTCAATTGGAGTATGCTCGAGTGTTGGGTAGTTTTGTGTACATTATGAATTGCATACGACCAGATATAGTTTGTGCAATAACCAAGCTTAATCAATACACAAGTTAACCCAACCATGCTCATTGGATAGCAATGAAACATGTTTTGGGATATTTAAAATATACTCAAGACTATGCATTGCATTACAATAATTGTCCCATAGTATTTGAAGGATATAGTGATGCAAATTGGATCACCGGATCAACTAAAAATCCACAAGTGGATACATTTTTACTATTGGTGGAGGAGCAGTGTCTTGGAAGTCATCCAAACAGACATGCATCGGTCATTTTACAATGCAGTATGAGTTTATAACTTTAGATAAGGCCGGTGAAGAAGCTGAATGGCTCCAGAATTTCTTAGAAGATATTCCTTTTTGGCCCAAACCTTTGGCACATGTATGCATACATTGCGACAGTCAAGCAGCAATAGGAAGGGCATGGATCGTTGTGTATAATAGAAAATCTTGTCACATTCGACGAAGACACAATGCCGTTAGATAACTACTCTTTTTGGTGGCATTATCACAATTGACTACGTAAAGTCAAAGATAATGTATCGGATCCGCTTACAAAAGTCTTACCTAAAGAGGCGGTTGAAAAGTCATCAAAGGGAATGGGACTATGGCCGAGGTTAATTCACTATGACGATAACTCTACCTAGAAGACTGGAGATCCCACGATCTAGGTTCAAGGAGATCAAACAAAGTCATTAGTGACGGTCTAACATTGTCAAATTAAGTTTTGCTCCATTCTCGTGATGCAGACAATGTTCAGTACCAAAGATAAAGCGTTAAGACTTTTTAATGATTTCCACGTTTGATATAGGGTATATCAAATAATGTATCTATGGGATAACACGTTTAGGAATCACCTATATAAGTGTGAGGTGTAAGCCACTTCAAAGAGAATGTAGTAAAGGCCAGTTCTCTATGCACTTATGAAACCAAGTAGTGTTCATGGCTAAAACGAACACAACAATGAGAACCAAAAGATGGATAAGGATTATTTGTGTAACATATGTTGTCTAGGTATACACTAAAGCTTGGTTCAAAGATTTCAAATCTACCAATTGACCGAGTATATCCGATTTATGTTCACTACGGAAAGTTCAAAGGGAAACCTACTTATCCCGATGCAATTAATCCTTAGTTGCGAATCAAACAAAATTTTTCATGCATGTTGTAATGACCTGGCCGGTCATTTTTGTAATTTATGCCCCGATCCCCAATTAACTGCTTTCCCTAAGTTCATTTCTACTATTTTGGTTTGCGGAGATGTTCGGTTCTAGAACTCGGAGTGTTTTGGGACACTTAGTCCCTAAATGAAAGCTTTATAGTTAAAAAATGGCCCATATTCGGAACAATGTTAAGACGACCTCAGAACAGAAATCTGATGGTTTCGTTAGCTCTGTTAGGTGATTTCGAGATTGGGAGCGTGTTCAGAATATATTTTGGAGGTCCGTAGCTCATTCAGGCTTGAAATGCCGAAGTTTGAAAATTTTGAAAATCTGGTCGATAGGTTAGATTTTGATCCGGGAGTCTAAATGGAATTTTGATAGTTGCAGTAGCTATGTTAGGTGATTTTAGATATGTCTGCAAATTTTTAGGTCATTCGGACATCCTTTGGTCGGGTTTTTGATAGAATGTAGGTTTCAGAAGTTTTGGTTGAAACGTAAGCTTCAATCCTTTATGGTTTTATGATTCGTGTGTTTAAGGGTATGTTTTTATGATTGGAACAAGTTCATATGATGTTTTGAAGTAGTTTTGTAGTTTTGGTTGAGGTCTCAGGGGCCTCGGGATGAGTTCGGGTGATTAAATGGGGAAAATTTGAAAGTGTAGCAGGTCTGGTCTACTGTCTCCTGTTGTTTTCACTTATGCGGAACTTGGACCGCAGAAGCGAGTCCGTAGAAGCAGTGAAGGAAGCACATGTGCGAGATATGTGGGGGTCAGCTAAGTTCGCAGAAGCGGACCTATGTTTGCTGAAGCAAGCCCGCAGAAGTGGGCAGGCTCCCGCAGAAGCGATCTTGGTTGTTTGGTAATTCTCCGCAGAAGCGGACAAATTCCGCATAAGCGATCATCACAGAAGCAGTGATAGACCATAGAAGCAGTCTTGGGCAAGTAGAGGAGAAACCACAGAAGTGGAAAAATACTGCAGAAGCGGAAGTCGTATAAGCGACAATTTCATCGCAGAAGCAAAAAAGGTCTGAACAATTATATGTTTTTTATCCGCGAGGGTTCCTCCATTTTAACTCAAACTCAAGCTAGGGCGCTCGGTTTTTGGGGATTTTTCAAAGGTTTTTTTGAGGCAGTTGTTGGGTAACGAGTTTTTACTCCCTTATGATTATTATTCACTAATCTAAACTCGAATTCTTCCTTTAATTTCGAATTTTGGGTGGAATTTGGGGTAAAATTCTTAGGAAAAATAGATGATTTGAAGGGGCAAAAGAACTCCAATTTCAATAAATATTATATGGTTAGACTCGTGAGAGTGCGAGGGATCTGAAAACATAAAAATATTTTGATTTCGAGCTGATGGCTGGAGGGGTATTTTGGTCATTTTACCCATTTTGCACCGTAGCTTTAATTTTAAGAATGTTATTAGTTACTTTCAATGTTATTTACATGATGTAATTGGTTGTAATAGATTTGGGCCACTCGGAGTTGGATACTCGTGGCAAGGGCATTATTTCTTTGCGGTTTTATACCAGGATTGAGGTAAGTGGCTTGTCTAACCTTGTGTGTGGGATCTTCTCCCCTAAGATATATTATGTGTTGATTTATATGCCTTGTACGCAAGGTGACGAGCATGTACTTGCGCAAATTGTTGAAATATCCACTTTACTGGAATTGATCAATATTGTTATCTTTGTTATTTGATTGGCTTGATTGTAAGAATTATCCTGCTTTAGCTAGGGAAGCATGATTAGATAGGATTAACTATCTAAATGCCTACTTGTCTTAATTGAATTTTCTGGAACATGTTGACACTGGATTTAATTGTTAATCATAGCAGTGTATTTCATTTCTTCTGTGTTTTCTCTTATTTGATTGTGTTTGTGTTCCGTGGACTGCGTGTTCAATTCTCAGAGATCCGGTGCTACTAAGGTAAATGTCTGCATTTTTAATTCCCAGAGATCCTATAATTCTGATACACGGACTGCAGGTTCAATTCTCGGAGATCCTCTAATTATGTTCTATGGACTACGGGTTCGATTCCTGGAGATCTGGTGCTTCTGAGGTAAAGCGTTGGGGGTTCAATTCTTGGAGACCATGTGATGCTGATATAGAGGACTGCCGGTTAAATTCCCGGAGATCCTGTGATGATATAAAGGATCGCGGGTTCAATTCCCGGAGATCCTGGCTATTGAGATATATGGATGGACCATGGGTTAGATTCCCGGAGATCCTGAGCTGCTGAGTATAACTGAACTGCGGGTTCAATTCCCAGAGATCCCGAGCTATTGATTTTTGTACTTGTTGTGTTGATTTCTCTTCGTTAGCTTAACTGTAAATAACTTGTAGTTTCTATCTCATTTAGTTGTTATTTCAGATTTACTCCTATTTTACACTATTCGATATAATATTATTATTATTCTCGGTAGGGCCCTGACCTTCCCCGTCACTACTCCATCGAGGTTAGGCTTGGCACTTACTGAGTACCGTCGTGGTGTACTCATGCTACTCTTCTGCACACTTTTTGTTGTGCATATCCAGGTCCCTCAGATCAGGCACATTACCGGTGATCTAGGAGTATTTTGAGGAGACTCGAGCTATACATCTGCTGCATCCGTAGATCTGGAGGGTCTTCTTCTGTTCTTCCCTAGTGATTCTAGTTATTCCTTTTTACTTCGGTTGTATAGATACTCATGGTAGATACAGCCACAGTTATACTCTCTTAGCCTGTGTTTGTCCGTGAGTTTTCGGGTCTTGGTAGTTATATGTATTCTAGAAATTTTAGTAAAGTGTATATGCCGAGTGACACCTATTATATTTTCTATGTTATTCCGTTGTTATATCTTGTTGTTTGTAAAACTTGTAAATTCCGCATTTTTGTTAGACTTACCTAGTCGCGAAGACTGGATGCCGTCATGACAGGTTCACGATTGGTGAACTAGGGTCGTGACAAATTGGTATCAGAGCACTAGGTTCATAGGAGTCATGGGACACAGGCCGGTTATTTAGAGTCTCTCTGATCGATACGGAGACGTCCATATTTATCTACGAGGGGCGATGTAATTGTTTAGGAAACTCTTCATTTCTTTTGAATTCTTTGTCGTGCGATATTTTGACACCAAATCTAAACTTATGTCTTCTATACTCTCACAGATGGTGAGGACACGTGCTACCCGTGAAGATCAGGCACCCGTACCCCTTACTGCCACCGCCAGAGGCCGGGGCTGGGCTAGAGGTCGAGGACGCACCCGAGGTGTAGCCACAACACTCGTACGCGCTGCCGCTGAGGTACTACCGGTGGATCAGGTTGGAGCGCAGGCGCCTGGTACACCTACTATAGCTACTACGACTCCAGCACTCCAGGAGACTCTAGCCCAGTTTATGAGCATGTACACTACTCTGGCTCAGGTCGGGTTACTTCCTCTCGCTGCAGCCGCATCTCAGGCTGGGGGAGAAGCCTAGACTCCCGTAGCCCGCACTATTGAGTAGTGAGTGCCCATGGAGCAGGTTCAAGAGGTTATTCCTATACCACCTGCCATACCAGTACAGCCCGGAGGTGAGTCAGCTACCTCCGAGGACGAGTAGCGCAGGTTGGAGAGGTTCAAGAAGTATGATCCCCTAGTGTTCGGTGGTTTAGCTTCAGATGATTCCTTGAGTTTTCTGGAGGATTGTCATCGCATCCTCCGTACTATGGGTATAGTGGAGACCAGTGGGGTTTCTTTTACTACTTTTTAGCTTCGAGGGGCCGGTTATGATTGGTGGCGCACATATGAGTTTGATAGTCCAGTCGAATCTGCCTCGCTGACTTGGATACAATATTCTGATATGTTTTTGAGGGAGTTTATTCCCTAGATCCTTAGGGATGCTTGGCGAGCAGAGTTTGAGCGGTTGCGCCAGGGCTCTATATCAGTATCTGAGTATGCCATCAGTTTCACCCGTTAGCCAGACATGCACCGACTTTGGTCGCCACAGTCCGGGAGAGAGTGTGGAGATTTATTAAGGGTCTTATTCCGCCTATCCGGTCTAGCATGGCTAGAGATCTAGAGACGGATGTGCTGTATCAGCAGGCAGTGAGTATTGCCAGACGGATCAAGGGTATGCTCACTAGAGATCAATGAGAGAGGGAGTCCAAGAGGTCTCGTGAGTTGGGTCATTTCTCTGGTACTCATACTGCAGTAGCAGGTCGATTTGGTAGGGATTATTCCGGTCGTCCAGTTTATTCAGCATTGCCAGCAGCTGGTGGTACTCCAGCACCTCAGGAACCTTACTATGCTCCCCAGTTTCCAGTGCGCCTCCTGTGCGGGGTACCTCTAGGGGTCAGTCCAGCGGGAGCAGGGTCATTCCATCACAGTCACTGTCACACCTCCCTTTTTACTACCCTTTCTATTTCCCGAAAAGAAGAATAAGGTATACCTCGTTAATTACCAATACACCCGGGAAGGGATATAATAATAGCAACGAGGAAGGAGTTTTTCCAATTTAAGGACGATTGGAACGAGATTTTATTTAAAGTTTCAGAGTCGCCACTTGGAAGATAATGGTGTCCCAAGTCACCGGTTAATCCCGAATCCGAGAAAGTTGACTCTGTTTAAACAGTCCGCGCAACAAGAAATCCGAATAAGGAATTCTGTTAATCCGGGAGAAGGTTTTAGGCACTCCCGGAAACCGTGGTTTTAGCACGGTCGCTCAACTGTTGTTTTTAACTTTACTTGATTCCGTTATATGCTTTTTACAACATGTGCATGTTTTGTTTTTAATATTTTTATGACTTGCGATGTTGTAAAAACGCAATTCGAGTCACACCGCAACCAGTACGCATGTGACTTTAACACGTTTCAGCTTCGTCGAGATTTAAGATTTGAGTCACGTTAGATGTGCACTCATATAAAGAAATGTTTATTTTAAAGTCGTGCCTATAACGTCTAACGGCTTATTATACTTTAGGAAAGAAAGTAGAATTCGCTAAACAGTCTTCCCGAGTCTATCATTTATTATCATTCATATATGGGCCTCGCGTATTTTGTTCTTATACGAGGCTCGTCCCGTTGTTTTTAATAGTCCAATCCTAATAAGGGCTACATTTTCTATTTTTGTTTTTTCCCTAATTATTTTAGTTGTTCTGTATTTTTAGAATCATGTCCAGGCCTATTGTTTCCATTTTCAGGCCTGGACGCTTATGGATTTGAATTTAACAGTCCAATTTGTACATCTGAGTTCTAGAAACCCAGAATATGTTAGAATCATTATTCAAAGGCCCAAAGATTAATCCAATTGGATCCAGGCCTGTACTGTTCTTCAAGCCCAGGCCAAACGAGAAAAGTAGAAAGCAAAATCGGAATTTCATAACAGATATAAAAGTGCTCAACAGTAGGTGAAATTAACCAAATGATATTTATTTTAGAAGAAACAGAAGTACAGGTTTAACAATACTAATTCAAAATCCCAGTTATCTATCACTAATCGAACTTGAACAGCAGACTACTATTTCATATACTTTAACAACAACATGTTACTCAACTATGCAAATTGAACTATTATTAACCACTAGTTGTAACTCATACTATTTTGATCATAATTAGCGATTACTAATAGAACTTAAACAATAAGCTACTAATTTCCACTATTTCGATTATATTTAACTATGCCAATTTGTTACTGATTCTAGCTTACTCTTATTTCAAATGGTTATTAATCTAATTGAAGTGAAGAAACAGATTCTGATTAAGTTGATCATTTTTAACATTATCACATTCTGATTCATGAGGCTACTATGATTATTATCTGGATTACGAGACTAATATTATCTAGCTGAGTTGATTTATGAGTTAACCTGTTTTTTTAAACTAGTTCTATGATGATTACGACTACATATACGCTACTCTACCCTATCTATTACATTATCAGTTGTATCACCTCAGTCCCATACGTATCAATTATTACAAACTTCCCTATCAAATTACAAAGGATCTAATCATGCGATAAAAATAAGAACACATGGAATACAACAGAAAGCTTCTTCTGAAATAACACATAGTATTTTATTTCGTCAAATCAGTTGGCAGTTACATATTTTGACAGAAATGTGTACCTGATTCGGCAAAAGGAAACTTATGAGTCTAGAATGAAAATGAAGATGAAGGATAGTCAGCGATCACAGCAGCAGAATCAACAGAGAGCAGATCACAGCAAAACAGCAAACACAGTCGAGTATAATCCTCAAATCCAACAGATAAGCAATCTAAAGAATAGAATTGAAGAAAACCCAATAGAATCCGATAGTGTAGAATAGCAGAAGATCCTAATTGAATTCCAAAATTGCACTCTATTATATTAAGAATTTCACTCTCTATTTGTGGTGTATCACCCTTAATTTCAGAAATGTTTTCTCTGAATTTCTAGAATCCAGCCCTTTTTCAGGCTTAGTTACAGCCTATTTATATATCTTTTTGGTGAAATTTTGAGGGGAAAAATTCAAAAATCTTATTATAAGTTCCCTCCACTTAATTCTCTTATTCATTAAAGTTTGGTACCTTACTTTAGATTTGAAATGCCTTCCAGCCCTTGCTGGAAGGTTTTAGGGAATTCTTTTTGCTTCTTTTAAGGGTCTATTACTATAGTACCCTCACTTGCTAAGGATTTTAATAGTTATGCCTTTTTATCAGGTATGTTCTACCCTTTATTTTATGCCTTATTGTAGAAATACTAAGCCTGAAAGTCTATTTTATCCCTGCAGGCTCTATTAAATCAACAACTATGCCATTTCATATTCCTTTTGTACCCGTAATACTATGTATTATTTATCCGACCTGTTAATGGTGTGGGTATCCTAGGTTTAACTGTTATTTAACTATTGACCATTATATTCCAAATCATTTAAGACTTGGCCAGATTTAACCTTAGTTCTTTCAGTTTTAACCTCTTTAAGAGGTAACCTTTTTATTATTACTTATCTAATTGGATTAGATTTGCAGGACTAGCCTGTTTATTATTTAGACTTAGATTTGCATAATTAACCACTCCAATGTTTCGGGAGTGGACAAATTAATCACATAGTCTTAAGTTGTTCACTTATAGCCAGATTAAGTTAATATTCAATAATAGCCAGTTTACTAATCACACTTGTCTATTACAGCTATAACCAATACCATAAAGCACAGTAGGATTAATCATAGTCTAACATATGAATCTATTACAAATACAACCAACTTATGTCATTTTGCACACATAGCCTCAATAAAAAATCACTTATCAATTAACCAAAACTCAGAGGGAAATTAGATAATGGTTGAATCCCAATTAACTAACTCATAATTTCAGACTTAGGCATAGTTAGTTAACAAATCAGACATAAAGAAGCATATTTACATCAAATTCATATGTTAACTTATGGAAAACCCTAAAAATCTCAACATATCAGTTACACGTAATGAACTTGATAGATGAGATAGGCTAGTGATAGAAACCCTAAGAAAATTATCAACAAGAATATGCAAATGAGTATAGAAATCTCAGGGGATGAAACAATCAGAAGCATGCTAGAACAGAAGATATGTAGAAGATCAAAATATTGGAAACTTGAAACAGAAAACATACTAAAGATTAACTACAGTAAACAAAGAAAACAACTACACAAAGAACATGCAAAAGATCGAAACACAGAATATAAGAGCAAAATATTTAGCTTAGTAGGATATGTCTCATGTTCTCTTTATTTCTTCTTTATTTTATATTTCTTTTTCCTTTTCTTCCAGTCTTCAAGACTTCAGAGACTCGAAATCTTATTTTTATCAGATTTACTTAAACAAGTTTGTTTTTGGGTTCTTGAGTGTTGAGAGTGTTCTGAGTGTTTATTGGGGTGTATTTGGGGTGGGTCTTGTTTGGGTGTTCGCCGGATGTAGGGTTCCAACAAACTTCTTTTGAATATTTGAGCATTTACAGTGTGATTCGAAAGAAACCAACTACGTAGGGTGAAAGATCCCCTCGTAGTGGTTCTAGGGTGTTATTTTGGGAGATGGAATCAAAGGTTGAAGGTCACCGGCAAACATTCTGGTAATCGGACTTTCAAGAATGTTGAGGATTTCTGGTTTTCTAACGGTTTCAGGGTGGTCTTGGGTGAGAAAGAAAGGAAGAAGGAAGTTTAGAGTTGAAGGTGGTCGGAGACGGCCATGGATACAGGTCAGTCTCCACGAGGACGGTGAAGGAGACGAAGGAGATGAAATGAGAAGGCAGTTATGGTTTGGAGTTTGGTAGAGGCGTGTGTTAGTTCTGATCTCTAATGAACGAGAGATGAAGCTTATATACCTATCAAAGATTGCTGGTTTTCCACTGTTAGATTGGCTAGGATGAACGACCCAGATATCTTTGCCTTCAAAACGATAATGTATGGCTTAATGGACCCTTACTCACATCTGTTGGATTAACGAGATGGACGGCTGAGATTTAATTGTCTAAGCGACACCGTTTGGCTGTAATGAAAGAATGCCTGGCCTCCGTTAGATCATTTGATTTGGACAGCCAGGGTTTATCACAAATGCTACGTTGTTTGATTTATTTTAAGAGACTCAATAGTATCTGTTTGATCAGTTATTTAGACGGCCAGGATTTAATTCTTCCATACGCCGTCGTTTCTTTTATCAATTGTACCGGACAGTGTATTTTTTGGGCTATTGTACTTTGGGCTTGAATTTTGGCCCAATATGTATTTCTTATTTTTTTTCTTCTGTATTTAATTACTTCTTTGTATTTTTCTTTTTGTATTTTCTTTTTGTATTCTTTTTCAATTATTGCTTCTCTTTTATTTTCCAATTTTTTCTACTTTTTTGGTATTTTTATGACATTTTTGCTATTTTTCTTTAATTTTTGGTATGTTTGTATTTTTTGTTAATTTTCCTTAATTTCTTCATTTTTTGTGACATTTTCTAGTTAACTCTTATTTTTTTTTTAATTTTAATTCCACATTGTTTCAATCACAATCACACATTTTATTTCAATTAAGCACAAAATTGCATATCAAAAATCATATTAATTTTAATATTGGAATTTATTTGCTTAGGGAAAAAATCACGTGCTCACAGCTGCCCCTCTTTGCTCGAGGACACAAAGAGTTTTAGTGCAAAGACAAGTGAGCAGTAATGAGTGATTTTTGCCCACTGGCATATTTCGTAAGAAGTATTTTGAGAAATCTTTTGACCGCACCCTGCCTCAGAGGCTGCCTACAGATCCTGGGCTAAACAGGAATCAGGTCAGTGTAGTTCGGGAAGGTCTGGTAGTTTGAAACTACCAAGACTTTGCTGCTGCTAATAATGTTGCTATAATTACTAACTAACTCCTTATTACACCAGGGATAAAATGAAAAATAAAGAAGCTATTCTAAGCTATAATCTTATGAATTACTATATTTTCTATCTACTTCTTGTCTTCTTGTTCTTCCTTGCTTTTCCACATCTTATGCCTCTCATCCTTCTTTTTTTGTTGAGTTTCATTTTCTTGTTTCCAATATACTGCTTCTTTCCCTTCGGTGTGACTTCCAATTGTGTTTCTTACCTCCAGGTTGACACCTGTAGAACAAAACAAAAACAACAAAAACTTTTCCTCTGCCCCAGTGTAGGCTTTTTCATGTGCCATGGTGTTACTTACGTTAGATAAAACAGAAATTAAAATTGCAGAAATATATTCCCTTGTTATACAGGTGGGCGCCTGAATAGAAATTAAAATTGTTGAAAGTATTCACTTGTTATACAGGTGGGCGCCTGAACAAAAATTTAAAAAATGCTGAAATGTATTCCCTTGTTTTCCCGGTGGGCGCCTGAACAGAAATTAAAATTGCGGAAATGTATTCCCCTGTTATACAGGTGGGCACCTGAACAAAAATTTAAAAAAATGCAGAAAAATATTCCCTTGTTATCCAGGTGGGCGCTTGAATAGAAATTCGAATTGCAGAAATGTATTCCCTTGTTACACAGGTGGGCGCCTGAACAAAAATTAAAAAATGCAGAAACATATTCCCTTGTTATCCAGGTGGGCGCCTGATGCATGAAAATGAAAATGCAGAAAATATTCCCTTGTTATCCAGGTGGGCGCCTGATGCATTAAAATGAAAATGCAAAAAATATTCCCTTGTTATCCAGGTGGGCACCTGATGCATGAAAATGAAAATGCAGAAAATATTCCCTCAGTTTGATAACTGGGGCGTGAGTTTCGAAAAGACAATACCTCCCTTGCTGTTTTTGGGTAATTTTCTTGATGATTAAATGAGTCCTCTTCTGCGGATTCCTCCTTTTATTGCTGTATTTCTTTTTGTGTTTTTTCTTCTTCCACATTGGTCACATTCACTTTAAAGTGATGAGTGAGAATTCGAATCTTTTTGTTATTGTCTAAATCAACGAACAATCTTATTAGTTATAAAATGTTGGCAACATACATTTTGTTGACTTTGCTTCCATTGCCTGCCTCTTCTTGCTTTATTCTACTATGCAACCTTTTGCCAAATTTCTTCAACTTTTCCTCTATAATCTCCTTTTTGTTTTTCTTTTCATTTCATTTTCCTTTGGATTTGATTGCCATCCTTTGTTTTTCTTTTATTTTCTTTTCAACCTAGTGTTATTACACCTCTTAACATGAGAAGCTGGTAGTTACCTTTCAATTGGGCAACTTGTTTTTTGATCAATGAAATGCAAAAAAAAATGAATTTGAAGGGGTAAGGGTATTTTGGAGTAGAGATAGAACTTACCTGGGTATGACGGCTGATTCCTCTGACCATGCCATGTACTTAAACTCCGACCCAGTCTGTCCAATTAAATTGTTACTATTTTAACACCATCTTTTTCTTTGCCCCTAACCAATCCTGTTTTTTGCTATTTTTTATTCTTTCAACAAAATAGTCCTTACGGTCGCCTTATGGTGCCGGTCAAGGTTTTCACCAACAAGACTCTCTCATTTATTCTCTCAATCTCACTTTTGCCTTACGGTGCCGGTTAAGGTTTTCACTTATAAGAGTCTCATTTTTTATTCTCTCGATCCCACAATCGCCTTACGATGCCAGATAAGGTTTTCACCAATAAGACTCTCTCATTTTTTTGTTCTTTTGATTTCTGAACCACCGGGTACTGTCCATGCCCTGTTTCTCCTACTGTCATTTTCTTAAAATTGATTAGAAGGTCTTTCTTTGGACCGTAATGTGGCTTTTGGATGGGTTCAGAAAGAAGGGTATAAAAGGCTCAAAATTTAACGAGGGTTCAAAAATATTTACAACTCTCGGAATCACAAACATAACTTCTGCCCCAGTTTCAATATGTGGGGAATCTTGGATTTTATTTTTATCATGACTAAACCTCAGTGAGGCTGCCTACGTACCATTTCGGGATCAAGTCAAAACGTAGTTTAGATCATAAGATCACTCATTTGTTGTGATTTGACTTTTTCCCGATTTTCTTTTGTCTTCTATATGCATTCTCTTTTGTTTGCACTTGCATTTTTTCTCTCTTTTTTTTCTTTTTGTCTTTTTTTTCTTTTTTTCCCATCATTTTTCATTTTCTTTTCTTGCAACCTGAATGATTCCGAGAGAGGGATTTGAAAGAATAAAACAAATAAGGCTCAATGGGGATGTCAATGGATAAAGTTTTTGGATAGAGAATAAAAATGCCTTCGTAATTTCAATTCCAAAATTATGACAAATACAATTATACAAATGAAAAAGGAATCATACATAATATCTCTTGACTGCATCTGAGTTAATAGGAGTCTATACACATTTTCCTTCAACATCTATCAGATATAGAGCTCCATTGGACAATACCCGTGATACCATGAACGACCCTTGCCAATTCAGTGCAAATTTTCCTTTCGCTTCAGCCCAATACGGAAGAATACGTCGCAATACCAATTGTCCCACTTCAAATTTCTGCGGACGTACCTTCTTATTGTATGCTCGGGCCATTCTCCGCTGATATAATTGTCCATGGCAAACCACTGCTAACCTCTTTTCGTCAATCAATTTCAATTGTTCTAACCGGGCCTTTACCCATTCATCATTATCGATTTCAACCTCATCTATGATTCGAAGAGATGGTATCTCAATTTCTGCATGGATAACTGCCTCTGTTCCATACACCAATGAATAAGGTGTGGCACCGATTGAAGTACATATAGTTGTTCGATAACCCATAAGAGCGAACGGTAATTTTTCATGCCATTGCCTTGACTCTTCCACCATTTTTCTGAGAATTTTCTTTATATTCTTATTCGCAGCTTTTGCCGCTCCATTCGCTTTCAGCCTGTAAGGTGTAGAGTTGCGATGCAGGATTTTGAACTTTTGACATGCTTCTGCCATGAGGTGACTGTTCAAGTTTGCTCCATTGTCTGTGATAATAACTTTAGGAATTCCAAAGCGACATATGATATTTGTATGCATGAAATCTACTATCGCCTTCTTTGTCACTACCTTAAATGTCTTTGCCTCCACCCATTTGGTGAAATAATCAATTGCGACCAAGATAAATCTATGCCCATTAGATGCTGCAGACTCTATTGGTCCGATGACATTCATGCCCCATGCAACGAATGGCCACGGTGCAGGCATTGTATGTAACTCAAAGGATGGAAAATGAATCAAATCTCCGTGTATTTGACATTGATTTCATTTCCTCACATACCTAATACAATCACGCTCCATGGTAAGCCAATAATATTCTGCTCTCAGTATTTTTTTGGCTAAAATGTATCCGCTCATATGAGGTCCGCAGGCTCCCGCATGTACCTCAGCCATAATTGTGTCAGCTTGCTGCGCATTTATGCATCTCAATAACCCCAAATCTGGTGTTCTTTTATATACAACTCCTCCATCGAGGAAAAATCCATTTTCCAAATGCCTTATAGCCCTTTTCTGGTCTCTAGTGGCTTGTATTGAGTACCCTCATGTCCTTAAGTATTCTTTGATATCATGATACCACGGCTCTCCATCAAGTTCTTCTTCCATGGCAAAACAATAAGCATTTTGATCACGCACTTGTATCTGTAATGGATCTACATAAACTTTATCTGGATGATGCAACATGGAGGATATTTTGGCCAAAGCATCTGCTACTTCATTGTGCATTCTTAGGATGTGTTTGAACTCTATAGATTGAAATCTCTGGGATAATTCATGTAGACATTGTCGATAAGGTATCAACTTTAAATCTCCTATCTCTTATTCTCCCTGAATCTGATGTATCAAGAGTTCCAAGTCACCCATGACCAAAATCTCTTGAACACCCATATATATTGCCATCCTCAATCCCAATATGCATGCTTCATATTTGGCCATGTTGTTAGTGCAGAAAAATCGAAGCTGAGCGGTAACGGGATAATGCTGACCCGTTTCTGAAATAAGTACTGCTCTAATTCCAACTCCCTTGCTGTTGACGGCTCCATCAAAGTACATTCTCCAGCCTCGCTTGTCATCTTGCTCAACTTATTCAACATTCATTGCCTCCTCATCAGGAAAATATGTTTTTAACGGCTCATACTCATCATCCACTGGATTTTCTGCTAAATGATCTGCAACTGCTTGCACCTTCATTGCCGTACGTGTTACATAGATGATGTCAAATTCTGTGAGCAGAATTTGCCATTTAGCAAGTCTTCCTGTAGGCATAGGCTTCTGAAATTTATACTTCAATGGATCTAACCGTGATATCAAATATGTGGTATAAGCTGACATGTAATGTTTCAGTTTTTGAGCAACCCAGGTTAGAGCACAACACATTCTCTCCAATTGAGTGTATTTTACCTCATAAGATGTGAACATTTTACTGAGGTAATATATCGCTTGCTCTTTCTTTAACGTCTCATCATGCTGCCCCAGTACGCAGCCAAACGAATTATCTAGCACAGTAAAATACAAGATCAGAGATCTTCCTGGTTCTTGAGGATCTAATACTGGAGGATTGGCAAAATATTCCTTAATCTTGTCAAAGGCCTCTTGGCATTCATCAGTTCAATTTACCACAACATCTTTCTTTAGCAGTTTGAAAATGGGCTCACATGTTGACGTCAACTGGGCAATAAATCTACTAATATAATTTAACCTGCCTAATAAACTCATCACTTCTTTTTTATTCTTCGGCGGTGGCAAATTCTGGATTGCTTTTATCTTTGATGGATCCAATTCAATACCACGTCGACTTACAATAAACCCCAATAATTTTCCTGAAGGCACCCCGAAAGTACACTTTGCTGGATTGAGCTTGAGATTATATCTTCGGAGCCTCTGGAAAAACAGTCTCAAATCTTTGACATGGTCACATTGCTTTTTGGACTTAATGATGACATCGTCCATGTATACTTCGATCTCTCGGTGCATCATGTCATGAAACATAGTGGTCATCGCCCTCATATATGTAGCCCCGGCGTTCTTCAACCCAACCGGCATCACTCTGTAACAATATGTTCCCCAAGGCGTGATAAAGGTTGTCTTTTCTGCATCTTCTTCGTGCATCAGGATCTGGTGATAACCCGCATAACAGCCCACAAAAGAGCCAATTTCATGCTTGGCGCAATTGTCAATCAGTATATGGATATTTGGCAATGGAAAATCATCCTTTGGACTAGCTTTATTAAGGTCCTTGTAATCAACGCACACCATGGTTTTTCCATCCTTCTTTGGAATTGGAACAACATTGGCTAACCAGGTGGGATATTTAGTGACCCGTATGACCTTCGCCTCGAATTGCTTATTAACATCTTCTTTTATTTTCATACTGATGTCCGTTTTAAACTTTCTTAGCTTCTATTTTACCGGCCGGCATTCCCGATAAATGGGCAATTTATGTACCACCAGATCAATACTGAGTCCGGGCATGTCATTATAGGACCAAGCAAATATGTCCTTTTACTCATGTAACAACTTGATTAGATCTTCTCTGAGGGAAGCCACTAAATGCACACTGATCTTTGTTTCACGGACATTCTCCTGACTTCCCAAATTAATAGATTCTGTATCGTTTAAGTTTGATTTGGGTTTTTCCTCATAATGATTCAAATCTTTACTGATTTCCTCCAGTATTTCCTCATCCTCATTACTTCATGTTCACTTTCAATGACTGGACCGGGAATCCTTCATGCATGACATATCATTGGAATCAACAAATATTGAACTGTACAAAAGAAGAAAAATAAAATAAGGCAAAAATGGAAGAAGGAAAGAAATTGCATTTCATTGATTTTTTTCAAAAAGGTAACAAGCATTGGATACAATAGTTTTTGATGGGATGTGGGATTACAAAATAAGACAACTTTTGGGGAAATGAAATATTTAAAGCTAACTACCACAACTCCCTCCTGATCGGAAGAGGAGTAGCTTCCCAGTTATTAAGCCCAATGCAGGGTCCCACGAACTGAACATCCACTTTACTTGTTCCCTCACCCATCTCCAATATATTCACATCTTCAAATAGCATCTCGAACCTTGCTAGGAGTTTCGCATCCGGTTTTATTTCAGCGCGACTTGGCATAACAGTCGCCGAATGTCTTCGTGTACATTTCTTCTTTCATACTAGCAACGTCCACAACTTCTTCTACCTGTACCGGATCCATAATAGTGGGCTTGATCTCCTGAGTCACTACTTTAGTCATAGCTTTTGAGCATGTATTATAGCTGTGATGTGCCAGAATGCCAGTTGCCAACTGAAAATCTGATACTCATCAACAACAAAACTCGTTAATAGTTAGCTCATAAGGGGTAAAACATCATAATTAAGAATCACAACTTTTGCCTTAGTCATTATGCATCATCCCGACATTTATTCTTCTTTGAACCACCGATTCTCTTTTCACCTCTATTTTATTGCTTTTTCTATTTGTTTCTTTTTCTTGTTTTCTTTTTTTTCATTTTTGCTTTTTCGTTCCTACATGTTTGCCTATCGCCCATACAACTTATAAAAAATGGAAGAAAATAACAATAACTTATTTTTGAATTTTTTTCATTGATACTTGAAACATCGGTTACAAATGATGTTGTACTACAAATGCAGAAGAAAATACAAATACAAAATGCATGCCCTATGAATACATTAAAGCTCCTAGTGCCCGCGAGACATCGTTCGGTCTTGCCGCGTGCCTATATGCTAATTCACTTTAGAGTTTGTCCAGGTCGGTCATTACTTGCTTTACAAAGAACTTTACTGCTAATGTGAATGTTGACTGGGACATATCTTCACACGATTGTCATTTCCTTGTGATGTACCGAGCAATGTTGATGATTCTCTCCCTGATGACTCCTTTTTCCTGAAGCAGCCTACCAATCTGTTTGGCACAAACATCTAAGGTTTGCTGGTTCTCCTTTTGTAGTTGTTGTAGCTCCAACTCTAACCGAGACATAGCCATGTAGCAATGTTCTCTCTCTACTTCAAACTCCTTGGTTTGTTTGCTACTTTTGACTTCGGCTGTAATGATTTTCTTTCTCAATCGGGCTACCTCAACTTTGTGTTCATCTTGTAATTGCTGAACCATTCGAACTCTTTCCTCAGCATTTCTGGCAAGTTGTTTCTGAACCCCGAATAACTCCTTATTAGCTTTATCAATATCAAAGCTATAGTCATTCATTTTGTGCCGAAGATTTTCAATCAATTTCTCATCTCGGGCTAGGAAACCTAGGGTTTCGGCTGTGGTTTTCATCTTTGCAATTTGAGCCTTCAAGATTTCATTCTCTTTTCTCAGCTGTTTCTTTTCTCCCTTGTTGGATGCCGCCTGTAAACTACTCTCGAATTTGAGGTCTTGGAATTATTTCTATAACAAGCTAATTTTGGCTCGGTACTCTATTTCTTTGGCCACCCAATCTTTATGTTCCTTAGACTGCTCGGCCAATTCTTGAATGTGAGGCCTCTTCATTGGTCTATCATGCTCGACATCCCGGCAATACCATGCGGAATACCCTGGTGATACTTCCCCTCAAGCTCAGTTTCCCACACAAGTGTCTACCCTCAAGCATTGGAATTCATTCCAAATCTGTCGAATCATTGCTTTCGAGAATTGTCCGTTCGGACCGCTTTCTACGACTTGTAGGCTGAGGTCCCCGTCTTTGGGTATTACTTGATATCTCTCGAGCTGCCGTAGTACCCTGACGGTGCATAAGGCTGAATGCTTTTAAGACCCATTATCAAGAATGTGACCCTTCTGTTGGCATGTACATTACCTCATTGAGAGGCAACCATCCGTATGCCCAATCAATTGAGCTGGCAGTCAACGGTCGCAAGTATGAAATCCAACCTTTTGCTCCTCCCGGCAACTTAACTTCTTTTGTTCTCATATAAAACTCTTCAATGTACGTCTTTTCAGATGACCCGTAACTCGAGAACGGAGGGTGACGACACAAATTTTCTATCAACCACATCTGGAGAATCAAATTGCATCCCTCGAAGAAGTCATGCCCTGCTTTATAGGATGTGAGGGCACGAAAGATGTCAGCTACAATCATTGGTGCCAGTGTGCTATTATCTTGCATAAGAAGAGTACTGGCAATCCCGGCGACACTTATATTGATATTTTCGTCTTTCCTCGGGAATATGACTAATCCCAGAAATGCCACTATAAAGGCGAATCACCTATACTCTTCCCACTTGACTCGGTTAGATTTACTGCAGAGTTTGTTTGTAGGGGCGTTAAATCCCCCAATATGACCATATCTGCAGTAGATGAAACGTAAAGTACAAAATCTATGAGCCAAGTCTTCATTATGGATGTTCCTGGCGATTTTCAGGGAATCGAGGAATCTGTGTACTGTTATTGCCCTAAGAGCCACCGGGTATTTATCCTTCAAGGGAACCTCACCTTTCCCGATATAATAAGCAATTTCTTCTAATGTAGGAGTGAGCTCAAAATCTGAGAAGTGCAGAACATTATGCGCAGGATCCCAACAAGTGACGAGAGCCCGAATGATATCACCACGGGGTATTATGTCCATCAACCCAGTAAGATCTTTCAGATAGCGTTTGACCCAAACTTGCCCTTCTTGACCCATATTGTTCCACCATAACCTCAACTCCAAAGGGATTTTATTCATTAAAGCAAAGGGTTCATTTTGTACTGTGCTCATCCTGCACATTTATTAAAGTCGATTTTATTCAGAAAAAGGGAAAATATTTTTTCAAAGACAATTTTCATTTTTGAAAGAATTAACCTTTTGAGGCTATTTATTTTTTTAAAAAAATGACATGCCTTCAAAGTGGCCATTTTTGCAAAAACATCCTTCCGTCGTCCTTTCGAAACATTCGGCTGTTTCCAAAAATAGCAATCACTTCGATTTATTGAAAGCTAAAATTCAATATTTTTGGTCATTTTCTAAAAGGGTGGTTGGACCCGTCAAGGGTTGCCTACGTATCCCACCTAATACGAGAATCAAACTTGCGTAGTTCGGTCAGATTGTTATGTGACCAATTAGTTCAACTATATTATTCCACCTCTTTTTCAAACTTTCTTTTCAAATTTTGACTGCGTTTCGCCAACATTTCAATATTTTCTATTCTAGATTTTCTTTCTTTTTGTTTTCAAGAATTTTGCCGGTCCGCATAATGATCCAGACAAATAAATGCAATATATAATATGCTCGGTCTTTGATTATCGGGTCACCTGTCTTAGACGGACCTAACCCCTGTGTTGAGTCCCCTAAGTCAGATATGATAGAAATAATCATCTTAGACCTAGGTTCAATATCCTGTTGTTTCATATAGTGCTGGACCGTGTACACGAGTGGACAACTCAGATCGAGGAGGGGGCTACGTACCGAGGACCCGCGGGGTCGTTCGTCTTTATAACTTATCCGGCCTCTATTTCTTATTTTTGGTATGACTTAACAAAAAGGGGAGTCTCAACCAGTAAGCACATCCCCGGTGGTAAGAAGAGAAGGGTTTTTGGCACAATTTTATATATACAATCCATGTAATATCAAAGCGGGAAACACGTAGCACGCTGATCAAAGCATATAATGAAGCAAATAACATCAAGAACGACAATTCAATCGAGCTCGAATTCTTAAACCCTCAACCGAAGTTCTAGGTTGCTTATCCCCAGCAGAGTTGCCAGAGCTGTCACACCTCCCTTTTTACTACCCTTTCTATTTCCCGAAAAGGAGAATAAGGTATACCTCATTAATTACCAATACACCCAGGAAGGGATATAATAATAACAACGAGGAAGGAGATTTTCCAATTTAAGGACAATCGGAACGGGATTTTATTTAAAGTTTCAGAGTTGCCACTTGGGAAGATAATGGTGTCCCAAGTCACCTGTTAATCCCAAATCCGAGGAAGTTGACTCTATTTAAACAGTCTGCGCAACAAGAAATCCGGATAAGGAATTGTGTTAACCTGGGAGAAGGTGTTAGGCACTCCCAGATTCCGTGGTTTTAGCACGGTCGCTCAACTGTCATTTTTGACTTTACTTGTTTTCGTTATATGCTTTTTACAACATGTGCATGTTTTAGTTTTAATATTATTATGACTTGCGACGTCGCGAAAATGCATTTCGAGTCACACCGCAGCCAGTACTCCTGTGACTTTAACACGTTTCAGCTTCTTTGAGATTTAAGATTTGAGTCACATTAGATGTGCACTCATATTAAGAAATGCATATCTTAAAGTCGTGCCTATAACGTCTAATGACTTATTATACTTTAGGAAAGACCGTGGAATTTGCTAAACGGTATTCCCGAGTCTATCATTTATTATCATTCATATGGGGGCAGCCCCGCGTATTTTGTTCTTATACGAGGATTTTCCCGTTGTTTTTAATAGACAATTTCTATTTTTGGTTTTTCCCTAATTATTTTTGTTGTTCTGTATTTTTAGAATCATGTCCAGGCCCATTGTTTCCATTTCCAGGCCTGGACACTTATGGATTTGAATTTAACAGTCTAATTTGTACATTTGGGTTCTAGAAACCCAGAATATGTTAAAATCATTATTCAAAGGCCCAAAGATAAATCTAATTGGATCCAGGCCTGTAATGTTCTTCAAGCCCAGGCCAAACGAGAAAAGTAGAAATCAAAAGCAGAATTTCATAACAGATATACAAGTGCTCAACAACAGTAGGTGAAATTAACCAAATGATATTTATTTCGGAAGAAACAGAAGTACAGGTTTAACAATACTAATTCTAAATCCCAGTTATCTATCACTAATCGAACTTGAACATCAGACTACTATTTCATATACTTTAACAACAACATGTTACTCAACTATGCAAATTGAACTATTATTAACCACTAGTTGTAACTCATACTATTTTCATCATAATTACCGATTACTAATAGAACTTAAACAATAAACTACTAATTTTCACTGTTTCGAACAATGATATTATACTTAACTATGCCAATTTGTTACTGATTCTAGCTTACTCGTATTTCAAATGCTTATTGATCAAATTGAATTGAAGAAACAAATTCTGATTAAGTTGATCATTTTTAACATTATCACATTCTGATTCATGAGGTTTCTATGATTATTATATGGATTACGAGACTAATATTATCTAGGTGAGTTGATTTATGAGTTAACCTGTTTTTCTAAACTAGTTCTATGATGATTATGACTACATATACTCTACTCTACCCTATCTATTATATTATTAGTTGTATCACCTCAGTCCCATACGTATCAATTAGTACAAACTTCCCTATCAAATTACAAAGGATCTAATCATGCGATAAAAAATAAGAACACATGGAATACAAAAGAAAGCATCTTCTGAAATAACTCATAGTATTTTATTTCCTCAAATCAGCTGGCAGTTACATATTTTGATAGAAATGTGTACCTGATTCAGTAAAATGAAACTTATGAGTCTAGAATGCAAATGAAGATGAAGGATAGTCAGCGATCACAACAGCAGAATCAATAGAGAGCAAATCACAGCAAAACAGCAAACATAGTCGAGTATAATCCTCAAATCCAGCAGATAAGCAATCCAAAGAATAGAAATGAAGAAAACCCAATATAATCCGACAGTGTAGAATAGCAGAAGATCCTAATTGAATTCCAAAATTTCACTTGACTATATTAAGAATTTCACTCTCTATTTGTGGTGAATCACCCTTAATTTCAGAAAAGTTTTCTCTTAATTTCTAGAATCCAGCCCCTTTTCAGGCTTAGTTACAGCCTATTTATAGATGTTTTTGGTGAAATTTTGAGGGGGAAAGTTCAAAAATCTTATTATAAGTTCCCTCCCCTTAATTCTCTTATTCATTACAGTTTGGTATCTTATTTCAGATTTGAAATGCCTTCCAGCCCTTACTGGAAGGTTCTAGGGATTTCTTTTTGCTTATTTTAAGGGTCTATTACTATAGTACCCTCACTTGCTAAGAATTTTAACAGTTATGCCTTTTTATCAGGTCTGTTTTAACCTTTATTTTATGCCATATTGCATAAATACTAAGCCTGAAAGTCTATTTTATCGCTGCAGGGTATATTAAATCCACAGCTATGCCATTTCTTATTCCTTTTGTACCCCTAATTCTATGTATTATCTACCCGACCTGTTAATGGTCTGGGTATTCTAGGTTTAACAGTTATTTAACTATTGGCCATTATATTCCAAATCATTTAAGACTTGGCCAGATTTAACCTTAGTTCTTTCAGTTTTAACCTCTTTAAGAGGTAACCCTTTTATTATTACTTATCTAATTGGATTAGATTTGCAGGACTAGCCTATTTATTATTTAGACTTAGATTTTCAGAATTAACCACTCCAATGATTCAGGTGTAGCCAAATTAATTACATAGTCTTAAGTTGTTCACTTATAGCCAGATTAGGTTACTTTTCAATAATAGCCAGTTTACTAATCACACTTGTCTATTACAGCTATAACAAGTACCATAAAGCACTGTAGGATTAATCATAGTCTAACATATGAATCTATTACAAATACAGCCAACTTATGTCATTTTTTCACACATAGCCTCAATCAAAAATCACTTATCAGTTAACCAAAACTCAGAGGGAATTAGATATTGGTTGAATTCCAATTAACTAACTCATAATTTCAGACTTAGGCATAGTTAACAAATCAGACATAAAGAAGCATATTTACATCAAATTCATATGTTAACTTATGGAAAACCCAAAAAAGCTCAACATATCAGTTACACGTAATGAACAGGATAGATGAGATAGGCTAGTGATAGAAACCCTCAGAAAATTATCAACAAGAATATGCAAAGGAGTATAGAAATCTCAGGGGATGAAACAATCAGAAGCATGCTAGAACAGAAGATATGTAGAAGATCAAAATATAGGATACTTGAAACAGAAAACATAATAAAGATTAACTACAGAAAACAAAGAAAACAACTACACAAAGAACATGCAAAAGATCAAAACACAAAATACAAGAGCAAAATACTTAGCTTAGCAGGATATGTCTCATGTTCTCTTTATTTCTTCTTTATTTTCTTTTTCTTTTCTTTTTCTTTTTCCTTTTCTTCCTGTCTTCAAGACTTCAGAGACTCGAAGTCTTATTTTTTCAGATTTACTTAAACAAGTTTGTTTTTGGGTTATTGAGGGTGGAGAGGTGTTCTGAGTGTTTATTGGGGTGTATTTGGGGTGGGTCTTGTTTGGGTGTTCGCCGGATGTAGGGTTCCAGCAAACTTCTTTTGAATATTTGAGAATTTACAGTGTGTTTTGAAAGAAACCAACTATGTGGGGTGAAAGATCTCCTCGTAGTGGTTCTAGGGTGTTATTTTGGGAGATGGAATCAAAGGTAGAAGGTCATCGGCAAAGATTCTGGTGACCGGACTTTCAAGAATGTTGAGGTTTTCTAGTTTTCTAAAGGTTTTAGGGTGGTCTTGGGTGAGAAAGAAAGGAAGAAGGAAGTTTGGGTCGAAGGTGGCCAGACACGGCCATGGATACATGTCAGTCTCCATGAGGACGGTGAAGGAAACGAAAGGAGAAGGCGGCTAGAGTTTGGCATTTGGTAAAGGCGTGTGTTAGTTCTGATCTCTAATGAACGAGAGATGAAGCTTATATTCCTATCTTAGGTTGCTGGTTTCCACCGTTAGATTGGCTAGGAAGAATGGCCCGGATCTCTTTGCCTTCAAAACGATAACGTATGGCTTAATGGACCCTTGCTAACATCTGTTGGATTAACGAGATGGACAACTGAGATTTAATTGCCTAAGCGACACCGTTTGGCTTTAATGAAAGAATGCCTGGCCTCCGTTAGATCATTTGATTTGGATGGCCATGATTTATCACAAATGCTACGTCGTTTGATTTATTTTAAGAGACTCAATAGTGTCTGTTTGATCAGTTATTTGGACGGCCAGGATTTAATTCTTCCATACGCCGTCGTTTCTTTTATCAATTGTACCGGACAATGTATTTTTTGGGCTATTGTACTTTGGGCTTGAATTTTGGCCCAATTTGTATTTCTTATGTATTTTCTTGTGTATTTAATTACTTCTTTGTATTTTTATTTTTGTATTTTATTTTTATCTTTTTGTATTCTTTTTCAATTATTGATTCTCTTTTATTTTCCTATTTTTTCTAATTTTGTTTGGTATTTTTATGACATTTTTGCTATTTTTCTTTAGTTTTTTTCGGTATATTTGTATTTTTCGTTAATTTTCCTTAATTTCTTTATTTTTTTGTGACATATTCTAATTAACTCTTTTTTTTTAATTTTAATTCTACATTGTTTCAATCACAATCACACATTTTATTTCAATTAAGCACACAATTGCATATCAAAAATCTTATTTATTTTAATATTGGAATTTATTTGCTTAGGGCAAAAATATCGTGCTCACAGTCACCGCATCCTCCCAGGGCTTGTTATGAGTGTGGGGATACTCGCCATCTTGTTAGGGAGTGCCCCAGGCGTGGGAGAGGAGCGCCTCCATAGACTTCACAACCTCAATATGGTTCACAGGGTCAGCAAGCCATCGTTCCAGCTCCAGCTGCCACCCCACTTGCCCAGCCAGATAGGGGCATGGATTAGGGTGATAGAGTCCGCCCTCGAGCGAGGGTTCGGGCCAGATTTTATGCTATTCCTAGTCGCGCCGAAGTTGTCGCCTCTAATTCTATTGTCACAGGTATTATCTTCGTTAGTCACATAGAGGCATCTGTCTATTCAATCCTGGTTCTACTTTTCATATGTGTCCTCTTGTTTTGCTTCACATCTAGGTGTGCCTCAGGATTCTTTGGGTGCCCCTATTTATGTTTCTACTCTGGTGGGAGATTCTTTATTTGTGGACCGTGTGTATCGGTCGCGTTTGGTCACTATTTGTGGTTTTGAGACCAGAGCTGATCTTTTATTGCTTGGTATGGTTGATTTCGGTATTATTCTGGGCATGGAATGGTTGTCGCCCCATCATGCTATTCTTGATTGTCACGCCAAGACCGTGATGCCGGCTATGCCAGGCATTCCACGTTTTGAGTGGAGTGGTACTCTAGATCACACCCCCATATGTGTTATTTCTTACCTCAAAGCTCAACGTATTGTTGAGAAGGGGTGTGCTGCTTATCTAGCTTGTGTGAGGGATGTCAGTGTTGACACTTCTTCTATTGATTTAGTCCCAGTGGTATGTGATTTTTCTGATGTGTCCCGGGCATGTTGCCCGATAGAGATATCGATTTTGGTATTGATTAGTTGCTGGGTACTCAGCCCATTTCTATTCCTCCGTACTGTATGGCTCCTCCTGATTTGAAGGAGTTGAAGGATCAGTTACAAGAGTTGTTGGGTAAGGGTTTCATTCGACCCAGTGTTTCGCCTTGGGGTGCTCCTGTGTTGTTTGTGAAGAAGAAGGACGGTTCTATGCGTATGTGTATTGACTATTGCTCGTTGAACAAAGTTACAGTGAAGAACCAATATCCTTTGCCACGTATTGATGACTTATTTGATCAGCTACAAGGCACACAGGTGTTCTCCAAGATTGATTTGCATTCTGGTTATCATCAGCTGAAGATTCGGGAGCCAGATATCTCGATGACTGCCTTCACGCCCCAGTATGGTCATTACAAGTTCCTCGTTATGTCTTTCAGGCTGACTAACGCCCCAACGACTTTCATGCATTCGATGCACAGTGTATTCAGGCCATATCTTGACTCATTCGTGATTGTTTTCATTGATTATATTTTTCTATATTCACGTAGTCGGGAAGAGCATGAGCAGCACCTAAGGATAGTGCTTCAGACTTTGAGGGAGAAGTAATTATATGCAAAGTTCTCTAAATGTGAGTTTTGGCTGTGTTCGGTGGCATTTCTAGGACACGTGGTGTCGAGCGAGGGTATTCAAGTGGATCCGAGGAAGGTGGAGGCCGTGCAGGATTGGCCCAGGCCCTCTTCAACTACTGAAATTCATAGTTTCCTTAGTTTGGTGGGTTATTACCATCGCTTTGTGGAGTGGTTCTCTTTGATCGCAGCACCTATGACCATATTGACCCAAAAGGGTGCCCCTTTTTCAGTGGACAGAGGAGTGTGAGGCGAGCTTCCAAAAGCTCAAGATAGCTTTGACTTCGGCCCCTATATTATATAACCTACCGGTTTAGGGTTCTATATAGTTTATTGTGATGCCTCGCGAGTTGGACTCAGAGTAGTATTGATGCAGGACAGTAGGGTGATTACCTACGCGTCTCGACAACTAAAGGTGCATGAAAAGAACTACCATGTCCAAGGTCTTGAGTTAGCTTCCATTGTTCACGCCTTGAAGATATGGCGTCATTATCTATATGGGTTTCCATGTGAGATTTACACTGATCATCTTGCTTAAGCAGAAGGACCTGAACATGCGTCAGAGTAGGTGGTTAGAGTTGTTAAAGGACTATGATATTACTATTCTTTATCACCCGGGCAAGGCCAATGTAGTTGCCGATGCCTTGATTCGCCGGGCGAAGAGTTTGGGGAGTTTGGCATATCTACCAGCTTCGGAGAGACCTATGGCGATGCATGTTCAGGCTTTGGCCAGACAGTTTGTTAGATTGGATCTTTCAGAGCCCAACTGGGTTCTGGCCTATGTGGTTTCTCGGTCTTCTCTATTTGATCGCATCAGAGAGCGATAGTTTGATGACCCTTATTTGCTTGATCTTCAGGACAAAGTTCGTCATGGTGATGCTCGAGATGTTACCATCGGGGATGACAGAGTGATGAGGATGAATGGGCATGTTTGTGTGCCCAATGTGGATGATCTTCGAGAGTTGATTCTAGCTGAGGCCCACAGCTTGCGGTATTCCATCCATCCAGGTGCTGCAAAGATGTATCAGGACTTGAGGCAGCACTATTGGTGGATGCGGATGAAGAAGGATATAGTTGGTTATGTTTCTACGTGCCTCAACTACCAACAGGTGAAATATGAGCATCAACGTCCGGGTGGGCTATTACAGCAGATTGAGATCCCATAGTGGAAGTGGGAGCGCATCACCATGGACTTCGTATCTGAACTACCACGGACTATGAGGAAGTTTGATTCTATTTGGGTCATTGTGGATCGGCTGACCAAGTCTGCGTATTTCATACCTCTGTGCACTACTTACTCATTGGAGCGGTTGGCGGAGATCTATATAAGAGAGATAGTTTGGTTGCATGGTATTCCAGTTTCTATCATTTCAGACAGAGGCACTCAGTTTACTTCACGGTTCTAGAGAGCTGTGCAGCATGAGTTAGGTACTCGGGTGGAGCTGAGCACATCATTTCAGCCCCAAACGGATGGACAGTCTAAGAGTACTATTCATATTTTGGAGGATATGCTCCGTGCGTGTGTGATTGAGTTTGGAGGTTTATGGGATCACTTCTTGACACTGGTGGAGTTTGCTTATAACAACAATTATAAGTCTATCATTCAGATGGCCCCGTATGAGCCGCCCCTATATATATATATATATATATATATATATATATATATATATATATATATATATATATATATATATTTATACAAAGCTTCAAAATTTTTATAGTAAATGTTAATCATTTGCACTTTTAGTACAGTTCTTTACCTTTTCATTCTAGTTTGATTGATAATTTTTTTTTAAGTGTAATAATCTTTTTTATGTTAAAAAATAATATATTTTTAATTGATTCCTTAAATTATTCATCACTATTTGATTCAATTATCTAATTATCATCAATATATCTTGGTAAATAATAGATTTCTCAAAAAGTAATTGATTTGATAGTATTACGTTAAAAATATGGTCGTCGAAATTTGTGTTTGGTAGTGTATGTCTTATATTTAAGAGAAAGACCGATAAATAACCGAAAATACTGAAAAATCGATATAAACCGAATTGAGAAAAGATAAAATTAATTAGTTTGATTAGGTTCTAATATTTGAAAAACCGACTTACTTGGTTTGATTTATTTTTTTACGGAAAAATGGATCCAAACCGAACCATGAACACCCCCAATGAAAACAATGTTTAGCTTAACAATTCTGTAAGCATGTGAAAAATAAGAGATATGATACTTTTAAGTAACCAAGTTGTTTTATTATAGCGGTAAGTCGGGGTGTACAAAGAAAACCGATAAACCGTACCAAACAGATAATCCGAGTCAAACCGAAAAAACAAACTCGATCGTGGGTTGATTTGACTTGGTTTAGCGGTTGAAAAAATAACCCGACCATAATTGGTTTGGTATCGTTTTAACTAAAAAAAGTCAAACCGAAACTAAACCAACCCGATATTACATTTATTCAATTTTTATAAATATTTTATACATATAAATATTTATTTTTATTTCTTAAACTTTTCACAAATTTATCTTTAAACATATTGTTTCAAGTTTGGAATTAACATTGTTGAATGGTCAAATAAATTTTATAGTTCATAAAGATAGTAATTCAAATAAACTTCACATAAATACTAATGCTAACTAAGAAATTCAATTCAACACTATAAATAACAATAGTGTGGATATCTATTTCTTAGTTTTGCATTGTTTGTATTAAAAATGCATAACTTAGTTTATTTTATACTTTAATGCTTAGTTGTCTAACTAACATACTTATAGTTGTACTTATTTAATCATGACTTATATAGTACTTTTAGATTATGTTAATATTTATTTTGTCTTATTACTTAGTAATATTTTCTTTATGGATTTTAGTATTTTTGTTATTGAATATTTTAGTATAATGTTATGACGCATCTCATATTATTGTATTATTTGAAAAAATACATTATATGGTTGTATCATTGTAAGATTAGAGAAGGATGTGGAACACAAGTTATATATTTGTGTTATGAATACTTATCGGAAAAAAAACCGAAACCTCGAAAAAATTCAAGATTAAAAAACCCGATTTCATTGGTTTGGTTTGGTTTATAGATTTAAAAATCTGACACTATTGGTTTGGTTTGATAATTAAAAAATTCGACTCAACCCGGCCTATATACACCCCTAGTGGTAAGTATTCTCGCTTGTCACGCGGGCGACCCTGGTTCGATCCCCGCAACGGTGTTGTTTTCTCTTTCAACTATTTTACTGTTTTATTCATTAAAAGAC
The DNA here is from genome assembly GCA_032618575.1 of Nicotiana noctiflora. Lineage (NCBI taxonomy): Eukaryota > Viridiplantae > Streptophyta > Magnoliopsida > Solanales > Solanaceae > Nicotiana > Nicotiana noctiflora. The sequence continues at coordinate 36,010 of JASVEL010004200.1, forward strand.
GGGCAAGTGTGACGACCCGGCCCGTCGTCACGGGAATTACCACCCCGTTATGTTGTAAATACATGTTTTATAATTTTATATCAGTGTTAGAGTCTATCGGGGAAGTTAGGAGTGAATTGAAATGAAAATGAGGCATATAACCTTTTTGAAGGAAGCTTGAATAAGGAAAGTCAACCCGGAGTTGACTATTTAGTTAGAGAGCTCGGAATCAAATTCTGATGATTCGGTTAGTTCCGGAAGGTGATTTGTGACTTAGGGGAGCGATCGGAATTGAATTTGGAGGCCCGTGTAGAAATAGGCTTGAATTGGCTAAGGTTGAATTTTGGCGAAATCCGAACGGTAGGTGAGATTTTGATCCGGGGGTCGGAATGGAATTCCGACAGTTGCAGTAGCTTCGTTAGGTGATTTTAGATGTGCCTGCAAAATTTCAGGTCATTCGGACGTCGTTTGGTCGGGTGTTTGATCGAATGTGTAATTCGGAATGTTTTAAGGAAATTAGGCTTGAAATTGATGTGAATTATGGGTTTTGGTGTTATTAGACGTGTTTTGAGGATTGGAGCAAGTTCAAATAAGGTGTTAAGATGTGTTGGTGTGTTTGGATGAGGTCCCGGGGGCCTCGGGGTGTTTTCGGATGGTTAAACGGGAGAAAATTGTGGAAGAATTGCAGGTTGGGATTCTGTTTCTGTTGTTTCCGCTCCTACGGAATTTTGGACGCAGGAGCGAGTCCGCAGAAGCAGACGAGGGGCGCAAGAGCGGCTGGTTACGCAGAAGCGGAAGACATTCCGCTGAAGTGGCATCGCTGGTGCGAGCCACTGATCGCAGAAGCGGACGAGAAGAGAAATGAGAAGGTCCGCGGAAGCGGACATTTGACCGCCTAGGCGAGTCCGCAGAAGCGGACTATGGTGCGCAAAAGCGGATGTTTCCGCAGAAGCGGAAGTTTCTTCGCAGAAGCGGGCCCGCTTAAGCGGCCCTTTGCTCGCAGAAGCGGAATTGGCCGGCTAGGCCTGGAACCGCTGAAGCGACCCTTTGGTCGCGGATACGGGCTCGTAGGAGCGGAAATTCTTCCGCAGAAGCGAAAATCGCTGTAAGTAAGTGTATCAGAAGTTAGAAAAATTTCAGAACATTTCACACATTTTGGGTCTCGGCTTTAGAGGCGATTTGGGCGGTTTTGAAGAGAAATTCAAGGGAAATCATCAGGTAATCAACTATGGACTTAAACTATAATTAGTATTGGTAATATTATGCAATTATATCATGAAAATGGAGGAATTTGGGGTGATTTATGGAAGATTTAACCCTAGGCTTGAACTTTAGAAAATCAAGGTTTTGAATGGGCAAATGGAGTCCGAATTTGGTAAAATTGATATGCTTAGACTCGTATCGAGATGAGGATTCCGAATATGTGATTTTTGTAATTTTTCGACAAGTGTACCAAAAGTTGGGTTTTGACAACTTGTGGGTTTTGATACAAATTGGGTTATTTCGAATGAATTACGTGAAATTAGCGTATATTGATGCATTCTCTATGATTTTGAGCAGATTTGGCATCCGAGGAGATTGATTTGCGAGGCAAGCGCAAGGCGGATTGAAGCTTCTACCGGTTCGAGGTGAGTGGTGGTAGTAAACAATGTACCGAGGGTTTGAAACCCCGTACTAGCACTTCACAGTGCTATATTGAGATGAGACACACGTTCTATGACGGGCGTGGTGACATTGTGATTGGGGGTTCGGGCTTAGTCCTTCCCGGCTATTAGAATACTATGTGGTATGACTGTTACTGAGACTATAACTGTACAATTGGGCTAATAGCCATGTTTGGGGCCTTGTGCCGATCTGTAAAGCATTAGGGAACCTATAGAGCTAGGTGACCCTTATATCATGTTGGAAACATACACTCAGCCGTAGCTCTAGCTGTATAGCATAATATGAGCCCGTACTAGATGTGTACATTGAGAGAGATTATCTAGGGTGGAATTCCCTGTTCTAGTTGAGTGGGCCTGAAAGGCCAAGTCTATATTGACTGAGACAGGGTCTAGGACCCACTGTGATATATTATATTGTTCCTGAGAGGCCAAGCACATATTGACTGGGATAGGGTCCATGACCCATTATGAGGTATTATATATATATATATACCTATGTTGGATCGGGCTGCACGCCGCAGCAGTATATATATTGGATCGGACTGCACGCCGCAGTAATATACATGTAATATACATGTAATATACATGTGGGACGGACTGCACGCCGCAGTATTATTGCGCTTGGGCTGTAGGAGCCCCTTCGGAGTCTGAGTCTGCACACATTCTTAGTGAGCACTGGTGTATATTATGGGATCGGGCTGCACGCCGCAGCAGTATAGAGATATATACATATATATAATGGATCGGACTGCACGCCGCAGTAATATTTGTGTGGATCGTGCTGCACGCCGCAGTATTATAGTGCTTGGGCCTAGGGAGCCCCTCCGAAGTCTGTATACACCCCTAGTGAGCGCCGTCGACGTAAAATGGATCGGGCTGCGCGCCGCAGCGGTATATGTATTGGAGCGGGCTGCAGGCCGCAGCATTATACTTAATCATACCCTACTATCTACTTAAATACTTATACATTATAGACATAAGTATGTGTCTTTATATGTTGAGATGGTCGTACACCGTAGGGGTACGAGTGAGGGTTGGTTCGGGGTGGAATCTTGTAGAGATAAACGTAGATCGGAGGTTAGAGTACTACTATAGTGATGACGTACCTGTGAGGGTTGCCTTAGAACTGCTAAGTGATAGCACAGGAGTTCTTACCTTCGGTTATTATTTATTATTGTTACTCACTGAGTTGAAATATACTCACCCCACTCCCCTGCACTTTCTGTGCAGATCCACAGGTGCCCGAGAGCAGTTGAGACATTGTAGCTGCTGATCCTTGTCTACTTTTGCAGAGATTACGAGGTAGCTGCCAGCGTCTGCAGAGCTTGTTTTCTACTTCTTTATCATCTTGTTGATTTCCTATTTGCCTAGACTTGGTTGTATTAGGATGTTATTCTGTAGAGGCTCAGTCTCGTGACACCACGATATGTTTGGGACCGTATTTTGTATGTTTTACGTTTCGGTTATCACCGAATATGATTAATTACTGTTTGAGTTTATGTTATTTAATAATTGGCTGGTTTAAGGGATAATATGGTCGGGCTTGCCTAGCTTTGTGTTGGGCGCCATCACGACCAGGGTTTGGGTCGTGACAAGTTGGTATCAGAGCCTAGGTTAACAGGTCTCGCGAGTCATGAGCCGGTTGGTAGAGTCTCGTGGATCGGTATGGGGACGCCTGTACTTATCCCCGGGAGGCTGCAAAACTTTTAGGAAAAGTTTCAATTCTTGGAATTCTTGTCGTGCGATTACTTTTGACTTGAACCGAACTTTGACATTCTATTCTCTCGCAGATGGCGAGAACTCGAGCTTCCGGACGGGGAGGACGACCACCAGTACCACCTGCTAGAGGCCGTGGACGCGGCCGTGGTCGTGGCAGAGGTCGGGCAGCTGATGCAGTACCAGCTGACCCACAGCCCCCAGTTGCAGAGGTGCCGACAGCATCAGTTCAGGCACCAGCTATGCCCATTGTCATTCCGGGTCTACAGGAGACCCTGGCTCAGATACTAGCAGTTTGCTCTGGCCTGGCACATGCGGCTTCAGTTACTACTGTGGCAGCTGCATCAGGGACCGGGGGTGGTCATCAGACCCCCACAGCACGCACTCCAAAGCCAGCAGTGCAGGGCTTGCAGACACCAGAGGCTCCTCCAGTTCTGCCTGTGGTTCCGGTTCAGCCAGCAGATCAGATTTAGGGGGACAGGGTCCCAGCTATGACACACGATGAGCAGCATCGTCTCGAGAGGTTTACCAGGTTATCTCCTTCAGTGTTCACTGGTGCTCCGGGCGAGGACGCCCAAGGTTTTCTGGACAAGTGCCGTCGGATGCTTCGTACGACAGGGATCTTGGAGTCCAGTGGGGTATCTTTCACTACCTTTCTGTTTCAGGGGCCAGCCTTCGCTTGGTGGGAGGCTTATGAGCGCCGCAGGCCAGCCGGAGCAGCACCACTATCATGGCCGGAGTTCTCCACTATGTTCTTGGAGAAATGGGTGCCTCGATCTCAGAGAGAGGAGATGCGTAGGCAGTTTGAGGGTCTCTGTCAGGGGGACATGTCAGTGTCAGAGTATGAGATCAGGTTTACAGAGTTGTCCGGATATGCACCGTGGTTGGTTCATTCCGACAGAGAGAGGATTGGGCGCTTCGTGGACGGCCTCATTTATCCCATTCGTATTCTGATGACTCGGGAGAGGGTTTTGAGTCGTACATTTGAGGATGCTGTGGATATTGCTCGCGACATTGAGACAGATCATCGCAGGGAGCGGGATGAGAGGGAGGCCAAGAGGCCTCGAGGAGCAGCTAGTTCCGGTGGCACTCAGACCAGAGGCCAGAGTCAGCAGAGCCGAGGTCGCTCTTTCAGGTCTTCGCAGTCGGGACGCTCAGATCGTCGCAGATGGTCACCTAGACAGGGTTATCAGGGTTCGCACCAGAGCCAGCCATCTCTCGGTGCCATGCCAGCTCATAGTTCTTCACAGGCCCCATCCGCTCAGGGTTCATCTCGGCCTAGTTCATCAGCTGGCCACTCCAGCGCCAGAGGTCCTTATCAGTCTCAGTACCCAGCACCGGGGAGTTGCTACGAGTGCGGAGAGTTTGGGCACCACCGTAGGGAGTGTCCCCGTCTTGTTTCCGGATCTTATCAGCAGAGGGGGCAGCCCTCGTCATCTGGTCATTCTACTTCAGCACCCGCCCCGCCAGCTAGGGGTGAGGGTCAGACAGCTAGGGGTCGCTCTCGAGGGGGAGGCCGATCAGGCGGACAGGCTAGATGCTATGCTTTTCAGGGCCGATCTGAGGCTGTTACTTCTGATGCTGTCATTACAGGTATTATTTCAATCTGCCACGGAGATGCCTCGGTATTGTTTGATCCCGGTTCTACTTATTCTTATGTGTCTACATATTTTGCTCCTCATTTGGGCACGACCCGAGGGAGTCTTGAGCTGCCGGTGCATGTATCTACCCCGGTAGGGGATACTATTGTTGTGGACCACGTATACCGGTCCTGTTTGGTCACTATTGGAGGTCTGGAGGACCCGAGTAGACCTGTTGCTTCTCAGCATGATTGATTTTGATGTTATATTGGGCATGGACTGGCTATCTCCATGTCATGCTATTCCGGACTGTCATGCTAAGACAGTCACTTTGGCTATGCCGGGCATTCAGAGGATCGAGTGGCGAGGCACGACTGAGTATGTACCTAGCAGGGTAATATCTTTCCTCAAGGCCCAACGAATAGTTGGGAAGGGATGTCTATCTTATTTAGCATTTGTGCGGGAGGTCGAGGCCCAGACTCCCAGTATTGATTCTGTTCCCATCGTGCGAGACTTTCCCGATGTGTTTCCCTCAGACCTGCCAGGCATGCCGCCGGACAGGGATATTGATTTTGGGATCGATTTGGTGCCAGGAACTCAGCCTATTTCTATTCCTCCGTATCGTATGGCACCAGCTGAGTTGAAGGAATTGAAGGAGCAGCTCCAAGAACTCCTAGATAAGGGGTTCATTCGGCCGAGTGTGTCGCCGTGGGGTGCACCGGTCCTGTTTGTTAAGAAGAAGGACGGATCTATGAGGATGTGTATTGACTATAGGCAGCTAAACAAAGTAACAGTGAAGAATAAGTATCCTCTTCCTCGTATTGATGATTTATTTGATCGGCTCCAGGGGGCTAGGGTATTCTCGAAGATTGATCTTCGTTCAGGCTACCATCAGCTGAAGATTAGAGAGTCTGACATTATGAAGACTGCATTCAGGACCAGATATGGTCACTATGAGTTCCTTGTGATGTCTTTTGGGCTAACCAACGCCCCAGCAGCATTTATGCATCTGATGAACAGTGTATTCAGGCCGTATCTTGATTCATTTGTGATCGTATTCATTGATGACATACTAGTCTACTCTCGTAGCCGGGAGGAGCATGCTCGGCACTTGAGTATTGTATTGCGGAGATTGAGAGAGGAGAAGCTGTATGCCAAGTTCTCCAAATGTGAGTTCTGGCTTGAGTCCGTGGCATTCTTAGGGCACGTGGTGTCCCGTGATGGTATTCGGGTAGACCCGAGGAAGGTCGAGGCAGTGCAGAGTTGGCCCAGACCGACCTCAGTTAGTGAGATCAGTAGCTTTCTGGGATTGGCATGGTATTATCGCCGATTTGTTCAAGGATTCTCTTCCATTGTTTCACCCTTGACTAGATTGACTCAGAAGGGTGTTCCTTTCTTATGGTCCGAGGAGTGCGAGGAGAGCTTTCAGAAGCTCAAGACAGCACTGACCACAGCACCAGTCTTGATTCTACCGACAGCTTCAGATTCTTATATTGTATATTGTGATGCCTCGGGAGTTGGCATTGGTTGTGTGTTGATGCAGGAGGGTAGGGTCATTGCTTATGCTTCTCGTCAGTTGAAGCCCCACGAGAAGAACTACCCTGTTCATGATTTGGAGCTAGCAGCCATAGTTCATGCTTTGAAGATTTGGAGGCATTACTTGTATGGTGTCTCCTGTGAGGTGTTCACGGATCATCGCAGCCTTCAGCACTTATTCAGACAGAAGGACCTTAATTTGAGACAGCGGAGGTGGTTGGAATTGCTTAAGGACTATGACATCACTATTTTGTATCATCCGGGGAAGGCCAATGTGGTGGCCGATGCCTTGAGTCGGAAGACGGTTAGCATGGGCAGCTTAGCTTTCATCCCAGTTGGGGAGAGGCCATTTGCTTATGATGTTCAAGCTCTAGCCAATCGGCTAGTGAGATTAGATATTTCGGAGCCGAGTCGGGTGTTGGCTTGTGTTGTTTCTCGATCTTCCTTATATGATCGCATCAGGGAGCGACAGTATGATGACCCACATTTGCTTGTCCTTAAGGACAGAGTGCAGCATAATGGTGTTAGAGATGTGACTACCCACAGTGATGGTGATTTGAGGATGCAGGGCCGTATATGTGTGCCCAATGTTGATGGTTTGCGGGAGTTGATACTTGAGGAGGCACACAGTTCGCGGTACTCTATTCACCCAGGTGCCGCAAAGATGTACCAAGACTTGAGGCAACACTACTGGTGGAGGAGAATGAAGATGGATATTGTTAGACATGTAGCTAAGTGCCTCAATTGCCAGCAGGTCAAATATGAGCATCAGAGACCGGGCGGTGTTCTTCAGCGTATGGTTATTCCCGAGTGGAAATGGGAGAGGATCACCATGGATTTTGTTACTGGGCTACCTCGGACAGCGAGGAAGTTTGATTCTGTATGGGTGATTGTTGATCGGCCGACTAAGTCCGCACATTTCATCCCAGTTAGTACTACTTACTCATCGGAGCGGTTGGCATGGATCTTTATTCGGGAGATTGTCAGGTTGCATGGGGTCCCGGTATCTATTATATCTGATAGAGGCACTCAGTTCACTTCTTAGTTTTGGAGAGCATTTCAGCGAGAGATGGGTACGCGGGTTGAGTTGAGCACCGCATTTCACCCCTAGACAGACGGGCAGTCTGAGCGCACTATTCAGATCCTGGAGGATATGTTGCGAGCATGTGTGATTGACTTTGGTGGTTCGTGGGATGAGTTCTTACCACTTGCCGAGTTTGCCTACAACAACAGTTACCAGTCGAGTATTCAGATGGCCCCGTACGAGGCATTGTATGGCAGGCGGTGTAGATCTCCCATGGGATGGTTTGAGCCTGGTGAGGTTAGATTGATAGGGACTGAGTTAGTCCGGGATGCTCTAGATAGAACAAAGTTGATCCAGGAGAGGCTTCGTACAGCACAGTCTCGTCAGAAGAGTTATGCGGACCGTAGAGTTCGAGAGTTGTCTTTCATGGTTGGTGACAGAGTATTGTTGAAGATTTCACCCATGAAGGGTGTCATGAGGTTTGGGAAGAAAGGAAAGTTGAGTCCCAGGTACATTGGTCCTTTTGAGATACTTAGGAGAGTTGGAGAGGTGGCATATGAGTTAGCCTTGCCGCCCAGCTTATCCAGCGTTCATCCAGTATTCCATGTGTCTATGCTCCGGAAGTACATCGGAGATCCGTCCCATGTACTAGACTTCAGTACCATTCAGCTTGATGGTGATCTATCCTATGACGTGGAGCCTATTGCTATTTTGGGTCGCCAAGTAAGAAAGTTGAGGTCGAAGGAGATTGCATCGGTTAAGGTTCAGTGGAGAGGTCGACCCGTGGAGGAGGCCACTTGGGAGATCGAGCGGGAGATGCGGAGCAGATATCCTCACTTGTTTGAGACTTCAGGTATGTTTCTTGACCCGCTCGAGGACGAGCGTTTGCTTAAGAGGGGGAGAATTTGACGACCCGGCCCGTCGTCACGGGAATTACCACCCCGTTATGTTGTAAATACATGTTTTATAATTTTATATCAGTGTTAGAGTCTATCGGGGAAGTTAGGAGTGAATTGAAATGAAAATGAGGCATATAACCTTTTTGAAGGAAGCTTGAATAAGGAAAGTCAACCCGGAGTTGACTATTTAGTTAGAGAGCTCGGAATCAAATTCTGATGATTCGGTTAGTTCCGGAAGGTGATTTGTGACTTAGGGGAGCGATCGGAATTGAATTTGGAGGCCCGGTGTAGAAATAGGCTTGAATTGGCTAAGGTTGAATTTGACGAAATCCGAACGGTAGGTGAGATTTTGATCCGGGGGTCGGAATAGAATTCCGACAGTTGCAGTAGCTTCGTTAGGTGATTTTAGATGTGCCTGCAAAATTTTAGGTCATTCGGACGTCGTTTGGTCGGGTTTTTGATCGAATGTGTAATTCGGAATGTTTTAAGGAAATTAGGCTTGAAATTGATGTGAATTATGGGTTTTGGTGTTATTAGACGTGTTTTGAGGATTGGAGCAAATTCAAATAAGGTGTTAAGATGTGTTGGTGTGTTTGGATGAGGTCCCGTGGGCCTCGGGGTGTTTTCGGATGGTTAAACGGGAGAAAATTGTGGAAAAATTGCAGGTTGGGATCCTGCTTCTGTTGTTTCCGCTCCTGCGGAATTTTGGACGCAGGAGCGAGTCCGCAGAAGCGGACGAGGGGCGCAGGAGCGGCTGGTTACGCAGAAGCGGACGTCATTTCGCTGAAGCGGCACCGCTGGTACGAGCCACCTGATCGCAGAAGCGGACGAGAAGAGAAATGAGAAGGTCCGCAGAAGCGGACATTTGACCGCTTGGGCGAGACCGCAGAAGCGGACAATGGTGCGTAGAGGCGGTTGTTTCCGCAGAAGCGGAAGTTTCTTCGCAGAAGCGGGCGCGCTTAAGCGGCCCTTTGCTCGCAGAAGCGGAAATGGCCGGCCAGGCCTGTAACCGCTGAAGCGACCCTTTGGTCGCGGATACGGGTGCATAGGAGCGGAAAATATTCCGCAGAAGCGAAAATCGCTGTAAGTAAGTGTATCCGAAGTTAGAAAAATTTCAGAACATTTCACACATTTTGGGTCTCGGCTTTAGAGGCGATTTGGGCGATTTTGAAGAGAAATTCAAAGGAAATCATCAGGTAATCAACTATGGACTTAAACTATGATTAGTATTGGTAATATTATGCAATTATATCATGAAAATGGAGGAATTTGGGGTGATTTATGGAAGATTTAACCCTAGGCTTGAACTTTAGAAAATCAAGGTTTTGAATGGGCAAATGGAGTCCGAATTTGGTAAAATTGATATGCTTAGACTCGTATCGAGATGAGCATTCCGAATATGTGATTTTTGTAATTTTTCGACAAGTGTACCAAAAGTCGAGTTTTGACAACTTGTGGGTTTTGATACAAATTGGGTTATTTCGAATGAATTACGTGAAATTAGCGTATATTGATGCATTCTCTATGATTTTGAGCAGATTTGGCATCCGAGGAGATTGATTTGCGAGGCAAGCGCAAGGCGGATTGAAGCTTCTACCGGTTCGAGGTGAGTGGTGGTAGTAAACAATGTACCTGAGGGTTTGAAACCCCGTACTAGCACTTCACAGTGCTATATTGAGATGAGACACACGCTCTATGACGGGCGTGGTGACATTGTGATTGGGGGTTCGGACTTAGTCCTTCCCGGCTAATAGAATACTGTGTTGTATGACTGTTACTGAGACTATAACTGTACAATTGGGCTAATAGCCATGTTTGGGGCCTTGTGCCGATCTGTAAAGCATTAGGGAACCTATAGATCTAGGTGACCCTTATATCATGTTGGAAACATACACTCAGCCGTAGTTCTAGCTGTATAGCATAATATGAGCCCGTACTAGATGTGTACATTGAGAGAGATTATCTAGGGTGGAATTCCTTGTTCTAGCTGAGTGGGCCTGAAAGGCCAAGTTTATATTGATTGAGACAGGGTCTAGGACCCACTGTGATATATTATATTGGGCCTGAGAGGCCAAGCATATATTGATTGGGATAGTGTCGAGGACCCATTATGAGGTATTATATATATATACCTACATTGGATCGGGCTGCACGCCGCAGTAATATACATGTGATATACATGTAACATACATGTGGGACGGACTACACGCCGCAGTGATATACATGTGGAACGGACTGCACGCCGCAGTATTATTGCGCTTGGGCTGTAGGAGCCCCTTCGGAGTCCGAGTCCGCACACATTCTCAGTGAGCGCTGGTGTATATCATGGGATCGGGCTACACGCCGCAGCAGTATAGAGATATATACATATATATAATGGATCGGACTGCACGCCGCAGTAATATTTGTGTGGATCGTGCTGCAAGCCGCAGTATTATAGTGCTTGGGCCTAGGGAGCCCCTCCGAAGTCTGTATACACCCCCAGTGAGTGCCGTCGACGTAAAATGGAGCGGGCTGCGCGCCGCAGCGGTATATGTATTGGCGCGGGCTGCACGCCGCAGCATTATACTTAATCATACCCTACTATCTACTTAAATACTTATACATTATAGACATAAGTATGTGTCTTTATATGTTGAGATGTCCGTACACCGTAGGGGTACGAGTGAGGGTTGGTTCAGTGTGGGATCTTGTAGATATAAACGTAGATTGGAGGTTAGAGTACTACTATAGTGATGACGTACCTGTGAGGGTTGCCTTAGAACTGCTAAGTGATAGCACAGGAGTTCTTACCTTCAGTTATTATTTATTATTGTTACTCACTGAGTTGAAATATACTCACCCCACTCCCCTGCACTTTCTATGCAGATCCATAGGTGCCCGAGAGCAGTTGAGACATTGTAGCTGCTGATCCTTGTCTACTTTTGCGGAGATTACGAGGTAGCCGCCAGCGTCCGCAGAGCTTGTTTTCTCCTTCTTTATCATCTTGTTGATTTCCTATTTGCCTAGACTTGGTTGTATTAGGATGCTATTCTGTAAAGGCTCAGTCTCGTGACACCACGATATGTTTGGGACCGTATTTTGTATGTTTTACGTTTCGGTTATCACCTGATATGATTAATTATTGTTTGAGTTTAAGTTATTTAATAATTGGCTGGTTTAAGGGATAATATGGTCGGGCTTGCCTAGCATTGTGTTGGGCGCCATCACGACCAGGGTTTGGGTCGTGACAGCAAGTTTTTCACCCTATATCTAAAACAGAGACTTCAAACAAGGAGGAAAAAGTATAAAACTGGATAGCAACTAGGATTGAAAATAATCCAATTGTATTAGTTTTAGTAGGGAAGACTCTTTTATTCCGTCATTCTAATTCTATGTATATTCTTTAATGACAACCAAATGGAAGAGACAGAGATTATGGAGTACACTAATGGAATACAACTAGAGGAAGAAGAGAAGAGAATCTGTAGCAACAAATTTGGGAGGTCATATAGTAAAAGGTAAAAGGTAAAAATTGCACGGGCATCTTATTTGGACGCCCCTTTTTAACATATAACAGTTTTATCTTTTTGTTTGCATTCGTACACCTTTTTTTTAGAAAACTACCATCTATAGCCCCTCAAAATTTTAATAGCCCATGTTTTGACCCACTTTCAAAAAATGGCTATTCGGCCCAAACATATTGCATATACTAGCCGAACAGAATGAGTATGACAACACAAGTGCTTGTAGCTTAGTGGGTACAGCACCTATTTCCTAAGCAGACGGTCGCAGGTTCGACCCCTACCTAGCGTAATGGAGAAATATGTTTTGTGCAATGTATAAATATTGTATCCTAAGTTCGATAGTGTATCATTGGTGTACATTGAGCCTATCTCAACTGTATCTAAAGTGTATATATTTGTGTATCCCAAATATAACTTGTATCGTGAATGTATAATCTGTCTAAAAATGTATAAAAATTGTGTATAATGTGTATTTTCTAATATTTTGGAGTGTATCATGTATTTTTGTATAGTGACAGTCGTTTTGTATATATTTTGTATAGTAACATCTATTTTGTATATTTTATGTATATTGACAATCTATTTTGTATATTATTTTTATAGTTACATCTATTTGGTATATATTTTGTATAGTTACATCTATTTTATATATTTGCTGTATAATGGCAATCTATTTTGTATAATACCAACTTATATTGTAGATATTACTATATATAAATTATCAGAGCCATGTCGTTTAGTAACTGTAGAAGCTAAGTTTAACACTATTTTCTTAATGAATATCATTAGGAAGAAGACTACTGTTAAAAACAGTAGGAAAGAGGAGTATGAAATGCCCCAACAATTAGACCTTCTTAATAAATGGACTATACCACTAGTCAAACCTAAGGTTATATACCAATTAGGTACCTTTGAAAAAATAGGATTAAAACAGGTAGTTAAAACTACTGAAGAGACTATCACAGTAGATGGTGATCATGCTACTTTCAGATTATTATCTGAAAGTGATTTTGCCCCCTATAGGGATTCACATAGATTTATACATATTGGTTTAATACAAGTCGCCTTCAAGCCACTTACTTTGAGAGGCTTACCTGAAAGCTTTATAGCAGCTCTCAGAGATGGCAGAAACTAGAACTGGAAAAAGTCTCTTATAGGGACTGTGCAAACCAGTTTAGCATATGGCCCTATTTATTTTAATACTTATCCGAATTTACAAATTTCTCTTAGTAACGAGAACTCTTTGAATGCTTTAATACTTAGCATTAAATTACATGGTTATGATTATTTGCCTGGCACAGAAGTTATATGTATCTGTTATAGGATTTATTTTAAACCTTTATATACTTTAAATCCTATGTGCAAAATTATGGATTTCAAAAATGAAACTATTCTTATAGAAACTAACTTTGGTAAATCCAAAGTAACTACCTGAAGGCCTATTAAATGGGATGAAATTGATTTCCCAAAAGAATGGGTCATAGAGGAAGCAGTTGCCCCTCAAAATACTGGTAATACTGAGGTTACTCAAATTGAACAAACCTCAGATGGTACAGTAAAGATTAGGTTCAATGAACCTATTCATACTGATAATATCAGTTCATCATCTAGATTGACTAGATCAAATTCTTCTTATATTTCTCCAATTGATTACATGGTAGATTTTCCATCTAGAGCTTCCACGTCTCAAATTAGAGATAATAACATAATTGATAGTATAAAAATTGGTTTAGATAATATCGTCAAGATTAATTCAGATCTTTAACCTACTCCATCCGAAATGGATTTTTCAAATGGTGTTGATAATGACTGAAAACCAAATAGATTTTAGTCCGGGTTCATCGGCAAGAAAACTAATTTTAGAAGAATTTGTAAAACCCAGATGGGCTGTTTTCAGAAAATGGTTTCATGATAACATGACTACTGATTTAATACAATTTTATAGAAATGATTTTTATACTGATATTAGAAAAAAGAACAAAATTATTGCTTTTGTTCCTTGGTTTATGCCTAAACATGTTTATAACTATATCTCTATTTTAGAAAGGGATTTTATGCTTACCAATGGGAAAACCACTAAATCAGTTTTTCCGCCCCAACAATCTTTTCAAATGGGGGAAAAAAACAAACTTGTTTACTTTACTGCATTTTCAAAATTATTAGAAAATGATGTAGCAGCAATTACTGCTAAAAACCTGAATACTATGCTTACTCAGAATAATTATACTAACATGTATGTTAGTATTCTGGGAGAACATGTTATTACAATCCATGAGAAATTGGACAAGCTTATAGCAGAGGTCCAAAAGATTTCTCATAAAGAGGATAAAGGTAAAGAGCAAATTGCTACAACCAGTATCCAACCTCCACCGGAGGTAAAAGACTTTAAAAACCAAAAGTCTTAATGATCTGGAAGAACTTACTAAGAAGTTTGCAGAGTTTAAGATTAGTCCTTTAACTCTAGAGCATAGACCTGATAAAGGTAAAAGAATTCAGGTGAATGATGAGATTAATAAAATCTCTGAAAAATATGCTCGTAAACCTTACCAAAGGATGTTCTACTATCCTAGACCAACCCCTCAGGATGTTCTTTTAGAAGAACTTGATAATGACCACTATCACCAAGGTTATAGTGGGTCTGATATCTATGAATGGAATATAGATGGTCTTGCTGAAAGACAAATTTATACCATAGTACATAGAATGCTTATGTACAGTACTATCTATGCGGTTAATAAGAATGAAGATAAAGCAATAGTAGAAATGCTTATTGCTGGATTTACTGGTTAGCTTAAAGGTTGGTGGGATAATTATCTCACTCATGATCAACGTATTGAGATCATGAAAGCAACCAAAATCGAGGGTGACAAGACTGTTCAAAATGCAGTCTATTCATTAGTTCTTAATATTATAGAACATTTTTCTGGAAGATGGTCTGATAATAGTGAGACCATTAGGACTATGCTTCAGAATTTGAGATGTCCGACCCTCACATCTTTTAGATGGTACAAAGATGTTTTCTTATCCCGAGTGATGGAATTACCAGAGAGTAATAGTACTCACTGGAAGGCTAAATTCATAGATGGTCTTCCTTCCTTGTTTGCTGAAAGGACTCGAAAGGTCCTTAGAGGTACAGGAGTGAGTATAGCTTATGATGCCTACTCATATGGTAAGCTTATTAGTGTATGCACTCAGATAGGTTTGGCTCTTTGCAATGAGATTAAGCTAAGCCCAGAAATTAAGAAACATCATCTCAATGAGAGAAAACAATTAGGTGAATTTTGTGAACAGTTCGCCATTGATATTCCTTCAAAAAGGAAAAGCTCTCATAAACATAAGGACTTCAGAAGGAGAAAGGGTTCTCCTGAAAGAAGGCGTGATAAGACCCAAAGAAGGAAGGCTTTTCATAAAGACAAAAAGGGTTTTGTTAAAACCAAAAACCCTCAAGCCTATTACAAATGTGGCAGAGTAGGCCATTATGCAAGAGATTGCAGGATCAAGGACAAAATTAAAGAACTTGATCTAGATGAGAATATTAAAGATTCTCTTTATAAAATTCTCCTAAATTCCTCTCCGGAGAATTTCGATTTTGAATCAGGTCATGAGTCTTCAACTAGTGAAGACTTGAGAGTACTTCAAGAAGAAGATTTTATTTCATCTTCTGAAAGTGACCAAGAGTTCTATAATAAGGGACAATGCTCCAACCAATGTTGTGTTCCTAATGATGAACTCTCCAATATTTATTCCCAGTGTAAAGACTTGGAACTTAATGTTTTGACTAATGACAACATGATAGAGTTGTTAAGGGTTATTAAAGACCCTGAATTAAGGTCCCAAATCATTGATAAACTTCCTACTAATTTAGAGGATAGTTCAAAAGTGGATGATATTCCATCCTCGTCAAGACCTTACACAATGTCTGTAATTCAAAGAATGGTGAAAGACAAGCCCCAGCTGGATAGACCAGCTACAGTCCAAGATTTAAGTACAGAGATAACTTATCTCAAAAAACAAATCTCGGAATTAAAAGCCTCTCACATAGCTTTAGATGAAAGAGTTTTTATATTAGAAAACTCTGAAGTTATTAGTTCAACCTCCAATGTGAAGATTACTGAGTTTAATACAGCTCCAAGTTCTTCAGAAGAAAATACTGCCAGCACTTTGCTTGCGTCTATTGATTTTCCTGAAGAAGAATTTTTAGAAAAACTATAGTATTTTGTTACACAAAAGTTTTTAATAAAAATAACTCTTTTAATTGATTACAATTTCAAAAAGAGTTTATTGCTTTATTTGATAGTGGTGCAGATTTGAATTGTGTTAAAGAAGGGATAATACCCTCTAGATATTTTCATAAAACCGCTCATCGTTTAAAAAATGCTAGTGGTTCTTCAATGGGTATTTCTTATAAATTACCCAAGGCCTATATTTGCCAACATGATTTGTGTATTCCGGAAACCTTTGTCTTAGTAAAAGACATAGATAGAGATGTAATACTAGGAGTCCCATTTTTTATAAAATTAATGCCTTTTGTACATTGGGATACAAAAGGTTTTATAGGCACTTACTGTGGTAAATATATCACTTTTGATTTTATAACTCAACCTGTCCAACGTTTTCTAAACGAGATTATTTCTAATAATATTTCTTTAAAAGAAAATCAAATTAATTTTTTTAAAAATGAAATTTGTTCTATCACTATTGATCAGGATTTAAAAAATCCTAAATTGATTGAGAAGATTAACTTTCTCAAAAATCAGTTCTCTACTTCTATTTGTGGTGATCACCCAAATCAATTTTGGAGTAGAAAAAAGCATATTATAAATCTTCCTTATGAAGACGATTTCTTAGAGGATAATATTCCTACCAAGGCTAGACCTTGCCAAATGAACTCTGAATATTTAGAGTTATGCAAAAATGAAATTGATTCCTTACAGCAAAAGGGTTTAATTAGACCCTCCAAGTCCAAATGGTCTTGTACTGCTTTTTATGTGAATAAGCATGCAGAACAAGAACGAGGAGTTCCATATTTAGTTATTAATTATAAACCTCTTAATAAGGTTTTAAAATGGATTAGATATCCTATTCCTAATAAAAAGGATTTACTTGATAGACTTCATAATGCCATTATATTTTCAAAATTTGATTTAAAATCGGGTTATTGGCAAATCCAGATATCTGAATCAGATAGATGTAAAACTGCTTTTAATGTACCAATGGGCCAATATGAATGGAATGTTATGCCTTTTGGTTTGAAAAATGCTCCATCGGAATTTCAAAAAATTATGAATGATATCTTTCTTCCTTATACGGATTTTATTATTGTATATATTGATGACATTCTTGTATTTTCAAACAATATAGAATCTCATTTCAAACATCTTGATCTATTTAGGAAGATTATAATTCAAAATGGTTTAGTTATATCCAGACCAAAAATGATGATTTTCCAAACTTCTGTTAGATTTTTGGGTCATAATATTGAGAAAGGTAGGATTATTCCTATTAATAGATGTATTGAATTTGCTTCTAAATTTCCTGATATAATTACTGATAAAACCCAGCTCCAAAGATTTCTTGGTAGCCTAATTTATATCTCTCCTTTTATAAAGGTTCTTGCTCAGGATACTGCTCTTCTTTATGATAGATTGAACAAGAATCCTAAAGCATGGACTGACAGTCATACTGATTCAGTCAAAAGAATTAAGCAGAAGGTTTATAACCTTCCTTGTTTAACTCTTGCCAATCCTACTTGGCAAAAAATAGTTGAAACAGATGCTTCTGATATTGGCTATGGTGGCATTTTAAAACAGTGTTCACCAACTAATAAACAAGAATACCTTGTTCAATTCTATTCTGGAAAGTGGAATACTGCCCAGAAAAATTATGCGACTGTGGCAAAAGAAATTCTTGCTATAGTCAAATGTGTTATGAAATTTCAAATTGATTTTTATAATCAGAAATTTATTATTATGACTGATTGTCAAGCTGCAAAATTTATTTTTAATAAAGATTTCAAACATGATGTTTCAAAACAAATGTTTGCAAGATGGCAAGCTTTATTAGCACCTTTTGATTTCAAAATTTTTTATAAAAAAGGAGCGGATAATACTCTTCCTAATTTTCTCACTAGAGAATATTTGAACTCATAAGTTCTCATTTCAGATATTGTCTTTTATGAGTCTTTATACAAATTTCCTTGGTGAAAAGACTACCATTACTATTTTAAAGGTCATACATTTACCTAGAGACTTACAGAGTCTTATCCTAGAAATAATAATAGACGATATCATAGACGAAGAGATAGGTCCAGATATTGATTTCTTAATACAAAGTTTTACTTTTGCATCTATTATTGGTTTTGATGATGATGGTAATTTATGGGATCATATACATGATATCAATCTTGATAACATGGAAGATCGCCATTTTTTCTAATAACAATTTTACTTCTACGTAGAGAATGAGACCGACATATAGGCCTCCTCGAGGAAGAGGAAGAGGCAAAAACTCAAATAATAGCAGAGAGAATAATATTCTCCCCCAAATGGGGAATAGACAGCTCATAGCTACCAACCTTACTGAAGGTAATACGGATCATCCATTATACAAGGAATTCATGGATTTCATACAATCCAAGCAGGATGAAGGAACTTCATCCATTACACCATCCAATACACCATGCTACTCCTCAGTAATAACAGAGGATAGTAGTAAAAATCTTGAGGTTTATAACCGCAAAGATACAAAAGAATTAATAATTCTTTTGGAACAATATGACCTTAAATGGAAGGATAATCCCTAGCAAATAATGAACATGTATTTTGACACAGCGTTATACGCTACTCCTGCTTATAAACTGTGACGACCCGGCCCGTCGTCACGGGAATTACCACCCCGTTATGTTGTAATTACATAATTCACGCTTTTATATCAGTGTTAGAGTCTATCGGGGAAGTTAGGAGTGAATTGAAATGAAAATGAGGCATATAACCTTTTTGAAGGAAACTTGAATAAGGAAAGTCAACCCGGAGTTGACTATGTAGTTAGGGAGCTCGAAACCGGATTCTGATGATTCGACTAGTTCCGGGGATCATTTATGACTTAGGAGAACAATCGGAATTGAATTCGGAGGTCCGGTGTAGTTTTAGGCTTGAATTGGCGAAGGTTGAATTTTGGCGAAAACCGGATGGTAGGTGATATTTTGATCCGAGGGTCGGAATGGAATTCCGACAATTTCTGTAGCTTCGTTATGTGATTTTGGATGTGTCTGCAAAATTTCAGATCATTCGAATGTCGTTTAGTCGGGTTTTTGATTGATTGTGTAATTCGAAATGTTTTAAGGAATTTAGGCTTTAATTCGATGTGAATTATGGGTTTTGATGTTATTAGACGTGTTTTGAGGATTGGAACAAGTTCGAATAAGGTATTAAGATGTGTTGGTGTGTTTGGATGAGGTCCCGGGGCCCTCGGGGTGTTTTCGGATGGTAAATCGGGAGAAAAACATGGAAATTGCAGGTTTGAAGAGTTCTGGTTCTGTTGTTTTCGCTCCTGCGGAAATGGGGGCGCAGGAGCGAGCCCGCAGGAGCTGAAAATGAGCGCAGAAGCGCCGGGGTTCGCCGAGGCGGATCCTGGTCCGCAAGGGCGGCACCGCAGGTGCGGAAGGAAAGACCGCAGAAGCGGTCCTGGGCTCGTTAGGGGAGAATCCGCAGAAGCGGAAGACTTGTCGCCTAAGCGAGTCCAAAGGAGCGGACTCTGATGCGCAGAAGCGATAAGGCTCGCAGGAGCGGAAGGGGATTTCGCAGGAGCGGTCTCGCAGG
Organism: Nicotiana noctiflora; assembly: GCA_032618575.1. Lineage (NCBI taxonomy): Eukaryota > Viridiplantae > Streptophyta > Magnoliopsida > Solanales > Solanaceae > Nicotiana > Nicotiana noctiflora. The sequence continues at coordinate 55,731 of JASVEL010004200.1, forward strand.
AGCGAGACCTGGGCCGCAGAAGCGAAGCTGGGCGGCTAGGAGTATTTTCGCAGAAGCGACCATTTGGTCGCAGAGGCGGCCTCGCAGAGGCGGATTTTGGTCCGCAGAAGCGGAAATCGCGCCTGTGTTAAAAATAACAGAAGGGTTAAAATTTCATAAGTTGCAAAACATTTGGGGCTCGGTTCTTGAAGGCGAATTGGGCGATTTGGGCGAGTTATTGCTGGGAGAACATCGGGTTATCGTTGGAGGTAAGTTTTGTGGCTTAATTACATCATCTTAACATGAAATCCTTGGTTAAATCCCTGTAAATGGAAGATTAAAGGTGGGTTTGAGCCCTAGGCCTAAATTAAAGAAAAACACTGATTTGAGTGGGCAAATGGAGTCCCATTTTGGTAAATTTTATATGCCTAGACTCGTATCGAGACGAGGATTCCGAATATGTGATTTTTGTAATTTTTCGACAAGTGTACCAAAAGTCGGGTTTTGACAACTTGTGGGTGTTGATATAAATTGGGTTATTTCGAATGAATTTCGTGAAATTAGCGTATATTGATGCATTCTCTATGATTTTGAGCAGATTTGGCACTCGAGGAGATTGATTTGCGAGGCAAGCGCAAGGCGGATTGAAGCTTCTACCGGTTCGAGGTGAGTGGTAGTAGTAAATAATGTACTGAGGGTTTGAAACCCCGTACTAGCACTTCACAGTGATATATTGAGATGAGACACACGTTCTATAACGGTCGTGGTGACATTGTGATTGGGGGTTCGGATTTAGTCCTTCCCGTCTAATAGAATACTGTGTTGTATGACTGTTACTGAGATTATAACTGTACAATTGGGTTAATAGCCATGTTTGGGGCCTTGTGCCGATCTGTAGAGCATTAAGGAACCTATAAAGCTAGGTGACCCTTATATCATGTTGGAAACATACACTCAGCCGTAGCTCTAGCTGTATAGCATAATATGAGCCCGTACTAGATATGTACATTGAGAGAGATTATCTAGGGTGGAATTCCCTGTTCTAGCTGAGTGGGCCTGAAAGGCCAAGTCTATATTGATTGAGACAGGGTCTAGGACCCACTGTGATATATTATATTGGGCCTGAGAGGCCAAGCACATATTGACTGGGATAGGGTCGAGGACCCATTATGAGGTATTATATACATATACCTATATTGGATCGGGTTGCACGCCGCAACAGTATATATATTGGATCGGACTGCACGCCGCAGTAATATGCATGTAATAGCAGTATATATATTGGATCGGGCTGCACGCTGCAGTATTATTGCACTTGGGCTGTAGGAGCCCCTTCGAGTCTGAGTCTGCACACATTCTCAGTGAGCGCTGGTGTATATTATGGGATCGGGCTGCACGCCGCAGCAGTGTAGTTATATATACATATAAATAGTGGATCGGACTGCACGCCGCAGTAATACATGTGTGGATCGGGCTGCACGCCGCAGTATGAAAGTGCTTGGGCCTAGGGAGCCCCTCCGAAGTCTGTATACACCCCAGTGAGCGCCGTCGACGTAAAATGGAGCGGGCTGCGCGCCGCAGCGGTTTATGTATTGGAGCGGGCTGCACGCCGCAACATTATACTTAATCATACCCTACTATCTACTTAAATATTTATACATTATAGATATAGGTATGTGTCTTTATATGTTGAGATGGCCGTACACCGTAGGGGTACGAGTGAGGGTTGGATCAGCGTAAGAATCGTGTAGAGATAAATGTGGTTTGGAGATTAGAGTATTACCATAGTGATGACGTATATATGAGGGTTGCCTTAGAACTGCTAAGTGATAGCACAAGAGTTCTTACCTTCAGTTATTATTTATTATTGTTACTCACTGAGTTGAAATATACTCACCCCACTCCCCTGCACTTTCTGTGCAGATCCACAGGTGCCCGAGAGCAGTTGAGACATTGTAGCTGCCTGATCCTTGTCTACTTTTGCGGAGATTACGAGGTAGCTGCCAGCGTCCGCAGAGCTTGTTTTCTCCTTCTTTATCATCTTGTTAATTTCCTATTTGCTTAGACTTGGTTGTATTAGGATTCTATTCTGTAGAGGCTCAGTCTCGTGACACCACGATATGTTTGGGACCGTATTTTGTATGTTTTACGTTTCGGTTATCACCTGATATGATCATTTACTTTTTAAGTTTAATTTGATTAATAACTGGCTGGTTTAAGGGATAATATGGTCGGGCTAGCCTAGCATTGTGTTGGGCGCCATCATGACCAGAGTTTGGGTCGTGACAAGTTGGTATCAGAGCCTAGGTTAACAGGTCTCGCAAGTCATGAGCCGGTTGGTAGAGTCTCGTGGATCGGTGCGGGGACGCCTGTACTTATCCCCGGGAGGCTGCAAACCTATTTAGGAAAAGTTTCAATTCTTGGAATTCTTGTCGTGCGATTACTTTGACTTGATCTGAACTTTGACATTATATTCTCTCGCAGATGGCGAGAACTCGATCATCCGGACGTGGAGGACGACCACCACTACCACCTGCTAGAGGCCGTGGACGCGGTCGTGGTCGTGGCGGAGTTAGGGCAGCTGAGGCAGTGCCGGCTGACCCACAGCCCCCAGTTGCAGAGGTGCCAGCAGCACCAGATCAGGCACCAGCTATGCCCATTGTCATTCCGGGTCTACAGGAGACCCTGGCTCAGATACTAGCAGTCTGCACTAGCCTAGCACAGGCGGTTTCAGTTACTACTGCAGCAGCTGCATCGGGGATCGGGGGTGGTCATCAGACCCCCGCAGTACGCACTCCAGAGCCAGGAGTGCAGGGCTTACAGACACCAGAGGCTCCTCTAGTTCAGCCCGTGGTACCGGTTCAGCCAGCATATCAGATTCAGGTGGACAGGGTCCCAGCTATGACAGGCGATGAACATCGTCATCTCGAGAGGTTCACCAGGTTATCTCCTCCAGTGTTCACTGGTGCTTCGGGCGAGGACGCCCAAGGTTTTCTGGATAATTGCCGTCGGATGCTTCGTACGGCAGGGATCTTGGAGTCCAGTGGGGTATCTTTCACTACCTTCCAGTTTCAAGGGCCAGCCTTTGCTTGGTGGGAGGCTTGTGAGTGCTACAGGCCAGTCGGAGAAGCACCAGTATCATGGCCAGAGTTCTCCACTATGTTCTTGGAGAAATGGGTGCCTCGATCTCAGAGAGAGGTAGGCAGTTTGAGAGTCTCCGTCAGGGGGATATGCCAGTGTCAGAGTATGAGATCGGGTTTACAGAGTTGTCTAGGTATGCACCATGGTTGGTTCCTTCTGACAAAGAGAGGATTGTCGCTTTGTGGACGACCTCATTTATCCCATTCGTATTCTGATGACTCGGGAGAGGGTTTTGAGTCGTACATTTGAGGATGTCGTGGATATTGCTCACGACATAGAGACAGATTGTCGCAGACAGTGGGATGAGAGGGAGGCCAAGAGGCCTTGAGGTGCAGCTAGTTCCAGTGGTACTCAGACTAGAGGCCAGAGTCAACAGAGCCGAGGTCGCTCTTTCAGATCTTCGCAGTCGGGTCGCTCCGATCGTGGCAGATGGTCTTCTAGATAGGGTTATCAGGGTTCGAACCAGAGCCAGCCATCTCTCAGTGCCATGCCAGCTCAGAGTTCTTCACAGGCCCCATCCGCTCGGGGTTCATCTCGGCCTAGTTCATCAGCTGGCCACTCCAGCGCCAAGGGTCCTTATCACTCTCAGTCTCCAGCACCCGGGAGTTGCTACGAGTGCAGAGAGTTTGGGCACCACCGTAGGGAGTGTCCCCGCCTTGTTTCCAGATCTTATCAGCAGAGGGGGCAGCCCTCGTCATCTGGTCCTTCTACTTCAGCACCCGCCCCGCCAGCTAGGGGTGAGGGTCAGACAGCTAGGGGTCGCTCTCGAGGGGGAGGCCGATCAAGCGGACAGGCTAGATGCTATGCTTTTCAGGGCTGATCTGAGGCCGTTGCTTCTGATGCTGTCATTACAAGGTATTATTTCAGTCTGCCACAGAGATGCCTCAGTATTGTTTGATCCCGGTTCTACTTATTCTTATGTGTCTACATATTTTGCTCCTCATTTGGGCACAACCCGAGGGAGTCTTGAGTTGCCAGTGCATGTATCTACCCCGGTAGGGGATACTATTGTTGTGGACCACGTATACCGGTCCTGTTTGGTCACTATTGGAGGTCCGGAGACCCGAGTAGACCTGTTGCTTCTCAGCATGATTGATTTTGATGTTATATTGGGCATGGACTGGCTATCTCCATGTCATGCTATTCTGGACTGTCATGCTAAGACAGTCACTTTGGCTATGCCGGGCATTCAGAGGATCGAGTGGCGAGGCACGACCGAGTATGTACCTAGCAGGGTAATATCTTTCCTCAAGGCCCAACGAATGGTTGGGAAGGGATGTCTCTCTTATTTAGCATTTGTGCGGGAGGTCGAGGCCCGGACTCCCAGTATTGATTCTGTTCCCATTGTGCGAGACTTTCCTGATGTGTTTCCCTCAGACCTGCCGGGCATGCCGCCGGACAAGGATATTGATTTTGGTATCGATTTGGTGCCGGGCACTCAGCCTATTTCTATTCCTCCGTATCGGATGGCACCAGCTGAGTTGAAGGAATTGAAGGAGTAGCTCCAGGAACTCCTAGATAAGGGGTTCATTCGGCTGAGTGTGTCGCCGTGGGGTGCACCGGTCTTGTTTGTTAAGAAGAAGGATGGATCCATGAGGATGTGTATTGACTACAGGCTGCTGAAAAAAGTCACAGTGAAGAATAAGTATCCTCTTCCTCGTATTGATGATTTATTTGATCAGCTCGAGGGAGCTAGGGTGTTCTCGAAGATTGATCTTCGTTCAGGCTACCATCAGCTGAAGATTAGAGAGTCCGACATTATGAAGACTGCATTCCGGACCAGATATGGTCACTATGAGTTCCTTGTGATGTCTTTTGGGCTGACCAACGCCCCAGCAACATTTATGCATCTGATGAACAGTGTATTCAAGCCGTATCTTGATTCATTTGTGATCGTATTCATTGATGACATACTAGTCTACTCTCGTAGCCAGGAGGAGCATGCTCGGCACTTGATTATTGTGTTGCAGAGATTGAGAGAGGAGAAGTTGTATGCCAAGTTCTCCAAATGTGAGTTCCGGCTTGAGTCCGTGGCATTCTTAGGGCACGTGGTGTCCTGTGATGGTATTCAGGTAGATCCGAGGAAGGTCGAGGCAGTGCAGAGTTGGCCCAGACCGACCTCAGTTACTGAGATCCGTAGCTTTCCGGGATTGGCAGGGTATTATCGCCGATTCGTTCAGGGGTTCTCTTCTATTGCTTCACCCTTGACTAGATTGACTCAGAAGGGTGTTCCTTTCTTATGGTCCGAGGAGTGCGAGGAGAGCTTTCAGAAGCTCAAGACAGCATTGACCACAGCACCAGTCTTGATTCTACCGACAGCTTCAGATTCTTATACTGTATATTGTGATGCCTCAGGAGTGGGCATTGGTTGTGTGTTGATGCAGGAGGGTAGGGTCATTGCTTATGCTTCTCGTCGGTTGAAGCCCCACGAGAAGAACTACCCTGTTCATGATTTGGAGCTAGCAGCCATAGTTCATGCTTTGAAGATTTGGAGGCATTACCTGTATGGTGTCTCCTGTGAGGTGTTCACGGATCATCGCAGCCTTCAGCACTTATTCAGACAGAAGGACCTTAATTTGAGACAGCGGAGGTGGTTGGAGTTGCTTAAGGACTATGATATCACTATTTTGTATCATCCGGGGAAGGCCAATGTGGTGGCCGATGCCTTGAGTCGGAAGGCGGTTAGCATGGGCAGCTTAGCTTTCATCCCAGTTGGGGAGAGGCCATTTGCTTATGATGTTCAGGCTCTAGCCAATCGGCTAGTGAGATTAGATATTTCGGAGCCGAGTCGGGTGATGGCTTGTGTTGTTTCTCGATCTTCCTTATATGATCGCATCAGGGAGCGACAGTATGATGACCCACATTTGCTTGTCCTTAAGGACAGAGTGCAGCATAATGATGTTAGAGATGTGACTATCGACAGTGATGGTGTTCTGAGGATGCAGGGCCGTATATGCGTGCCCAATGTTGATGATTTGCGGGAGTTGATACTTGAGGAGGCACACAGTTCGCGGCACTCTTTTCACCCAGGTGCTGCAAAGATGTACCAAGACTTGAGACAGCACTACTGGTGGAGGAGAATGAAGATGGATATTGTTAGGCATGTAGCTAAGTGCCTCAATTGCCAGCAGGTCAAATATGAGCATCAGAGACCGGGCGGTGTTCTTCAGCGTATGGTTATTCCCGAGTGGAAATGGGAGAGGATCACCATGGATTTTGTTACTAGGCTCCCTCGGACAGCGAGGAAGTTTGATTCTATATGGGTGATTGTTGATCGGCTGACTAAGTCCGCACATTTCATCCCAGTTAGTACTACTTACTCATCGGAGCGGTTGGCGGTGATCTTTATTCGGGAGATTGTCAGGTTGCATGGGGTCCCAGTGTCTATTATATCCTGATAGAGGCACTCAGTTCACTTCTCAGTTTTGGCGAGCATTTCAGCGAAAGATGGGTACGCGGGTTGATTTGAGCACCGCATTTCACCCCCTGACAGATGGACAGTCTGAGCGCACTATTCAGATCCCGGAGGATATGTTGCGGGCATGTGTGATTGACTTTGGTGGTTCATGGGATGAGTTCTTACCACTTGCCGAGTTTGCCTACAACAACGGCTACCGGTCGAGTATTCGGATGGCCCCGTACGAGGCATTGTAGGGGCGACGGTGTAGATCTCCCGTCCGATGGTTTGAGCCTCGGTGAGGATAGATTGATAGGGACCGAGTTAGTTCGAGATGCTCCGGATAGAGCAAAGTTGATCCGGGAGAGGCTTCGCACGGCACGGTCTCGCCGGAAGAGTTATGCGGACCGTAGGGTTCGAGAGTTGTCTTTCATGGTTGGTGATAGAGCATTGTTGAAGGTTTCACCCATGAAGGGTGTCATGAGGTTCGGGAGGAAAGGAAGTTGAGTCCCAGGTATATTGGCCCTTTTGAGATACTCGGGAGAGTTGGAGAGGTGGCATATGAGTTAGCCTTGCCACCCAGCTTATCCAGAGTTCATCCAGTATTCCATGTGTCTATGCTCCGGAAGTACATCGGAGATCCGTCCCATGTATTAGACTTCAGTACCATTCAACTTGATGGTGATCTATCCTATGATGTGGAGCCTATTGCTATTTTGGGTCGCCAAGTAAGGAAGTTGAGGTCGAAGGAGATTGCATCAGTTAAGGTTCGGTGGAGAGGTCGACCCGTAGATGAGGCTACTTGGGAGGTTGAGCAGGAGATGCGGAGCAGATACCCTCAGCTATTTGAGACTTCAGGTATGTTTCTTGACCCGCTCGAGGACGAGCGTTTGTTTAAGTTGGGGAGAATGTGATGACCCGGCCCGTCGTCACGGGAATTACCACCCCGTTATGTTGTAATTACATAATTCATGCTTTTATATCAGTGTTAGAGTCTATCGGGGAAGTTAGGAGTGAATTGAAATGAAAATGAGGCATATAACCTTTTTGAAGGAAACTTGAATAAGGAAAGTCAACCCGGAGTTGACTATGTAGTTAGGGAGCTCGGAACCGGATTCTGATGATTCGACTAGTTCCGGGGATCATTTATGACTTAGGAGAACAATCGGAATTGAATTCGGAGGTCCGGTGTAGTTTTAAGCTTGAATTGGCGAAGGTTGAATTTTGGCGAAAACCGGATGGTAGGTGATATTTTGATCCGGGGGTCGGAATGGAATTCCGACAATTTTCGTTATGTGATTTTGGATGTGTCTGCAAAATTTCAGATCATTCGGACGTCGTTTAGTCGGGTTTTTGATTGATTGTGTAATTCGGAATGTTTTAAGGAATTTAGGCTTGAATTCGATGTGAATTATGGGTTTTGATGTTATTAGACGTGTTTTGAGGATTGGAACAAGTTCGAATAAGGTATTAAGATGTGTTGGTGTGTTTGGATGAGGTCCCGGGGCCCTCGGGGTGTTTTCGGATGGTAAATCGGGAGAAAAACATGGAAATTGCAGGTTTGAAGAGTTCTGGTTCTGTTGTTTTCGCTCCTGCGGAAATGGGGGCGCATGAGCGAGCCCGCAGAAGCGGAAAACGAGCGCAAAAGCGCTGGGGTTCGCTGAGGCGGATCCTGGTCCGCATGGGCGGCACCGCAGGTGCGGAAGGAAAGACCGCAGAAGCGGTCCGGGCTCGTTAGGGGAGAATCCGCAGAAGCGGAAAACTTGTCGCCTAAGCGAGTCCGCAGGAGCGGACTCTGATGCGTAGAAGCGGTAATGCTCGCAGGAGCGGAAGGGGGTTTCGCAGGAGCGGTCTCGCAGGAGCGAGACCTGGGCCGCAGAAGCGGAGCTGGGCGGCTAGGAGTATTTTCGCAGAAGCGACCATTTGGTCGCAGAGGCGGCCTCGCAGAGGCGGATTTTGGTCCGCAGAAGCGGAAATCGCGCCTGTGTTAAAAATAACAGAAGGGTTAAAATTTCATAAGTTGCAAAACATTTGGGTCTCGGTTCTTGAAGGCGAATTGGGCGATTTGGGCGAGTTATTGCTTGGAGAACATCGGGTTATCGTTGGAGGTAAGTTTTGTGGCTTAATTACATCATTTTAACATGAAATCCTTGGTTAAATCCCTGTAAATGGAAGATTAAAGGTGGGTTTGAGCCCTAGGCCTAAATTAAAGAAAAACACCGATTTGAGTGGGCAAATGGAGTCCGATTTTGGTAAATTTTATATGCCTAGACTCGTATCGAGACGAGGATTCCGAATATGTGATTTTTGTAATTTTTCGACAAGTGTACCAAAAGTCGGGTTTTGACAACTTGTGGGTGTTGATATAAATTGGGTTATTTCGAATGAATTTCGTGAAATTAGCGTATATTGATGCATTCTCTATGATTTTTAGCAGATTTGGCACCCGAGGAGATTGATTTGCGGGGCAAGCGCAAGGCGGATTGAAGCTTCTACCGGTTCGAGGTGAGTGGTAGTAGTAAATAATGTACTGAGGGTTTGAAACCCCGTACTAGCACTTCACTGTGCTATATTGAGATGAGACACGCGTTCTATAACGGGCGTGGTGACATTGTGATTGGGGGTTCGGATTTAGTCCTTCCCGTCTAATAGAATACTGTGTTGTATGACTGTTACTGAGATTATAACTGTACAATTGGGTTAATAGCCATGTTTGGGGCCTTGTGCCGATCTGTAGAGCATTAAGGAACCTATAAAGCTAGGTGACCCTTATATCATGTTGGAAACATACACTCAGCCGTAGCTCTAGTTGTATAGCATAATATGAGCCCGTACTAGATATGTACATTGAGAGAGATTATCTAGGGTGGAATTCCCTGTTCTAGCTGAGTGGGCCTGAAAGGCCAAGTCTATATTGACTGAGACCGGGTCAAGGACCCACTGTGATATATATTATATTGGGCCTGAGAGGCCAAGTATATACTGATCGGGATAGGGTCGAGGACCCATTATGAGGTATTATATACATATACCTATATTGGATCGGGCTGCACGTCGCACCAGTATATATATTGGATCGGACTGCACGCCGCAGTAATGTACATGTAATATACATGTAATATACATGTGGGACGGACTGCACGCCGCAGTATTATTGCGCTTGGTCTGTAGGAGCCCCTTCGGAGTCTGAGTCTGCACACATTCTCAGTGAGCACTGGTGTATATTATGGGATCGGGCTGCGCGCCGTAGCAGTATAAATATATATACATATAAATAGTGGATCGGACTGCACGCCGCAGTAATACATGTGTGGATCGGGCTGCACGCCGCAGTATGAAAGTGCTTGGGCCTAGGGAGCCCCTCCGAAGTCTGTATACACCCCCAGTGAGCGCCGTCGACATAAAATGGAGCGGGCTGCACGCCGCAGCGGTATATGTATTGGAGTGGGCTGCACGCCGCAGCATTATACTTAATCATACCCTACTATCTACTTAAATATTTATACATTATAGACATAGGTATGTGTCTTTATATGTTGAGATGGCCGTACACCGTAGGGGTACGAGTGAGGGTTGGATCAGCGTAAGAATCTTGTAGAGATAAATGTGGTTTGGAGATTAGAGTATTACCATAGTGATGACGTATATATGAGGGTTGCCTTAGAACTGCTAAGTGATAGCACAGGAGTTCTTACCTTTAGTTGTTATTTATTATTGTTACTCACCGAGTTGAAATATACTCACCCCACTCCCCTGCACTTTCTGTGCAGATCCACAAGTGCCCGAGAGCAGTTGAGACATTGTAGCTGCTGATCCTTGTCTACTTTTGCGGAGATTACGAGGTAGCTGCCAGCGTCCGCAGAGCTTGTTTTCTCCTTCTTTATCATCTTGTTAATTTCCTATTTGCTTAGACTTGGTTGTATTAGGACGCTATTCTGTAGAGGCTCAGTCTCGTGACACCACGATATGTTTGGGACTGTATTTTGTATGTTTTACGTTTCGGTTATCACCTGATATGATCATTTACTGTTTAAGTTTAATTTGATTAATAACTGGCTGGTTTAAGGGATAATATGGTCGGGCTAGCCTAGCATTGTGTTGGGCGCCATCACGACCAGGGTTTGGGTCATGACATAAACACAGGACTCACTATGAGATAATAC
>JASVEL010004201.1:0-141348 GCA_032618575.1 Nicotiana noctiflora
CAGTGCAGTACTGGTTCGTGAAGAAAATGGTACGCAATCACCTATCTATTACATTAGCAAAACCCTAGTGGATGCCGAAACTCGATACCCACACCTCGAGAAATTGGCTTTGGCACTGCTCACGGCTTATAGAAAGCTGAGACCCTCCAATGCCATCCCATAAAGTAGTGACCACTTTCCCTCTGAGGAGCATCTTACACAAGCCCAAACTATTGGGCCGGCTCGCCAGATGGGCCATAGAGCTCAGCGAGCATGATATCAATTATATTCCCAGGACCGCCATCAAGTCACAAGTCCTCGCTGACTTTGTGGCCGTTTTCACTGTTAAAATATCGCCAGAGGCGGAGAAGGAAGCCCTACATGCCGCTTCGAGCACCGACCCCTGGACCATCCAAACCGATGGGGCCGTAAATGCCTCGGGATCGGGACTGGGACTTGTCCTCGAAGTCCCTACGGGCGAAATCATTCGCTAGTCCATACGATGTCCCGAGATGACTAACAACATGGCAGAATATGAAGTCGTTATTGTAGGTATAAAATTAGCCATCAGGTACGGAGCTCGCCGACTTGTCCTACACTGCGATTCACAACTCGTGGTAAATCAAGTCACCGGGACTTATCAGGTCAAGGAACAAAGGCTACAGAAATACCGAGCAGAAATCCACAAACTAATGGCACAGCTCGACAAATGCCGCTTCGAATAGGTTCCTAGGGTGCATAACGCCGAAGCAAACGAACTGGCTAAACTGGCCGCTGCCGCTACCAACCTGAATAAAGAAAGCACTGTCACCCTCCTTCACTCAGCGATCGACCATACCGAGGTACTCTCACTGCATCTAACTTGGGACTGGCGCAACCAATTTGTATCATATCTGCAGGATGGAAATCTAACACCCGATAAAAAGGAAGCAAGAAAGCTTTGCATGTAGGCAGCAAGGTACTTTATGATAAACAACGACCTCTACAAGAGGACTTTTGGAGGACCGCTGGCTAAGTGCCTAGGCCCCAACCAAATTGAAATACTTTTTACATGGGAAGCGCTTTCTAGTGGCATTGTTCACCTCTTCCAAATTGAAATACTTTTCCGCCGGATTATTTTTTTGAACTTCTCCTGATATTTTTTGCCCTTATATGCCACCACCAATTTGTTGTAATTCAAGGCACAACGATAAGATCTTTTATGGGCTTCTATGGCACGCGACCAATAACCACGGGCTCACTCAGCCTTGGTAAATTAACTGCCACCTGCATCACATAAGGTCCCCTGGGCATATACATTTGGGTTGTATTGTTCAGCTGAAATCTCCTGGAAGACTCAATGTCATCTGTGTTTCTTTGCGGCCTCGAGGGAAATAGAGAACAACGTCTTTGGGAGGCATTACCCTAGTTTCAACTTCAATTTTCTTCTCCGACTTTGGAGGGGTAGTTTTGTTCTTTGTCTCCCTTTTGTCTTGCTTCAGAGCATTTTTTTGTTTCTTTTCCACATTAGCAACGACAATGATGGCCTTTAATGCTGGGTCAAATTCCTTGTCCTCATAAATCATTTCGATTATCGTCCCGTTGTTGTGGGCCGACAGTGGATTGTTGGTCACATTGGGAATATCTTCATCCCTTAGTACTATCTTTCTTTGTTCTATCATATTGTCTATGGCTCTTTTCAGAGTCAAGCAATCATTCGTGTCGTGCCTTTTTGTCCCTGAGTGATAGGCACATCAGGCACCAGCTCTATACACGAGTGATGTTGGGTTTTGCTTGGTTTGAAGAACAAGCTGTAGCAGACCCATTTGAATAACCTTTGGTAACAGGCTGGAGTAAGATTCAACAATGAGTGTGAAATTTGGCCTCTTGAATGGTTCATGAGGGTGGAAATCATTTTGTGGAGGCTGGGGGTTGTAGTAGGTTTGGTAAGGAGGTTGGTTTCTAGGAAATGGAGCTTGGTTCCGATTTGCTTCTTGTTGTGGCCGGAAAGGTTGAGCATTCGTGATCGTGTATGGATAAGGAGTATGCCACGTCCTGGTGGGGGTAATAGTGTTGCGGCGTCCTTTCTAAGAAAAGGGATTTGGGAGTATGGTGTTTTCTTGCACCCGACATTGCCATAGATTTTTCTTTCTTTTTCTTGCCCTTTTCTACTCCTCCAGACCCACCCTGAATGGCTTGGGAGGTAGCTCTGATAGAGGATTGGCTTAAAATTCGACTTGTCTTCAAATCATTTTCAACCATTTCGCCAATGTTAGTGGCTTCAACGAATGACTTACCCACTGCGAACATCATGTTTTAGAAGTAATCAGCCTCTTCGGCTTGGAGGAAACTGTGACCATTTCAACCTCATCCATTGGAGGCTTTACCCTGGAGGCCTTCTCACCCCATTTAACAGCGTACTCTCGGAAGCTTTCCGAGGATTTCTTCTTTACATTTGTCAATAAGTTCATATTCGGAGTAATATTAATGTTGTACTGAAACTGCCTCACGAAATCTCGAGCAAGATCATCCCAGACGTGTCAGTGGAATATGTCTTGGTCTATGTACCATTCAGATGCAATGCCAACCAGACCTTATCCAAAATAAGCCATGAGGAGTTCTTCTTTTCCATCGGCTCCTCGCAACTGGTTGCATTAGCTCTTCATATGAGAAATAGGATCACCGTGACCATCATACTTCTCCAATTTTTGGGTTTTAAATCCCACTGGTAGATTCACATGAGGGAACATACATAAAAAGGCATAGGATGCACTTTTTTGTCCACTCATACCTTATGATTTTAAGACTCTTATGATTTTAAGACTCTGCTCCACACTCCTCATCTTTCTCGCGTTCTCTTCTTGCTCAGGAGTTTTTGTGGTCTTTTGTTACACTATCGTGAACACATATCGGGGTGGTTGAGAGTAAGTATAAGTGGGAAACTGAGTAGGTTCCATTGGGAAGGTGGGTGTTTGGGCCTAGGCAGTGTAGGCTGTGCCGTGGCTAAATAGGGTGGAGCGATGAAGATATTTGAAGCCGCACTGGACATTAACACCTAGGGGCGAACCTTAGAAGGTGTTCTAGTGGTGTATTTGGGTGATGATCGGAAGAGTGGAGGCACCACTTGCTCTAGGAAAAATTTCGGGGAATCCTGGGATTGCGCTTGGTGGCTCTCTTCCATTTGACCAAGTATCCAACATTTCCATTACCTGGAGACGCAGGATTCTATTATCTTCAACAACAGCAAATTCTGAGGTCAGGATACCTGAGATCGAACTATCATCCATGACGGGAATTGTTGGAAGAGTCATTTCTGAAGAAATTTCGATGCTCCCCTTCGATCTGGTAAAGTATGGGTGCAAAGCCAGATTACCACATAAACCAAACACCATTCTATAAAAACCTGGACTGGAGATGTAACAGAAGCAAATAGTTAGTTAGAAACAAATAACAGATATGTAATCACACATTGGGGCATAATACACATATACAGTTAAATGTGTTTCTACATGTTTTGTAACGGTTGCATGTTTCATCCCGACTTTACTTATTCTTCCCCATTTTCCTCTTTCCACTTTCACTCTTCCTTTTTCATTTCTCTTCTTTTTCTTTTCTTTTTCTTTTCTTTTTCACACTTTTCTTTTCTTTTTCAATTCAATTTCTCCCTCTTTTTATTTTTTTTCACTTTTTTTCTCTCAATTTCCTTATTTTTCACTCTGTTTTATTTTATAGCTATGATCGAATCCGATGGGGATTGCCTACGTATCATGACACCTCATGAATAAGATCTTGCGTAGTTCAGGAAAAGTAGATGCAAAAAGTAAAGGAACAATTTTTGGGAACTTTCTATTTTTCATTAATAAACTTCTATTACAAAAGATTTCAAACTACTCATCTTCGCCTACAACAACAGCTACCAGTCCAGCATTCAGATGGCTCCATATGAGGCGTTGTATGGTAGGCGATGTCAGTCTCCAGTGGGATGGTTTGAGCCGGGAGAGGCTCGGTGTATGGACTTAGTGCAGGAGGCCTTAGATAAGGTCAAGATCATTAAGGAGAGTCTTTGTTCAGCTCAGTCTAGGCAGAAGACTTATGCAGACTATAAGGTTCGAGAGGTAGCTTTCATGGTTGGTAAGCGGGTATTGCTCCGAGTGTCGCCTATGAAGGGCATGATGAGGTTCGGGAAGAAGGACAAGCTTAGCCCTAGGTACATTTGCCCGTTTGAGATTCTTGACCGAGTGGGAGAGGTGGCTTATAGACTTTCATTTCCACCCAGCTTATCAGTCGTGCATCTAGTTTTCCATGCATCTATGCTTCAGAGGTATCACGACGATCCCACCCATGTGTTAGACTTCAGTACTGTCCAATTGGACAAGGATCTGTCTTATGAGGAGGAGCCGATAGCCATTCTAGACCGGCAGGTTCGACAGTTGAGGTTGAAGAGTTTTCCTTCACTGCGTATCCAGTAGAGAGGTCAGCCACCTGAGGCATCGACCTAGGAGTCTGAGTCTGAATATGGAGCCGTAATTCCTATCTTTTCTCCGACTCAAGTACTTCTTTCTTTTGTCCGTTCGAGGACGAACGATTATTTTAGAGGTGGAGAATGTGACGATCCAAGGGGTCATCACCTGTATTCCTACTCACTTTATACTTCTGAAGCCATGAAAACCTCACTTGGGGGTTGCCTCGACTTGTGTGTGTAGACTGGGCGCATCGCCGAAAAATTTAAATGACAATTTGTGAGAAAGATAATAAATTTTGATGTTTTAATTGATTAAGTTTGACTCTGGTCAACGTTTTGGGAAAACGGATCCGGGCTCGTGATTCGACAGTCCCGAAGGGTCCGTAGAAAAATATGAGACTTGGGTGTGTGCGCGGAATCAAATTCCGAGGTCTCAAGTCCGAGAAATGAATTGTTATGTGAAATTGTTTTCTGAAAAATATTTAAAGAATTGGAAAGTGTTAATTGTTTAGAAGACTGTGTCGTCAGGCTCGTATTTTGGTTCCGTTGCCCGACACAAGTCTTATATTTGGTTTAAACTATAGCTGTAAAGTTTGGTTAAATTTGGACGTCATTCGACGTGTTTTGAGCTAGAAATCATAAACTTGTTACTTTATGGAAATTGGAAAGAAATCATGGGTATTGAGACACAATTTGATGAAATATAAAGTTATTTGGGCGATTCGATCACACATATGAGTCAGTAGTATGTTTTTGAGAATTATATGTATGTTTGGTTTGGAGCCGCGAGCGCTCGGGTGAGTTTTGAGTAGGTCCCGAGAGGTCTTAGGCTTAGAATATTCTGAAGTTGCAGGTTCAGGAGTTGTAGGCACCAACGCGCCGGCGATCAGGACCACGCGATCAGCATTGGAACCCATGCGGCTGCAGTACCTTTCTGTGCGGTCTGCATGGCTTGGGTTCAGAGGGCCAGTAATACCAGGTCGACCAGCATGGCCGCGTGCCATATCAGCACGGTCCACGCTGGAAGATTCAGAGAGGTGGTTTCTGGTTCATTCCACCAGCGCGACCGCGCACCAACTTTGTGCGGTCCGCGCTGGGCATGTTCAGAGAGGCCTTTTTTCATCCCTTCATCGGCGCGGCCACGGTGCATCTTTGTGTGATCCGCGCCAGCCTTCAGTAAAGTATATAAAATCGGGATTTTCAGTCATTTTTTTACTTTTTCAAAACCTAAAACATTAGAGGTGATTTTCCAAATGATTCTCTTTCTTCAAAATGATTGGTAAGTGATTTCTAACTTATTTTCTTCACTCCTTAACAGTTTTAAACATAATTGCAACTTCAAAACAAAGATTGGACCGATTCCAATATAACTTATATATCTGAGTTCATGGGGAAATGGGTAATCGGATTTTGGTTCGAACCTCGGGTTTTGACCACGTGGGTTCAGAGGCATTTAGGGAATTTTTGAACAAAATTTGGAAAATTCATTTTTTATGCATTCAAATTGATTCAAGTAGCATTTGTTAATTCATGCAAGTAAGTTGTGACTAGATTCGAGCGGTTTGGTGGAGAATTCGAGGGGTAAAGTTATTCTAGAGGAGTGAGTTGAGTTTGGAGCATTCGAGGTAAGTGTTTGATATAACTTTTGGCTTGAGGGAATTTGATTACAGTGTTGTTTGCTAATTCCTAAATGCGGAGTACGGTGTATAGGCATGATTACGAGTATCTATACACCGGTGTCGAGCATAACCGTGGGTCCTTGTTTGTACTCATTCCGATATTATTGTGACTTTTCCATGTTAATTGATGATTTCTATTTAATGTGATGAGTAAGGGGACAAATTATGAACGACAAAAAGACTACTGAGTAAGAAATGAAAGAAATAGAAAGATATATGATTAATACTTTGCCGGGATGGTTTGTGTATATTGATTATTTCGCTTGCTGGGATGAGAAGGTTATTGTTTTTGCTCCCCTTGTTGGGGTCTACTTGTTTACTTGTGGTTTCCCTTGTCGGGATGTTCTTATTATCTATCTATTCCCTCGCCCCGTTTGGTTATGATTGTTGCCTGGATGAGGAAGAGTGATTATGCACAAAGGGTCACTTCATGCCATGTTATGAATATTTATGCATGAAGGGTCATTCTGTGCCATGTTATGAATATTTATGCACGAAGGGTCATTCTGTGCCATGCTTTTATTGGTAATGCACGAAGGAACATTCCGTGCCCATGAAATGAATGTTGTTGATGTGAGGAAAAGCACGAAAGTTAATACCGTGCGCTTTGTTTGACTGTTTCGGTAAGAACGAGAGTGCAAGAACGAAGAGTGGTGCCGTACAACTGTTGATTATCTTGCTTTTTCCTTTATAGTTGTTATTGTACATTTTCATTTCTCTATCTATTGATTTAATATCTGAACTGTAACACCCCCATAGCATGCTCCCCTCCCTCTTAACTGTGTAAGTTCTGTATATTTACCTTCTATTGAATATATTTGTACAAGTTTGCTTGGTAGTCCAGTTTAGCCTCATCACTACTTCGCCGGAGTTAGGCCGGACACTTACCAGCACATGGGGTCAGGTGTGCTGATGCTACACTTCTGTGCTCTTTTGCACAGATCGCGAACGCATACTTTAATTTTGTTTTTAGAATCGCGATTATGTTACGCAAACGTATACTTACCACAATTGTGTTTTAAACGGCCCTAAAGGCTTTTCTACGGATGTTAATTATTTTTAATATCTAAGTTACTAAAGGCCATAAGCTATTTGTTTTATGCAACATGTCTTGCCTCCATTTTTAGAAAAGCTTGTTTAATTAAGGTAATAAGAGGACATTCCTACTACCAACTATTATGGATTAAGGCTATTGATTATGGGAACGCTTGTGACAAAAGAATTTCTTGACGATACTGAGCAAAAACCTTACTACAAATCCGAATGGCACCTCTACAATCTTAAACACAGGATAGCAGGAGTTCTGGAGTGAAAAGAGTAAATTTTCCTAGCCAGAGAATCTGCACTTGCAGAAAAGAAGGAAAAGTTAAGTGAAACTCCTTTGATCTATATCCAGAAAAAGAGATGATTAGTGAAGCTATACAACTTTTGGCAAAATATAACTATCAAAGAACACAGTGCCGATCGTTCTGCTAAGGCTAAACTAACGACCTTATTCTATTCCTAATAATCAAAATCTACAAATCCCATTATTCTGTTCAATCACAAAGTTGAAATATGGAACTAAAATCCATTGAAATAATAAAAATTTCCAAATATACTCAACAACACATATTTGGACTGCTGACACTAGGAAGAGGGATGAAGCATCACATAGAATATCTACTGCTAAGAGATAAACAACTAGCCAAATTTAAATATCTTGACAAATGAGATCATACTAAAATCAATTTCAATCCACATTGCATTAACGGACTGATCCATGCACCCAACAATGTCACCACAAGGCAAAAGGCAAAAAAAATAAAAACTGCAGCTTAACATTTACAAAAAACAAAGCAGACTTGATCCATTTACAAGGACACTTAAAACCATTTCACATCTGCATTCAAATATAGCAATCATGCAAGAACCATTTCAATTACGAGAGAATGAATCATCCATCTGACAATTAGAATCTGAGGAGGTTTCAACCAGAGAAAATAAATCAAAATGGACCAGCATACACAAATTCAGAGAAAAGTTCAACTTCCACAAACAGCTTGACAGTCCAATTCTATTACATAATCATGTTCAGGTTCAGTTATGTCAGCAACTACTCATGAAAAAGAATTATCCCACACGAGTCCATTTGTCAAGGAACAAAGGGGACAAATCTCAAAGCCATGGTCGAGTGTAAGACAAGTGTTGAGGCAGCATTCAAGCACAATCCCTTTCAAACTACTTATCAAGAACATACAGATTCGTATCAATATTGCAAAGCAGATAATTTCGGAGTCCAGTAGTAGTCATGCAAATGGCAAACGAATACATAACGACTAACAGCCACCAAGATTTTAAGAGTTTTAAACTAGCTAAAGCTCAAACTCTCACTACATTACTTAATCAATTGCCAACGACATGCTACAGGAGATTAGAAATGAACCTGGACCCTTTTTAGAAAAAACTGTGACCAAACATATTTCATTTCATATTTACACATTCAAAACAGTAGAAGTAACAAACTCTTTTTCTTTTAAACAATAAAGTGATTTCAGGTTAAGAGTAAACAAATAAAGGAATGCCAATTTCCAAAACATAATTCCTTCAACAATAAAGTGATTTCAAAGTGTTAAAACATTTAAGTAATGACCAAACAGAAATTGATTTGTATAATTAGTTTTGGAACATGGCTACTGTTTCAACAACCAGAAGAACCACTTCAATTCATTCAAAGCCGGTAATTGCATAACATCTTAGAGGGATCTAGCAGAACCAACAACGAGAGCAACTTCAAAGGAGTTTTGGCGCTCATTTCACGAAATACCAACTGCCAAATGAAAATCACTGGACTGCTCCTAAGTACTGCTGATTCACAGGAGAGTATTTGGTCAGGTCAAAAAACAGATTCACACAGATTAAAGCTTAATACAAAGACTTCAGCTATTCAAATGCAAACCAACAGTTTCAGTAAAACGTAACACAAAAGATTGGCAACTTACTTCATTAAAAAATGAATCAACTAAGATGAACAAAAATGAGGCTAAGTTCAATCAGGATGAAACTCAAACAATTCAAGCAGCGGATTAATGAGTTTCAAACTCATCGATCTTAGTAGAAAAACAGAGAAAATCTTTGATAAGGAAACCAACAGGAGGTTTTATCGCAGATACAAAACCAAGTCACTCAAAAACATGCCGATAAGAGATCAATTAGACTGCCCTTTATTTAATTCACAAGGACCAGTAAAACTAATTTCTACATATTCGAAAATCTCGCGAGGCAAAGAAAGAGCAGTCGAACTTGCAAGAGATGAATTAGCAAATCAAGGGCAGGGGGGATCGACCATTGCAGTGTACTTTAATGACAAACTAAAATGTTTTAGCAAATCCGAACCAAAGCCAAACATGGCTTAGAAATATAGTAGGAGAACAGACATTGGCTTTCAAGGTTCACACCAAACCATGACGAGATACGAACATACACAAACACAGAATCACGAATAGTAGAGAAGTGGAAAAGAAATGAACCTGAGATCAATATTGCTTTCAATAATAAAAGAGCAACAATAACCAACCCGGAATCGCGAAGACCCGAACAGCAGCGAGCGCAGCAGCCTTTCAAACGAGCTTCATTTTTTAATAGAAATTCCAGTCGAGAAGAAGAGAGTGAATATCTATGTATTTTGTTATTTTTAAACAACGATCAAAATCATATCAAAGAAAGAACACTCAATACATTTATATCTCTCAGAATCTGACAAAAGAAAAGCCACATCCAAAGAAAAAAAATCGGAATAAACTTTCCAAGCCTTAAACCTTTTTTCCTCTCCAGATTTTTTCACTCTGGAAATCCTCTTCTTAAAAAAAAAAATAAAAAAAAAAAAACCAAAGCCACCCTTATATAGGTCGATTTATGAGAAATGGAAGGCTAGGATTGAGAGTTTCACTCTTAATCCTACGACTCCCATTAATCATCAAACGTCCAAGAAAAGGGAGCGCGTGAGAGAGATGAAGCGAGATTCGGATAGTACAAATCCGTTACTTGTCAGACCACGTGGAAGGGGATGAGAGGATATACCACGTGGTTAGTTTGGGAGGGAATTTTCCGGTGGCATGAGTGGTTGTTCGCGGTAAAGAGGCGGTGAAGAGATCGGAGCGCTGCTTGGGGAGGGAAATTAGGGTTAGGTCTTTAGGGTTTGGGAATTTTATGGGGGTGGGATTTAATTGTGTCCATTGGATGCATTGTGATAGAGGGCTGAGATTTAATTAAGGAAAATGGGGCGGGTCATGGGTTAATCCGGTTGGGGCTGGGCTGGTTTAGGTGATTAGGGCTGAGGGTTGAAATGGGTGCAAAGGGAAAAAGGTTTGGGCCAGGGTAGAGAATTGAAGACTTGGCCCAAGACTTATTCTCTTCCATTCCTTTTCTAAAAATATACTATTGAGCTTCTTTTAAAAGGTATTTAAGAAAATAGTACTATTTGTTATTTATTTCATATATAGCACATTTTTTTATAATAGTAGCACTGTGTAAAAAAAATATGTGCACAATTAATGAATAACACATATTATGAAATCACTTTTATTCTTATTTATCTTTTTATGTTCTCTCTCCTCCTATTTTCCATTCTAAATTTTATAGATGCTTAGCAACCAAATATTTTTGTTCTTTTTATATTCTAGTTTTTTAAAATCAAGCATTCAAATGTTCTCCGAATATTTTCAGTACTCTAAATATATCCTTTTATAGTATAAATAAAATATATCATATATATTATACCTAGTATATACATATATTAAATACTATCATTATGCTACTTATACATGTATTGTATACATATATGTATATACTTTTACACATATATGTGTACACTTTTACAATACCATGTATATTCTTCTTCTATGTATATATTTAATTATCCACTACTATTACATTAAAACACAATATATATACATACAATGACTGAATATTCACTATAGTCTGTATATTAATACACTAAAAATATCATTGTAATTTATAAACTATTTAATACCACCATTATACTGCGTAAAAAGTTATGTTAACATACAATTAAAAATAAAACTTTATACCAATGATATATATATATGCATAATATACAATTTGACATTGTTTGACATAAACATGTATGGACGTGTTAATTTGTAACAAGACACATAAAAAAATTTATAAAAGAAATGTAAGATATGTTTTCCAAAAATGAAATATAGTGCTTTAATATCATTAGGCACGTAGCAATAGAAAGTGCATGGCTAATTTCTAATACAAAATTTAAGAGTTCTCTTTATTAATGTTGGACGTTAATTTAGGAAGTCGTGTCCATTAAAAGAGAAGAGTTATAACCGTTTTGGACTTTTTTAAGGAATTGAATGCTCTAATCTTATTTGGAATGTGATTCTTGGTCCATATAGCTTTTATCTTCCTGCTAAGAATGTATTTATTTAGCGGCCTCTTTTGTAAAATAACTATTGGTGTTGGTATTTGAAAAAAAAATTATTTATTGTCTACTTATGTTTTTTTCTCCTTCTATTTCTAAATTAATTCCATTATTTCAAATCTCTCCTCTTTTTTTTAATTAATTTTTTCAAAATAAAACCTTATACTAAATCCTAAATTAACTTAATTCTAACACATTAAGTTAATTAACTCTAATTAAAATCAAATTAGGTGGAAAACCACCAAAATTCAAATAATTAAAAATAAAAGTGCAAAAATACTATTTTGTGATTTTCTTTTCTTTTCTTTTTATAAAATGACTACTACTAATTAATTTCTAAAATTCAAATTAAATCCTAAATTCAAATGCACGTATATTTTTGTATTTTCCATTTAATTAAAATGAAACAAACATGCACAAACAATTGCAGACAGAAAATGCCACAAAATTGTAAATGATAAAAGGAAATTATTTTGATTTGTGGGAGTAATTCATGTAGGGCAAGAATCACGTGCTCAAAATACTCCGTCATATTCATTCATTTCATATCATAACTTAGTTTCTGTTGTTATTTATTGATACATCATATGGTCATTTTTGGCCTAGTTTCATGATATTGTGGGCCCAAAAGACTAGAGAGTTTGATGATTGACTGAGGCCGAGGGCGTGATTGTGAGGTTATTGATACTATAGCACGTGAGTTTTTCGTACAGCATATGAGTTATCCGTGCAGATCCAGATATTGATAATATAACATATATGCAACACGTGAGTTTCCATGCAGATTATAACGCTTGAGTTAAAGGAGCCCTTCCAGCGCATGTAGCATACCCCTAGTGAGCATGGTTGATTTACATTAAGGAATGGATCTTGCCCGAAGCATTTATATTTGGGGATGGATCTTCCCCGGGCTGTATTGCCCTTATACAGTACTGAGTGACTGACTGTTAGTTGCTATGTATATATTCGGGACGGATCTTCCCTGGGCTGGATTGCCCATATACAATACTGAGTGATTGAGCATATCGAGTGGTTGAACTTGATAAGTGAAAACTGTGAGAAGGTGAAATTGAGTACTCTCAGAATATGAGTACATAAGTTCATCTCAAACATATATTGCATTTGACATCTCACACATATTGACATTTAGGCATAGCGATCTATTTCCTCGTGTCATCGATAAATGAAACATTTACATGTTGAAAAAAATTATAGTTTTCAAACAAACTCATATTTTTGGCGATTTCGGTAAAAGATTTGGGTTTTCACTGATATACTTGAAAAACATTCCTATTTTCTAAAATTGTGAACGAGTTGAGCATTCTATCTTTGAGTTACTTCTTTTATTACTTTTATTACGCTGTTATGAAATGTTGATGGCTATTGATGTTGGACTCTGACCTATGTTCCAGCTCATCACTACTTTTAGTTATATATTGAGTCTATAAGGTCGGTTGTATTCAAATTACACTTCTTACCTTTCGTGCAAATGTTGACTGCTGACGTTGCTGTGATCGACACGAGCTGGGTTTGAAGATGTACCTGTATTCCGGTTATAGCTGCCTCTTGTTCATGGTAGCTTTAGATTTATAAAAAAATTCATTTATGTACATTCCGAACAGATGATGTACTTATTTCACATTAACTTTGTATATTCTTATCTTAGAAGCTAATGATTTGTACTACCAGCCCTTGGTGAATATATAAGAGCAGTCGAACTTGTAAGAGATGAATTAATCCTATGACTCCCATTAATCATCAAACGTCCAAGAAAAGAGAGCGCGTGAGAGAGATGAAGCGAGATTCGGATAGTACAAATCTGTTACTTGTCAGACCACGTAGAAGGGGATGAGAGGATATACCACGTAGTTGGTTTGGGAGGGAATGTTTCGGTGGCATGAGTGGTTGTTCGCTGTAAAGAGGCGGTGAAGAGATAGGAGCGCTGCTTGGGGAGGGAAATTAGGGTTAGGTCTTTAGGATTTGGGAATTATATGGGGGTGGGATTTAATCGTGTCCATTGGATACATTGGGGTAGAGGGCTGAGATTTAATTAAGGAAAATGGGGCGGGTCATGGGTTGATCCGGTTGGGGCTGGGCTGGTTTAGGTGATTAGGGATGAGGGTTGAAATGGGTGCAAAGGAAAAAGGTTTGGGCCTGGGCAGAGAATTGAAGACTTGGCCCAAGACATAATTAGTTAATATTTAAGAAAAAATTTCAGAATCTTAGCAGGAATAAGTAATTAATAAAACTGGTAGCTAATTAATTGAAAAAATTACAAGAAAATACACTTGACATCACACCATAACAAAAAATAGCTCATGTTTTTAAGTTTTACCCTACCTAGCCCATATTTTAAATATTTTGAAAGCAATAGCAAATTCAAAATTTATAGAGTTAAATTTATGTTCTCACAAATATTGCATTCACTGTCTTTTCTTCTCACTCATTCTACATATGCTTCAAGGGGCCATCTACTATTATTGCTTCTCACATGTATCATCTGGTTACAATGTAAGAAAATTGAAGAGTAGAAGTTCACCATTGAAGGCTATTCAAAGCTTTACTTTTGAAAATTGAATTTTTTTGAGTTTGTTAGTTGTTTTGGTTGGGTGTTGTTCTAATTAATTGAAAATAATCAAAGGAGTTCAAACTATCAATTTGAAGTGATTTGAGTAGATTTGAACAAGATTTGAGTTAAATTTAAGAAAAAACATAAGGAAGAAGACACAGTCAATTTTTTGTATAATTATATATAATCTTGTATAATAGTGTATATGGGTGTATAAACACATCTTATACACTATTATACACTTTTATACACCTTTATACAAGCGTATGTAGACGAACTTCTTCCACGATTTTCAGTTACAATTCTTGTTCAAAACAGTTCAAATCTCCATTAAATGACTTCAAATTTTATATACAACCTCCTCATACTATTTCTAACAATTTTAAATAACACCCATTCCACATTTCTCACAAAATCAAATTCGGAATCTAAACCCACATATTTAAGCTTGTTAAAATCTAATTTTCACCATTTAAATGGATTTGGTTTGTTGAACTAATATTTGAGTTATAATTGTTAATTCGAAAATTAGCTAAAAAGCTTGAACAATCTTTTTTAAAAATTAAATAGTAATTTTGAGAATTTATTATAGTTGGATGTAGAATCTTAGCCTATTATTTTCGGGTTATTTAGTTGTATATTGAATTGAAATATGGGCTATAACATTGAAAAGTAGGAATCCCAGTTGTTGATATGTAAAATTTTTCCTAATTAATTACACATTCCTGGCAGAAATATAATCAATTAATTAATGGATCTCTCAATCCTTCTCATGTTTCGTTGCTTAGTTTTGGGTAGTCCTAAAAATGCCGAAAGGTAATTAATGTGAAGTTACTGCATTTAGCTGATTTATAGGGAACAAAATTGCCCAACCGTTAGACCTCATTAATGTGTTCATTTCTTATTGCCTTCTTATCTTTTTTTGAAATTTTTCTTTTTGTCCCCCTCCCCCTCCCCCCTTTTTAATGAAGAAAAACGATGATTTTCAAATATGGAAACATGATGGGAAGTTTTCTTTACATGTTTACTTTTTATTGTATTTGATTACTTTTATACTCCTAAAAATAATAAGTATATTTTAGTATATAAAAATGTATAAATAGTATATATGATATTTGGATTATATAGTAGGAATCCCAGTTGTTGATATGTAAAATTTTTCCTAATTAATTACACATTCCTGGCAGAAATATAATCAATTAATTAATGGATCTCTCAATCCTTCTCATGTTTCGTTGCTTAGTTTTGGGTAGTCCTAAAAATGCCGAAAGGTAATTAATGTGAAGTTACTGCATTTAGCTGATTTATAGGGAACAAAATTGCCCAACCGTTAGACCTCATTAATGTGTTCATTTCTTATTGCCTTCTTATCTTTTTTTGAAATTTTTCTTTTTGTCCCCCTCCCCCTCCCCCCTTTTTAATGAAGAAAAATACGAAATATATAATTGTTGTATAAATATTATATATATAATATGCACTTTGTGTATTACTATTGTAATGTATTAGATATAAATGATATATCTATATTATATAAACTAAATATAGAAAGTATATGCTCATACTTGTAACATATTCCATGATTTGCGCCTCATTAATTATGTGCATAATTTATACAATATGCTAATATTGTAAAAAGATTGCGATTTTTGGAATAAACAAAAAATGGTATTATTTTCTTAAATATTTTGTTACAAATGCTCAGCCGTGTAATTTTAGCTTCTTTTAATACTTTAACTGTTTGCTTGTTCCTAGTTGGGCACTAGGGCCGCCCAACATATGTGTATCCAACGCATAATGAGCAACGCTTCTCAAAAGGTTCGCTACCGTCAAGGGGATCTAAAAAATATAAGTTAGAACGGTTGTAGTTAGTGGAATAGAACCGATAATTTTATAATAATTTTGAATATCCTTGACCATTAAGCTATATTTTAAGACTATGTCAAGGGGATTTAGAACATAATATATAGAGATAAAAAAAATTGCCTTATATATGCAGTATAATTTTTTGATGAAAGGAGTTTGGCTGAACACCCTTCTGCCCCCTAAATCTGCCCTTGCTCCCACCCCTTACTTTGGTGATCCACTTGAGTTGAGAACATGTATGCAGTTTTTGTTCCAATGGGAACTTAAGTGCCTTTTGGTCAATTTTCACAATGAAAGGCCTTCCTATTAGGTATTGAGTCCACTTTGTTATAGCCATTACCAAGGCTAGGAGTTCCTTGTCATATACAGATAAGGATTGATGTTGCACTGATAGTCCCTTGCTCAGATATGAAATTGGCTGACCTTGTTGCATAATGACACCACCCATTCCCAAACTACAAGAATCAGTTTCCACCACAAATGGAAGCTAGAAATCAGGAAGGGCCAATACAGGAGCAGATGTCAAAGCCTTTTTCAAGTTGTTGAATGTTGTAGTAGCTTCTTCAGACCAGTGAAAATTATCCTTTTTAGCAGATTAGTAAGTGGTTTGCTCACAACACCATACATTTTAATCAACCTTCTATAGTACCCTGCTAGGCCTAGAAAACCCCTCAATTGTTTAAGGTTAATAGGTATCGGTCATATTTGGACTGTCTCTATATTTTTTGGGTAAGTAGCTACACCTACACCTGATATGTAGTGGCCTGAATACTCAATCCTGTCAGTTGCAAAAACACACTTGCTTCCCTTAGCAAATAGTTGGTGCTGCACCAGCAAATCAAAAGTTGTTCTGAGATGTTGTAGGTGGTCCTCAAGACTTTTGCTGAATACCATGATATCATCAAAACATACCAGGATGAATTTCCTCATATAGGCCTTAAAAATATAGTTCATCAGCCCTTGAAAGCTTGATGGTGCATTAGTTAGGCCAAATGGCATAACTAAGTACTCATAGTTGCCTGAATAGGCTCTAAAGGTTGTCTTATGGATATCTGAAGGTGCCATCCCGATCTAGTGATAATCAGCCCTCATATCAATCTTTGAGTAAATCCTAGACCATCCCAACTCATCCAATAGCTCCTCAATGAGTGGAATAGGGAACCTATACTTGATAGTTACATTATTCAGAGCCTTGTAGTCAACACATAGCCTCCAGGAGCCATCCTTCTTGTTTACTAGGACTACATGTGAGGCATATGAACTAGAGCTATATTTAATAAGGCCTTGATTCAAGAATTCTTGTGTCATTTCTTCTATAACACTCTTCTGAATTTGAAAATACCTATAGGGTCGAGTATTCACATGTGTACTACCTACCATTAGAGGTATGTGATGGTCAAATACCCCTTGAAGGTGGTTATTGCTTAGGCTCTTCAAACATCTCCGTGTACCCTTCCAACAATTCTTGTATTGCCATAGGAGTCTCATATTGCATTGGATTCAACTCCTCTTTACTATCATTTTCCTGAAAATGTTGATCACAAAGTTTGTGCAGTATTGGCTGAGATATTGTTGAAGGCCTTAGCCTGCACTGTCTTGAAAGATGGGGGAATGCCTTGCACGGTAACTGATTTACCCTTATATGAAAATTGCATCCAAATCTTTGCAAAGTTAACCTGGATGTCCCCTAGTTTACACAGCCACAGTATACCTAGGACCATATCACAATTACTTATTGGCAGAACTAAGGAATCATCAATAAATAACATCCCTTGCATCAGCCATGTGAACTCCTTACTGCCCTTCACAGATTTGATTACCCTTCCATCAACTACTGACACATCATGTGGGCTTATCTCATATACCTTACAACCAAGCCTTTTAGTTGTTTGTTCATTGATGAAATTGTGAGTGGAGCCACTGTCAATAAGGACATTGATAGGTTTATGCTCAGTGAAACCTTGTATTCCCAATGTCTTATACCCCTTAGAGTCATTCAAGCCCTGTAATGATATCTCGCAACTTTCAATGGTCTCTTCCAAAACATCATGTTCCTCATTGAGTAATTCAAGATTAGGGTCTTCTTGCACCACCTTTAAGCTTTCCTCAAGCTCTATTGAGTACAAATGCCTTTTGACCTTGCATTTGTATCCTGGGTGAACTTTTCATCACAGAAGAAACAGAGTCCATTGGACCTCTTTTCATCCATTTCAGCCGGTGTTAGTTTTCTTCTCCTGTTAGTATCCAAATTCGTAACAACAGGTTTAGGGTAGATCATAGGATTTCCTTTTGGCAGACTATTGGCTCCTTGGTAAGGGGTTGGTCTGGTGGTGCTTGAGGCTGATATAGTCCCTTTGATTGCCTTACATTGGGCAGAAAAGTTTGCTTCATATAGCCTAGCTAAGTAGTAGGCTTGTGGAAGACCTGTAGGATTACCCACCTTGACTGCATTCCTAAGTTCAGGCTTCAAATTGTTAAGGAAAATACTAATGGCATGCTTTATAGATAGATTAATTCTAGTCATCACACATACAAAGGCTTTTTGGTAGTCCTTCACTGATCCTGTATATTTGATATTCATCAATTATGTCATGGGGTCTGAATACTCAGCCCCAAAACGTTCACAAAGTGCCCATATATACTCCTCCTAAGTAGGTAAGGGCATCTGACTCGTGCTCCTCATGTAGCCTAGATGCCATTAAAGGGAATCTCCCTCAAAATGTAATGAGACTAGCTTCATCATTTGTTGTATTAACACTTCCTCATCTACAAATATCTGCTCCACCTTGTAGAGCCAAGTTCTTATGTCTTCCCCATCAAACCTTCTAAATTCAACCTTGGTGTATTTGGTGTAGGGTATATTAGCAAGAGAAGCCTAGTTGCCATTATGGCTTGGCATCTGGTTAGGGACACTAGCATAGTAAAGGCTTTGAGGAGGGGTGGGCATTTATGGAGTATGGTGGTATAGAGGGGGAGGTATGTGACTAGGCTGAGAAAAATAAGAAGCTTGGAATGAAGGACGTTGATTATAAGGCAGGTGTCACACCTCCTTTTGGCGCGCCCACTACCCTGGGGGGTAAAGGACGGGTGAGGGAGTTTTTCCAATTTAAGTGACAATATTCGAAACGAGATTATTCTATTTATTTCAGAGTCGCCACTTGGAATAAATTAAGGTGTCCCAAGTCACCGATTTATTTAAATCCCGAATCGAGGAAATTTTTCGACTTTCCAAATGAAGTCTGCGAACCAGAAATTCTAAGTAAGGAATTCGGTTGACCCGAGGGAAGGTGTTAGGCACCCCCGAATCATGTGGTTCTAGCACGGTCGCTTAAATTATTATAAATGGCTAAAAATATCTGATTTTAATACATGTTATAACTTACGTGCTTTTATAATTATTTACCGCTTTTAAATCACTTGAATTATTCGTAATTAAGGAATTGAGTTACGCGTACGTATACTCTTTTCTTTTGACGCATAAAAAATCATGTCACGCGAACGTGTCCACAAGTAATATTGCTTACTTGATAAATTGATAAATACAAGATGCACATGTGCGTAGATATTTACTAATGTACATATGGTTATTTCTACAATTAAAATTAACTCCACTAATGCTTGGCAAAGCAATCTATTAACCATATTTCAATTATCAAATAAAAACCTATCGGATTGGGTTCTTATCACGTTGGGCTACCCATCAGTCCAAACAAAAGAGGGATTAAGCAGCCCAGATCTTGAAGGGTTGTTCAAGCACATGGCTGCTCATTAGCATAAACTGAAACTAAGCAATTCAAAAATAGACTATCAAGCTTTAATCATTGGCAAGTATTAACTAAAACTGAACTTTAATTAAAAGATTACTGCACCATTTATTTTAATTTGTTTAAATCCTATCCAATACCTACTAAAAATTATAAGATCAATAGGATTAAACTAAGATGATCACTAATGACAGGAAATAATCAACTCAAAGTAATCGAACTGAGAACTTAATTTTTTAAAGCAAGTCATACTAATCATTTTTTTTAAAATTGATTAAAACTAGCAATACTCAAGTCGGAACCACTGAAATTATCCTACAGTAATCATAAAAATCCAATTAGATTACATGGAGACTACTAAAAATGAATATCAGATACCAAAGTTTAACAATCTAAGTTATACAATCTAATTTTCAGTCCAATTATACAATGTAAACACAAGTCTAAAGTTAACGTAAACAAATGCAAATAAACTATGATCTATTCTAGTATAACAACTTGAACACACACATTTCAGAAGGTAAATAAGTGAGCTTTTCATTTCTGCATTTTTTTCAATTTAGAATGTACATCAAGTCAGACTTGAGAATGTGTACCTGGAAGCAGAATCGAAAGAGGGAAATCAGTAAGCAATGTCCAACAAAAATAGCAGCCAGCGAAGATTCAGAAAACCAGGAGTAGACTTGAACCAACAGAGAAACTCAATGAAGAACTCAACAATTTCCAGAATATCCAAACATCAACAGACTCAAACCAAATAAAACTCAAGAATACTTCAAAACTTGAACGTGGGAATGATATACCCAAACTTCAAAAGTGATTTCAAACGGGATGAGGAGTTGAAAACAGAACAAACAGCCACTTTTTAGATCCAAAATAGCAGAAAAGGAACCCCTTTTTAACCGATCGTTAAAAAGTCTCAAAACTGATAATTCAAAGCTGTATTTTTTAGAGTGTAACTGTGTGTTTTATGTATATGTAAGAAAATTCCCTTCACAGATTCTCAATGTGTGTCTTTAACTATGTATTCAGGGCCCTTTTTATAGCCTTAAAGACCCAAATCAGCAGCCTATTTTAAATTTTTTCAAGACCTGGAAAAACCCATGTTCTTCCCCTTTTTTTCAATTTTTCAGCTCTTAAAGCACTAGACCAATTAAGAAACTAATTTCCTCCCTTGTTCAGATCTTATCCAGCCTATAAAGACTGCCAATTCCACTTAGGACCATCCAGGCCAGGCCTTTTTCTATTTTAAAAACCAATCTGAAGTTCAAATGTAATGTATATCCTGCTGTAAAACAGGTTCCACTGACTTTAAACCATGTGCATTGCACTTTGATCCCTAGCTGTCGGCTTTTAACTTCTAAATTAAATTTTGAAACAACTATATCTAATGTCTGCCTACGATTACAACACTAAACTTCGAATCAGCTATATCCAAACCTTTAATTCAAATCACAACAATTACAGATTACTGGTCCATCCGTAGGACCGGTCTGATCTTATCGCCCTTTTGTTTCGACAAAGTATTATAACTACTCGACAATATTCGACTAATCGACTATAACTCGTATCACTGATAATGAACGTTCGACCTACGAATTTATAGATTATAGCTTTAACGGACAGATTTCAGGAAGTCGAGCATCCGAATTAACTAATTGACGACCTTAAGTGAATGAATCATACAAAGCAATTATAGCAACTACCATATACTCAAACAGACAAGAAAAGAAATAAATCGACCAAATAAAAGGTCTGTTGGAAAAGAAATGAAAACAAAGAAACTGCAATAAATGGACAGAACAAACAAATAATCAAAACAAATAAAACAAGTACAAAAATAAACAAAGAAGAAAAGAAAGAAGGCAATACCTCCATCAGTGAGAGAAAATAGAATCAAGACGGGACTGGACCACTCAAATTTGGGTTTTTTGGAGTAGAACAGACCTTAATTGAAATGTTTTCAAGTGAAAACATCACAATTAAGGTCTATTAGACCCTAATTCATTCTGATCTTGGACGAAAAATCCCTAATTTGAATTCTAGGGTTCTTGAATCTCGGTTTTAGGGCTTGATGATTTCTTGTGGGATTCGAACAAAATGGGGTGTGGATTCGTGGAGGGGAAGATCTGGAGATGCTATGGTATCAATTTGGGGCGATTTGGGTTAAGTTGTTTTTGGGTTCAAACACTTAATCGAAGAGTTTAGAGGTTTGGGGATGATTCGTGGTAAAACAATCACAGATTTGGGTTGGGGGTGGTTAGATGGTCCAAGGGTGTTGGTTTGGTGGTCACCGGCATTGTCGCCGCCGGGTTTTTCAGGCGGGGGAAGGATGGCGGCTAGCTAGGTTTTTTTTGAGTGTTTGGGTCTTGATGAAGGAGATGACGGGAAGGGGTGTTTGGGTGAATGAAATGGGAGATAGGGGTTTGGGTGTATTGGGTAATTGAAAATTGTCTAAATAATCCAAGCCGTTGGATTATAACACCCAACGGCCAAGATCAAACATATTAGTCTTGAAACGTCGTCATTTAGAGGGATGATGGGCGGGTTGAGACGGGTCCGGGTAAGGGAAATATGGGTCATTAGGGTATTTTGGGCCTGGGTTTATCCGGTTTTGGGCTATTGCAGTCCTTTTCTCTTCCTTTCCCAATTCCTCTCTCTTTTCTTTTAAATTTAGTTCCTAATTTATTAAAACAAAAATTCTAATTATACTGCAAAAATCAAATCAAATTATACTAATACTAATCAAATTATACTAACAATTATCACACACAATTAAATATAAATCACACAACTAGGCATTTAAATGCTAAAAATGTAAAAGATGAATTATTTTTGTGACTTTTATTTTATATATCATTTGAACAATGAACTTAATTACTCTAAATAAGACTTAAATGCAAATGCGACATTATTTTTGTATTTTATTTTATTTTTTATTAGTTTGGCAAATAAACTCGCAAAGATAAATATGCAGATAATCAAGAAAATCAAACAAAATTTAGAAAATCACACACAACAAGAAACTATATGTTTTATTTTTATTTTTGGGAGTAATTCTCATGTAAGGCAAAAATCACGTGCTCACAGCAGGTAGGGTGGTGTTACCCCCATAGCTCCCTGGTTCCAATTAGTTGTGGGTTGATAATTTCTTGGACCAGATGGTGGGGCTGGGAAGTTTAAGGGCTGGAAGGAAGTAGATCTAGTGTATGGAGAAATGAAGTTTGATGGCAGATATGGTAGAGGTGGAGGCACAGTGGTGATGTTGCTCATAGCTGGCCTCATAAGGGGTACTGATGGTGGTGATTGGTCTATATTGGAGTGAGTAATGTTGGAGGTCGTAATGGTAGCTATGAAGTTTGCAGCAGGAGTTTTGGGGTTTTGAGTAGAGGAAATAGCTGGAAAACTAAGGGCATTTGTAGGTGTCACATGAATGTTACTAGTATTAGGAGTTGCTAATTCCCCAAAGTCAAAAAGGTTTGTCATGAGGGGAGTATAGCTCACCTTCTTCCATTGATGCCTTCTTGTCTCTCTCTGGTCATTTACCACTAAGAATAACTTCATTTAGAACCTCCCTTAGCTCATTCAAGGAGTCCTCTTGCTGCCTACTATTCAACTCTTGCACACACTCCAGTTGCTCTTGTCGAGCGGAGAAATTGGACATTTCAGTAGAGATTTTGTGTAGTGTAGTCATAACTTCATACATATCACTTACTATAATCTCAGAGCCAAGAAAGTGCTCTGATACCACTTATACGATCGAGCAATGGAACAGTAAACGAAAGGGAAAAGGGAAGGAAAAGAAGAAGGCAGCTGCGGAAAATAAGGAAACAAGAAGAAAAAACTATATAGGGTAAAAAAGGAGTATATTCTCTCAGTGATATTCTACTACAATAGGACAATTACAATATATAGAAAACAAAAAGAAGATGCCGCATCTGACAATTTCCTTGTTTAGACACTAGGACTGTTTGTGTGTGGCAGAGGAAAATTATAGGGGTCAATATGTAGTTACTAGAAATTTTACTTAAAAATTAGTGGGACTAAACTAACAATTATAAAACTCAGTCCCTTCCCTAACTAACTTAGCTAACATGTACCGATCTGTAACGACCTGGCCCGTCGTTACGGGAATTGACACCCCGTTACCTTGCATTAACATATCTTATGTTTCTATATCGGTGTTAGAACCTATCGGGTGAGTTAGGAGTGAATTGAATTGAAAATGAAGCAAATAGCATGTTTGAAGGAAGTTTGAATATGGAAAGTCAACCTAGAGTTGACTATCGAGTTAGAGTGCTCGGAATCGAATTTTGATGATTCGACTAGTGTCGATGGATCATTTATGACTTAGGAGAGTAATCGGAATTAAATTTGGAGATCCGGTGTAGAAATACGCTTGAATTGGCTAAGGTTGAATTTTGGTGAAATCTGAACGGTAGGTGAGATTTTAATCCGGGGGTCGGAATGGAATTCCGACAATTCCTATAGCTTCGTTATGTGATTTTGGATATGTCTGCAAATTTTCAGGTCATTCGGACATCGTTTGATCGGGTTTTTGATTGAATGAGCAATTCGGAAATTTTGAAGAAACTTAGGCTTGAATCCGTGTGTAATTGGTGATTTTGATGTTTAGCATGGTGTTTTTATGATTGGAACAAGTTTGTATCGTGTTTTGGAGTATGTTGGTGGTTTTCTTTGGGGTCCCGGGAGCCTCGGGATGAATTCGGGTGTCCAAACGGACCAATTTGTGCCAAAGGCACTGCTGTTTCTACTGCAATAAATGCAGAGAAATTTTGTGCTTCGCAATCGCGAAGCTATGTATGCGATCGCGTAGGGTAAAGCTGAGAAGCTCTGCGATCGCAAGGTTGAGTCTGCGATCGCGTAGTGTATCAGAGTGAGGCCGGAAATTTGTTCTTCGCGATCGCGGGAAGAGTGATGCGATCGCGTAAGGTCGACTGGTTGTGCATCGCGATCGCGGGTTTATTGATGCGATCGCGTAGGGTCGTTAAGTGGGTCACTACGATCGCGTCCAGGTTCACGTGATCGCGTAGAGGAAAAGTTGGCAGCCCAGGATTTGTGCATCGCTATCGCGAGCCCAGTGCTGCGATCGCGTAGAGTTAAATGTTCAGGCAGTAAGTTTAATTGCAGAACAGAGGGCTTACGGTTTCATATACCCAAAACATAATTTTGAGCCCTAGAGAGAAGAAATCACGAGAAAACGCTGGGAAATCATCGGGTATTCATTGGAGGTAAGTTTCTTGACTCAAAAACATCATTTTATGGTAGAATTAACATCAATCTTCATGAATTTGGGTAGAAATTGTGAAGGATTGTGGCCTAGATATTGAAAACGAAAATTTGGGTTTTGAAAGGCCAATCGAACTCCGATTTTGGTAAATTTTATATGTATGGACTGGTGGCGAGACGAGGATACTGGAAATATGAGTTTCGAAATTTTTCGAGATGTGGGATCGGGGCTCGGGTTTTGCAAATTTCGTGATTTTTGATATTTTTTGAGTTCTTTCGATTGGGTTATGTTCCATTAGCCTATTTTGATATATTTGTGCTAGTTTTGACGTGCGTGGATGCCGGTTCGAGGAGCTAAGGCATCGCGGGCATGAGCTTTCGTCGGTTCGAGGTGGGTAATACTTGTAAATGATGTTCTGAGGGTTAGTAAACCCCGGACTTGCACATCTTAGTGCTGTGTCGAGGTGACTTGCACGCCGGATAACGGGCGTGGGGTAGAGCACCATTGGGTATTGTGACTTGGTCCGTCCCACAAAATAAATAATAACACCTAATTGTTGAAATGAATTGGACTAATTATCATGTTTGGGCTTCGTGCCGATTATTTGAATCCTTCAGGGATTGGTATCATTGTCTTGATAACACTGTGCATATTTTATTCTAAATTTAAGGTTTAAAATGTTATTTTGCCATTCAGCATTTTTATAAGGTTATGAAAAACTTGAACCAGGTCTAAATAACATTTTTAGTTGTGAGCTAATATGATATTGTTGCCCGTAGGGCTTTCTTGATTATTTGTTAGACTGATTGGGGCATGACAATTGATTGGGCCGAGGGCCATATGTTAGGGCATGACATTTCATGTGAGCATATGCATACACATGCATGGATCGGACTACACGCCGCAGTGGTATACGGATCGGGCTGCGCGCTGCAGCAGGTGTGATATTAATATTGTGCTTGGGTCGTAGGAGCCCCTCCGGAGTCTGAACCCCACAGTGAGCACGGGTACCCAAATTGGATCGGGCTACACGCTGTAGCGGTCATATGCATTGCATGGCATACATACATTGGTTTACGTGTACTACGTGGCATAACATTCAGCACTCATACATTACTAGCACACAAGCATTAGTTGCCTTATTGACCAGATCTCCTGGTGTAAATTGATAAGGAGTGCTGAGCCCGAGTGGCTGATTTGAGTGCGGACTTGCACTGCTTGAGATTGTATCCAGGTATTGGTATATTATTATGAAAGAAAGTAGCTAAAAATTGAGATTTTTAATAATCTACTCACATATGCTGGAAAGGAATAAAAAGATAGTTCCGTATTGTGTAGCATGAGATAGTGCCTATCGTGGTTTTCTTCCCTTCAGTATTATTTACTTTTATTACTGCTGAGTTGGAAGTACTCACAGCCGACTCCCTGCACCTTGTGTGCAGATTCAGGTACATCACAACAAGGTTGATTCTATTGCGGCTCGGGAGTGCTTTTGGACAGTCGAGGTAGCTGCCAGCGTTCGCAGGACCTGATTCTCCAGTTTGTCTATATTTTTGTTCTGACCGCCCCACACTTGTGTACAGTTATATTCGCTATTTACACTTTGTATACTCTGTAGAGGCTCATGACTCTTGACCCTTCGGTCTATGGGAGTTGGCACGTGTTGGGACTTGGTTCCCTGTTTTTAATATATCTATCACTGTTAAATTATTCTTTTATGCTTAAATTGGATAAAGTGAGCTTGTGGCTCCGTGATTGTTGTTAATTGGTCAGGCTGGCCTAGCAATGTGCTGGGCGCCATCACGACCGGATTTGGGGTCGTGACAAGTTGGTATCAGAGCCTAGGTTTGCTAGGCCTCATGAGTCTTGAGCCGGTTAGTAGAGTCTTGTGGATCGGTATGGGGACCCCTGTACTTATCCTCGGGAGGCTGCGAACCTTTAGGAAACACTTCACATTTCTTGGAATTCTTATCGTGCGCACTTGATTCAGCTTGAGATATAATTTTTGAAATTCCTTCCACACGTCCGTGTACGCTTCGAGCGCTCAGTAATATAATTGCCTTGAGGCTTGTGATTCCCCGATCGAGGGGCGAGATATAATCTCTATGAATTCATGTTGGGCCAGTCGGGAGGACTTGAGGCCAGATCTTTGTCTATGGCTTGAGCACCAAGGTACTAATTTCGCAAGTCGGTATTATGAAGTTCATACGATTGGTATTGATCTTTATTGTGCAAATGGCAGTTTGATAATGGGAGAGCTGTAAGGTATTTAGTTCTTGTTGTGATTTGATATGTAGCCATAGTTATGGGCGTGAGAAATATGTTCATTGCCTCTTAGCGGAAATGTAAAGTGCACTATGTGTGGTAGTATCAGTTTAGACTCAAGAAAATTGAATTGGTTGTGCTATGAGTATTGCGGTGAAAAGGTATTTGACATATGTTATGATTCGAGCAGGTGCAGCGCATATCCATGTATCAATTTTGATAATATAACTTGTATAGTGTTGAGATTAATGTTGTTGATATACATTGCGATGTCTTGTTGAGTTATGGATGTATTGTTAGAATGGTTTGGTGATTCTCTAGCAGGTGGATAGGCCAAATTACAAAGGAAACTCTGCCGAAAATTTTGGAAAATTTGGGACTTAGAAAGATTTCTGTCACCTAAAGAGAGTGGGCTTATTGGTGGTACGTGTATATCTGCAAGAATTACAGAAGAGCTAAGGTCTCTAATGATTGGAGTCTCTGTCAAGGCTTGTAAATGACTTGAGTTTAATCTCATATTAACATTTTGGCATCACTTGAGTAATAATGATATGAGTGGTTGAAAGTGTTTTGATGAATGGCTTCGAGCTAAGTTGGGGAGGTTGCTATTGAATAAATGATTGCACTATTGTGTGCTATGTTGATTCTGTCTCTAAGTATGTTGGGAAATTCTGGTAAAGGTTATGGTGCTTCGTAGATCCTGATGAAGTACTAGGGTGTTTTGAATTGCTGTTGGTAAAGAATATTCACCGTATAGAAAAGAAAGATAGTTGATTGTATCCGTAAGTAATCATGTTCTGCGATGTCAGAGTTCTAACAAAACACGAGTGGTTCTAATCAATAGGACAGTTGAATTACAGCTTAATAAAGGTGAATGATGCCCGAGAATGGTTTTGCAGTGTTCAAGATTTTGCTTGTAACAGTCAAGTGCCTTAAGATTTGTGTATGTGGCTAAAGATGGCGGTTTCGTTAGAGAAGATCAAGACTTGTGTTATATCATGTGAATGGTGGGATTCTAGGTATCCGTATTGGGAAACATTGAGAAAGTATTTAGTGGCCTATGGGTCTTAGACCGTGTGGTCTTGTGTACGAGTCTTGTGTGGTAACATGAGTTGATGTATTATGGTACTACAGTAAAGACTGATATGAAATTAGAGATGAATCAGAAAGAAAACTGGGTAAATGGAACAACTGGTTAATAAACCAGAATGGTATAAAAAGGAATATGATTGATTCCTGGTATGTGGTTGAAGTAATGAGTCTTGCAGACATTGCAGCAAAGCTCTTGAGTGTTGGCAGTTGTGTAACTTGATATGGGTATAAGGACTCAGTCCTGGCAGTTAAACTTATGCAACGAATGGGAAGAAATAGTTTGTGATGTGTTTTATCATGGTTTGAAAATGAGTATATTCCTGTCCGTATGCGAAGCGTGGAATGTGTAATGAGTTTTTCTTATATATGGGATAACGAAAGTCCTTGACTAGTGGAGTGCGCCGATGTTGAGGCGGAGGAAAGGGATATGAATTTCCATGTTGTCTTAGTGTGATAAGGTATACACGATGTATTATGGAAAGTTGATAATGGTATATTCTAGGTTTTGAGATCAGTTCATAATATATGGGAAGTCAATAAAATTATTGAGCGGCGCGGACAACTGCAGGTGAATTAAGAATCGATCTTTCCGATGATTTAAGAAAATGGTACTGCTATTCTATTAACTTGGCAGGGAATATGGTCCAAAAAGGGACAGGTAATATAAACTGATAATATTTAGTGGTGTGGTGGTATCCTCTTGTTAGATTGACAT
Source organism: Nicotiana noctiflora (assembly GCA_032618575.1). NCBI lineage: Eukaryota > Viridiplantae > Streptophyta > Magnoliopsida > Solanales > Solanaceae > Nicotiana > Nicotiana noctiflora. Next base: position 29,053 of record JASVEL010004201.1, read on the forward strand.
TGATGATTGAGTTGTAAATGGCATAAGGAAATTTCGAATGGCTTTTGTGGTATGAATGGACGCTTGATGTGCGTTATGTATTCGTACGTTGGAATACGGAATCAGGCATAGTGATTCATGTGTTATATATGTGTAGGAGACTTGAAGTTCTCGTTAATCCGCCTATGCAGTGGTTGTATATCATGTGCATCGGCACCGTTTTGTGATTATTGGAAATCGGAAGCCCTAGAGGCTCTCTCTTGACTTGATAAGACGAATTCAGATTATGATACTTGATTGCTGACTGGTTGTCATGGGTCAGATTGTCTAGACTAATGTGATATGGACTATGTCGGAAAATGGCACAAATTGCGTAGCAGGGAGCATCAGAGTATGCTCCAACAGAGTAGTTGTACCCAGGACCAGCGGACGGCTGGTAGGCATTGCTTTGTCAGTTGGACCTTAGTGGCGGATGTCAGTGTAGAGGTATCTACCATTGATTCAGTTCCAGTATTGAGAAACGTTGTCGGATGCGTTTCATGTGGCCGAGCTTGAGGCTATATATATATGTTTGCTGTAATGAGAAAATTCGACTCGATATGCATTTCCTTTTTGCGAGATTTATGCGTGGATCGGGTGGCACGCCACCACGGGTTATTTGGATCGGGTGGCACGCCGCCACAGGTATGTCATTGGAGCGGGTTGCACGCCCCAACAGAATATTGTGAAAATATAGTCGGTTATATGCTACCGGGTATACAATACTTCTTCACTTCTGAGGAAAGGTCCATTTTGAGTATCGCTTGGCAAATGGCACGTCGGTTGTGTCCTTTCAGGATTTGATAGCATACGTTAATTGTTTCACCGTGGGTGGGGTTGATTGCTTGGGTTCAAGACCTAGATCTGTGTGTGGCTAATCGTTTTGAACTTAGTGGCTTGAGGTGCTTCGTGAGTAATAATGTTGGGATAGAATCACGAATCGTGGCAAGGCCACGTGATGTTATGACCTCTCGAGGAGGATACAAGTACTCTATTTCTATAATGCGAGACGCGATCTCAGTTCTATGTTATGATGGCACGGAGGAACTGAATTGCAGCTCTATTTGCTGGAGACAGTTGTCATGATTTGAGCTGTCATGATTCGAGTGTGTTCAGATGTTTCTATTGGAGCCTATGTTGAGCTCGTTGTGGCTTAGGCCGGTGTTGAGGTGTCAAATCACCAGTGCGGTGTGTTATAATCGAAATGACCGTTGGAGTCATTAATGAATACGAGCATATTGGATCTTATCTTGTTAGAAAGGTAAAAATCGAGGTTTGGCTCCGAAACCTATTGTGGTATCAGTTTTAAAAGGGAAATGGATTCACTAATGGTTGACCTGAGAGATGGGTTCAGTATATCGCGTGCTTCAGCTGCCGGGGGGCAGGACATGGAGGTGTTGGAATAAGACTCTATCTAATGAAAGAGGTTTTCAGCTAGTATTTGGTTATTGTGGCCAGTTGTTGTGATTAGAGACTATCGTCTCGAGTGATGGGGTTGTCGATACATCATATGATCTCACCCGGAGTAGTGAATATGGGTTATTGCAGTGGATTCGAGTGTATCCTGAGTATAGGCATGGGATAGGCATTTGGCATATTATTTCGGAAAGTGCAATGTGATTTATGGTTCAGATGGTCTATGAAATTTTGACTATATGGTGTTTTCGGACTTATGTGAGATAGGGTAACGTATGATCGCCCGAATATATGCTTGGTAAGGTCATTCGGCTATTGGGTTGCTTCTAGTACAACTCTGACTCTCTGAGTCCGCTCGAGGACGAACGTTTGTTTAAGTTGGGGAGAATGTAACGACCCGGCCCGTCGTTACGGGAATTGCCACCCCGTTACCTTGCATTAACATATCTTATGTTTCTATATCAGTGTTAGAACCTATCGGGTGAGTTAGGAGTGAACTGAATTGAAAATGAAGCAAATAGCATGTTTGAAGGAAGTTTGGATATGGAAAGTCAACCTAGAGTTGACTATCGAGTTAGAGTGCTCGGAATCGGATTCTGATGATTCGACTAGTTTCGAGGGATCATTTATGACTTAGGAGAGCAATCGGAATTGAATTTGGAGATCCGGTGTAGAAATAGGCTTGAATTGGCTAAGGTTGAATTTTGGCGAAATCCGAACGGTAGGTGAGATTTTGATCCAGGGGTCGGAATGGAATTATGACAATTCCTGTAGCTTCGTTATGTGATTTTGGATATGTCTGCAAATTTTCAGGTCATTCGGACGTCGTTTGGTCGGGTTTTTGATTGAATGAGCAATTCGGAAATTTTGAAGAAACTTAGGCTTGAATCCGTGTGTAATTGGTGATTTTGATGTATAGGATGGTGTTTTTATGATTGGAACAAGTTCGTATCGTGTTTTGGAGTATGTTGGTGGTTTTCGTTGGGGTCCGGGAGCCTCGGGATGAATTCGGGGGTCCAAACGGACCAATTTGTGCCAAAGGCACTATTGTTTCTGCTGCAATAACTGCAGAGAATTTTTGTGCTTCGCGATCGCGAAGCTATGTATGCGATCGCGTAGGGTAAAGTTGGGAAGCTCTGCGATCGCAAGGTTGAGTCTGCGATCGCGTAGTGTATCAGAGTGAGGCCGGAAATTTATTATTCGCGATCGCGGGAAGAGTGATGCGATCGCGTAAGGTCGACTGGTTGTGCGTCGCGATCGCGGGTGTATTGATGAGATCGCGTAGGGTCGTTAAGTGGGTCACTACGATCGCGTCCAGGTTTACGCAATCGCGTAGAGGAAAAGTTGGCAGCCTAGGATTTGTGCATCGCGATCGCGAGCCCAGTGTTGCGATCGCGTAGAGTTAAATGTTCAGGCAGTAAGTTTAATTGCAGAACAGAGGGCTTACGGGTTCATATACCCAAAACATAACTTTGAGCCCTAGAGAGAAGAAATCACGGGAAAACGCTGGGAAATCATCGGGTATTCATCAGAGGTAAGTTTCTTGACTTAAAAACATCATTTTATGGTAGAATTAACATCAATCTTCATGAATTTGGGTAGAAATTGTGAAGGATTGTGGCCTAGATATTGAAAACGAAAATTTGGGTTTTGAAAGGCCAATCGAACTCCGATTTTGGTAAATTTTATATGTATGGACTCGTGGAGAGACGAGGATACTGGAAATATGAGTTTCAAAATTTTTCGAGATGTGGGCCCGGGGCTCGGGTTTTGCAAATTTCGTGATTTTTGATATTTTTCGAGTTCTTTCGATTGGGTTATGTTCCATTAGCCTATTTTGATATATTTGTGCTGATTTGTGCTAGTTTTGACGTGCATGGATGCCGGTTCGAGGAGCTAAGGCATCGGGGGCATGAGCTTTCATCGGTTCGAGGTGGGTAATACTTGTAAATGATGTCCTGAGGGTTAGTAAACCCCGAACTTGCACATCTTAGTGCTGTGTTGAGGTGACTTGCACGCCGGATAACGGGCGTGGGGTAGAGCACCATTGGGGATTGTGACTTGGTCCGTCCCGCGTATTAAATAATAACACCTAATTGTTGAAATGAATTGGACTAATTATCATGTTTGGGCTTCGTGCCGATTATTTGAATCCTTCGGGGATTGGTATCATTGTCTTGATAACACTGTGCATATTTTATTCTAAATTTAAGGTTTAAAATGGTATTTTGCTATTCAGCATTTTTATAAGGTTATGAAAAACTTGAACCAGGTCTTAATGACATTTCTAGCTGTGAGCAAATATGATACTGTTGCCCGAGGGGCTTTTCTTGATTATTTGTTAGACTGATTGGGGCCTAGGGCCATATGTTGGAGCATGACAATTTATGTGAGCATATGCATACACATGCATGGATCGGACTGCACACCGCAGTGGTATTTGGATCAGGCTGCACGCCGCAGCAGGTGTGATATTAATATTGTGCTTGGGCTGTAGGAGCCCCTCCGGAGTCTGAACCCCCACAGTGAGAACGGGTACCCAAATTGGATCGGGCTACACGCCGTAGCGGTCATATGCATTGCATGGCATACATACATTGGTTTATATGTACTACGTGGCATAACATTCAGCACTCATACATTACCGGCACACATGCATTAGTTGCCTTATTGACCAGATCTCCTGGTGTAAATTGATAAGGAGTGCTGAGCCCGATGGGCTGATTTGAGTGCGGACTTGCACTGCTTGAGATTGTATCCAGGTATTGGTATATTATTATGAAAGAAAGTAGCTAAAAATTGAGATTTTTAATAATCTACTCACATATGCTGGAAAGGAATAAAAAGATAGTTCCGTATTGTGTAGCATGAGATAGTGCCTATCGTGGTTTTCTTCCCTTCAGTATTATTTACTTTTATTACTGCTGAGTTGGAAGTACTCACACCCGACTCCCTGCACATTGTGTGCAGATTCAGGTACATCACAGCAGGGTTGATTCTATTGCGGCTCGAGAGTGCTTTTGGACAGTCGAGGTAGCTGCCAGCGTTTGCAGGACCTGATTCTCGAGTTTGTCTATATTTTTGTTCTGATCACCCCACACTTGTGTACAGTTATATTCGCTATTTACACTTTGTATACTCTGCAGAGGCTCATGACTCTTGACCATTCGGTCTATGGGAGTTGGCACATGTTGGGACTTGGTTCCCTATTTTTAATATATCGATCACTGTTAAATTATTCTGTTATGCTTAAATTGGATAAAGTGAGCTTGTGGCTCTGTGATTGTTGTTAATTGGTCAGGCTGGCCTAGCAATGCGTTGGGCGCCATCACGACCGGATTTGGGGTCGTGACACGATCCCTAAGTACTAGGTACCAACGACGCAAGTACTCGTATCAGTTTTGGTAGTATGAAAAGAGCAATCAGGAATATGAAGTTTTTGTACTTGTCGGATTAAAGGAAAAGATTTTAGTATTTCTACTTAATATTTTCAATCAATTTACCAAAGAAATGCACGTGAAGTTAATCAAAATGCATTAAAAATATTACTCCCTCTGTTCTAATTTATGTAAATCTTTATTTTTTCTGTTCCAAAAAATGATCCTTTTCTAAATTTGGTAATAGTTTAACTTAAACTTACAATTATACCCTTAATGAGAAGCTTTTATAACCACACAAATACGCTATCCCCTTTTTGACTTGCTTATGACTAGAAATTCTAAAAATCTATATTTTTTCTTAAATTCCGTGTCCAATCAAACAGATTCAAATAAATTTAAACGGAGGGAATAAGTATTTTTCGTGTTAGAAATGGATATATCATTTTATAAACGGAAAAGGTCCTAAACTGCCCCTCTACTATATAGAATAGGACACCAAACCCCCCTTAAAAGTTAGCTCCTGGTCTGCTCTTACCGTCTAAAAAAGAGCTCACAAATACCCCTAGTTACTAACGGTAGACATTTAGTTTCACATGAAATTACATTTGGCCTTTTTAAAATTCCACATGAATTTAATATGCCACATGGAATTAATAAGGGATTGGGGTAGGGGTAGGCCCGGGGGTAGGACCTTTACCGTTTAATCTAAACCAAAACCCTAGCCCCATCTTTTCTCTCCTCACTCCCTATCGCCGCCGCCCTTCACCATGGCGGCACCGTCGCCTGCCGCCGTCCTCTGGTGTCCAAACACCCTACAACCAACGCCAATTTCTTCCTCTCCTCTTCCTCTTCATGAATCCACAAATCAAATCCCTTGAACCCCTCCCAAACTCCACGAATAAACGAAAATCCGAAACCCTAGCCCAATTTGTCTTGTAAATTCGTTGAGTTTTAGACCTCTCCTTCATAAAACACTTACATTGGAGTGTAGAGCTCCACGTGATCTATCATCTTACACTGGTTTCACCCTAAAACCCCGACAGAAGTCCGCCGGATTCCAGCGACCACTGCGCCACTGCCGGCTACGGCCACCACACCTTTGTCTTAGCCTATATCATGACTCAAAGCACGAGTTTCCGATTGGTGATATCGTGACTGGCCACTGGCTTACTGGAAATCACGTCCACGATTCACCAATTAGAAAATCGTGCTCGAAGTTCAATTTGTTGTCGAGTTGGCGTCCCACCATAGTCTCGAGCACTTGGATTGTAAAATGGTAAAAATCATAATCATTTTCCCCGCCATTATTTTTCTGTTTTTCTTTGTGATTGTCCTAGGATATTAGTATAGTTTCAGGTTTGTTAATGATTGTGTAATTTAATTTAGTTTATGATTTTTTCCTTGTTTAAGCTAGTTTTATTTTAATGTTTTCACTATCTAATACATATTTTATTTGGCCTTAATCGTTAAGTTTTGTTTCTTCTCGTTAGTTGTAGTTTGGTCGTCGTGCGTTGTAATTGAGTGATATATCTGGACGTTAACTGAAACTTCAATATCCAAATCAATGAAATCCCAATCTCTGCCCCTTTTTGTTCTGCTTTGCTTATGATTAACTTAGCATCTAGTTGATTTAGGTTTTGTTTTGTGTTATTATTTAGTGCAATGTTTCTGATTTAGTGCTTAGTTAGTATTTAGTCGGGTTTAGTTTAATTGATGCTTCTAATTTAATTTCTGCATTAGTGTGAAATTAATTGTTGAAATTTATTTCTTAACTTTCTGCTTTTGTTTGTTGAATTAAAAATACCGCAATCCCTTATTATTTCCCTACCCTTATCCCCGGGCCCACCCCTACCCCAATCCCTTATTAATTCCATGTGACATATTAAATCCATGAGGCATTTTAGAAAGACCAAATGTAATTCCACGTGGAATTAAATGTCTATCGTTAGTAACTAGGGGTATTTGTGAGCCCTTTTTTAGACGGTAAGGGCAGACCAGGAGCTAACTTTTACGGGGGGCTTTGGTGTCCTTCTATATAGTAGAGAGGCAGTTTAGGACCTTTTTCGTTTTATAATTAAAAACAAAGAGCGAGGCATGCAGGCATTATTTGATGGCATCTTGATCAAGAAAATGACTGACAAATCTCTCTTAAAATTCCATTTTCGTTCACGTTCTAATCTGTCATCAGACAAAATCAAAGATACTTTCATTAAAAAGACCACCAACAGAAATGAATTTGCAACAAATACCCAACTATTGTTCTTGCGAGTACAATGCCCCCTTGAAATTTGAAATATTTACAATATTTAATAATCAACTAAAGCAAACAACGTAAGATATTACATAAGCCATGAAATCCCCCAACGCAACGCAACCGAGAGGATCAGAGTTGTTCAGATACTGCTAATCTTTTCTTCTTTTGAAGTATTACGTTTATTTCTGCCGCTATCCTTAGTGGGATAAGAAGCCTCCGTCATAATTCCACATTTGCCTAAGTGACTCTTCTTTACATTACGCTCCATTTTGACATAGCCATTTTCTCCCCACTTTGTGCCCCATGAATTCCTTACAATCCAATAATCCACTCCATCTTCACTACCATAGCCAATCACCACCACACCGTGATCAACTTGTTCTCCACATTCTCCATTAAATATGCCCTGATAACAAAAATAAATTTATAATTTAGAGTCAATAAATTCAGAACGAATATTATTTTATTATAGGTACCTTTCATTATTTATTATCACTTATGTATGCAAATGAATGCGATATAAAAGAAGATAATGAATTACCGAAGAATACAGCTGGAAAGCCCTGCCAGATGCTTCAATTGCTACGCAAACAGGTTGATGTGCGACAGCTTTCTGAAGTGCTCTTTCATTTCTAGGCACGTCTTCGTAACCATCTATGCTAACAACCTTATAATTTTTCTGTAAAATTTCAACGTAAACTTAATTAGAATCATTCCAACGTAAAATTAATTAAAACCCCTTACTTTCACTAAACAATTATATAATATTTATTGAACCTTTAACGAGTAATATAAAATGTAGAATGGACTAACCCGAACAGGATCGCATCTGCCTTCAACGCCGCGATAAGGGTAGTGATTTTCAGTGTCCATGCCACCGTTAGAGATGATGAACTCAAAGGCATAGTCCATTAGGCCACCATTACAACCAGAGTTTTGTACTCTATCACAATCTACAAGTTCTTGTTCGGATAGTGTGATCATATCCCCTGTTACGATCTGGTTTATGCCTTCCACTGCTGCCACAGTTGAGAAAGCCCAACAACTCCCTGTAAAAGCCCAAACCAAATTATGGAAACATTCCCCTGGATAGGCCCAGTGGGCCAAACATACGAATCAAACCAGCCTACCTACCTAAAGTGGACATCTTTATCCGAGGCTTTTTTCACTTTTAGCCCGCGCAGAAATTATTTATATTCAATAGCCAAAAAATTCTATAAAATTTGTATAAATATATATATAAAGACGTTTTTTACCTATTATTTTAAGAGCGGCTATACAATATTATTTCTCCTTTAATCATGTCCCCAATCCAATAATGTTTACAATCCCATGGATTCGATAATTTGAACACTTAAAGCATGCAACTGGAAAAAGGACACTGGTGTTTATAATAATTTAAGGATTTAATATAATTTAACGATTACAACAAGTCTTATTTCATATAATTATTCGGTCAAAGATTTTGGTTACGTACAATGTCAATTAAAGAATTTTACAATACCAAATGCCGGCTTTTGGGTAAAGCCAATGAAACTCAAGCTTTAGGCCCCCAATTTTATTTTAGGGGTCCCACTTTTTATCCTATAATTTTTTTTAAATTAAGTACTTTTACTCTTATGTACTTTATAAAATGAATCAAATGATTATGTCTTTTTCTCGTTAAATATTATTTAAATATTTCCACTTTCTTTCTTTGTTTTCATAATATTCAATTTTTTTTATGTTTCTTAGTTCTCAATCAAACGTTACAACTATTATATTTTTTGTTTATGCCTCCTAGAGCCCTATTGTTCTGTATTTTTTGTCTATCACGCTAAGGCCTACGAGAAGTATATTGTGAAAGGCACAAATATTTATTTTCATGTCAAATTAATGAATCAGGTTCTTCTATTCTAACTTTTTAGTATTAGTTTTCAAGTAACTTTTATTTTTCTTGATATTCTATCCTTTTAGTATTTATCAAAATTTAGATATGTCAAATAGAAAGTATGAATCCAGTTATTCAAAATTTGAGGGAAAAAAAGGTTGAATCATTGATACAATCTAAAAAAGAAGAGCCGATAATACTCTAGTCGATATACTTAGTCAGATAAAAAGACTTAATTTTTTTTCAAATACTTATATTGCTTATAGAAAAATAATACTAGTTCATGTAACAATTGCCTTTGGCCGCCCTTGACCACAAACTAGAAACTTAAAAGAAGTTTTTTAAAACTAAAATTAATAAAATCTTACTTAAAATCAACCATGGCGCAAGAAAGATTGAATAAATTTTTATTAGAAAAAATTTATATTAAAATAATTATTCATAATTTTGCTATATCAAAAAACTAGAAAATTAGATTTTAAATAGATTATAGTATATAAGAAAAGGCCTTTTATGCAAGATTGGCTTTAGGCCTCCACTGGTGTAGAGCCGCCCCCGACAATACCCAAGCCACCACTCAATACTTATTAAATAAAATTGCATGCAATTATTTCAGTTAAATTGATTGTGTAATTGTACTTTTAAGAAAATCGGTATATACCTTAGACTTTTAAGATATGAGTTTAAATTTTGTACACTCACTGAATAGATCTTTTATTTTATAATATAAGCTAAGTTGCTCTACAAGAATAACTAACTTTCATTGTCACTGCAATCCTAATATGGGCACTCGATCGGGCAATAAATCGACACTAATTAATTGCCAGAACTGATTGAATTAAACTAAGAAAAAAGACGTACCACAACTCCCTTGATTTTTGATAGGAGCAACGGCGCCTCTCTTCCTCCAATCCACAGAATGAGGCATCAGCTCGTTGGGCCGAGAAGCATAACGCTGGCTTGGGTTTTTGGACTTAACAAAGCGGCGTCTAGCTTCACTTCTGGTGCCCAAATACATGGACCTGTACTCCTCGTTCGTGAGATCAGCAAACTGGTTCAGTCCCACCTTGTATGTACGATTCCCAGAATTGTTATGTTCCTCAATGAACCTCAAATTATCCTTAAATATCTCAAATCTTTTTTCCTTCTCTCCCAAAACATTATATGTTTTCCCATGCTCTGCCAGCCACAGTTCGTATATATTCTTCACCTGATCCTCATCACTACTCAGTGTCCATTCACTAGCATAATGGTTATTTTTGTAATTTATGATGGACATGTCAATTGCATAGGATAAGGACGAAAAGAGGGCAAAGAGGAGAGTGGTTATTATGGTTCTGGCCATGGCTGACAAGTGCAAAGGAAAAACTTTCACTTGTAGGGAGAATAGACGAGAAGAGGCTTAAGGGGTAAGCAAAGATGCTTGAGCTTATATAGATGGAAAATTTGGATATAGAAATTGTTTTTAGTTTTTATTTTGGGATACAGAAAAAGAAAAAGCGGAAAGAATTTATGAGTCTATTCAGATTGGGACCAAAATGCCAGGAATCCGGAGCAGAGTCTCATGGGTTCTGGGAAAGCTAACTGATTTTTTATGACCAAACCGCCAAACCGCCAAATAACCTAACTTTAATACAAACTTCTTTTTCTTCAAAATCAGTTAGCGTATTATCGCTATTCACCTCTTAAATGAGTTTAAATGTCAAAACACACAGATTCAGACGTCTTAATCTTAAAAAAAACAAATGAGGCAACTCTCTTTAATTAAGGATTCTATTTATCTCTTTTCTTTTCTTTTTTTGCCTTTTCTCTTATCTTTCCCCCTTTAGTTTTCTACTCTTCCAACTTTTAAAAGACACACCCATTATAATTAATTACTTAATAGGCACGTTCATAACAATTTATTTTTCGCTTTTCCTTTCTCATTTAATACTCATTCAATTACATTTGGTTAGTAGAGGTTACTCGTTCTATTCATATTACCCAATATAGGTTACAACTATATTAGCTACTATAAATATATTTTCACCACAAAAAAAAAATACTATAAATATTGAAGCCCATCTTTTCTTTTGGATAACTTTCGTCTCTTTGTTTTTCATTAATCATTCTTCTGCTTTTCATCCGAAATCTTCTGGCAACTCTTTGTACAGAAAGACTTATTCTGCTCTCTTTTTTTGGGGGGGCCTTTTTTCTACCCATTGTTGATGCTTTTCGCCACAGTTATTAATTTATATAATATTTTAGTTTTTTTTTTATTGGTAGGGAATGGAAACAAGAACATGTGACGTTATTTGTGGTCAGTATTTGGTGATACAAATTCAAACTTCGTGAGTACACTATTATTAATGATGTATGCATATTTTTCTATTTAGTCTGTTGCAGACTTATAGTTGTAGTGCAAATTCAAATTACATAACTTTGCCTTTTTTGTTGGAATAAAATGCCTTATTTTGGATTATAGGAATGATTATACTAAATTGACTTGAATTTTGATTATTTTTTAATTGGTTGCGAAAATATAAAAACAGAATAATCATTGGATACATGCTAAAAATAAATGACAACTTGGAAAAAAGTAATTATTTTGCCTCATCTTAAAACGATTGAGATGATGTGAGTGCGCATATCTAAGTAGTATGAAGAAAAAAGGAACCTTAAAAAAGCACTCAAAATCGACTCTCTCTGTTATTTTCTTAAATAATTTGTTATACTTCTCTGTGATTACTAGCGGCTATATATCTCTGAAGCTGAATTTAATTGAAAATTCAGAAGCATGGTTTATTTATATGACTGTAAATTTCATATGTTAGCACCTATGCAAGTAATGTATATATAAAAGTTAACGCCAATTAATGCTCAGTTGTTTCACATTAATGGATGTAATAATACTTTATTCCTCAAATTGACCAAGTTGTTCATGATGAACAAATATTAAAGTCACTATCATTCTGTTTATCATTTCATTTCAAAAATTTTCTTATTACAATGATAAGAGATTATCATTTCAAAAATTTTCTTATTACAATTGCGCGAAGCGCAAAGAAATTCACTAGTCTATATCTAAAAGAGGGAATAGAAAAGGTGACTTGGCACCTCTCTTTGGCCAAGGATCCTGTCACGACCCAAATCCGGTCGTGATGACGCCCAACAATCAAGCTAGGCCAGCCAGACCAACAATTTAATTATTACAAAATACCAGTCCCCAAATGGACAACCCAGAAGAATATATGAGTTTAAGAACTCCAATAATAATAATACTGAACAAAAGTACTGACACTCCCAAAGATCCGGAGTCACAAGTCTAGAGCCTCTAACAAGATCCAACAAGAAATAGAGAGTACGATATAGAAGTACTCAAGTCCGAATACAAAATATAAAATAACAACTGGAATGAGAGGAGAAGCTAGGTTCTGCGAACGTAGGCAGCTACCTCAGCAACTCGATGTGACACTGCAAACGCTGGAGATGCCTGTCTACTGCTCCCGAGTACCTGAGTCTGCACACAAAAGGTGCAGGAGTAGGGGTGAGTACTAAGTACTCAGTGAGTAACAAGTATATATAAGTAGCTGACAGTAAGAAATCCACCAAAATACCACAATATGAAGCTACACTACGGTCCGAATCTCCTACGAACTAGCAACAACAATACAATACAGCTACCACCGAGTAATTCAACAAATATAGATGCAATGCAATGCACATAACCGCTATGGCGTGTAGCTCGATCCAATTTAACATCGACGGCGCTCACGCGGGGTGTGTACAGACTCGGAGGGGCTCCTGCAGGCCCAAGCGCAATGTCGCTGCGGCGTGCGGCCCGATCCACATATCAACCATCTGCGGCGTGCAGCCCGATCCCATGCTCGGTCCACGATAAGCAATTAAGTCACAAAACAATTCATTTTCCTTAATTCCAGCTTCTCAATTCATAATTTATGAAAAATACTTTAACTTTATTAAATTTGTAAAAGCTGGTGACTTAGCATTTCAAAAGGGTGATTTCAATTTCCAGGACTGAGATCGGTGATTTAAGCAATTATAGCTATCACATAAATATTGTCCTCTAAGGACGCTACGGATCGGCACAAGGCCCCAAACAAGGCTTACATCCCACAATTATATCAACATACAGTGTATTTCCAACATTAACAACATATCATTTACTTTCGGGATGGACCAAGTCTCAATCCCTAATCACAATCAATCCCGCACCTGCCACGGTGTGCGAGCCACGCCCTATTAGCGTCACAATGTTCTAAGCCGGGGTTTCGAACCCTCAAGCTACCATATACACAAACTACTCACCTCTAGCCGGTCGTAGACTCGTCCGCGATGCCTTTTCCTTTGAATTTAGCTCCCTCGTGTGTAGAATCTAGTCAAACCACAATAATTATATCAAATACGGGTCAAATAATCATAACCCACTTCAATTTACATGAAATTAGCATAATTACACTAAGTTGGTAAAACCCGACCCCGGGCCCCATTGCTCAAAAAATTCCGAAATTAGTACCAACGCGATCCTTATCTCGCCACGAGTCCGTGCATATAAAATTTATCGAAATCAGAGTTCAAATGACCTCCCAAAACTCAAAATCCGGTTTTCAATATTTGGTTCACATTTCTTCAAGATTTCAACCCAATTTCATGAAGATTGATGTTAATACTACCATAAAATGATGTTTTTGAGTCAAGAATCTTACCTCCGACGAATACCCGATGACTTCTCGGTGATTTCCTCGAGTTTTCTTCTCTCTAGGGCTCAAAATTGAGTTTTGGGGGTGTAAACCCGTAAGCTCTTTGTTCTGCAATTTAATTCACTGCCAGAGACTTTTGTTCTTCGCGTTCGCGTGAGCTCCCACGCGTTCGCGAAGAACAGCTCCTCCTTACTCTTCGCGATCGCGACGCTTACCACGCGTTCGCGATGCTCAATTTCAGTTACCCTTCGCGAACGCGACGCCTCCCACGCGTTCGCGATGTTCAAGCTCCCAGCCGCCCAGATTTCTTCTACGCGTTCGCGATACACCTCCCGCGAACGCGAAGCACAACACCCACGACCCTACGCGAACGCGACCCAATCAACGCGTTCGCGATGCTTAACACCCCTGGCCTACGCGAACGCGACACCCCGACCGCGAACGCGATGCATTGATCTTCCTGGCCTTCGCGAACGCGGCCTATGCCACGCGAAGGTCAAAATGACTGGGCAGAAACCTGCAGTTTTCTGAAGATTTTGCCAAGTCCCACAAGCCCGGTTGATGGTCCGAAATCATCCCGAGGCCCCCGGGACCCCAACGAAAACCACCAACGCACTCCAAAACATGATATGGACTTGTTCCAATCATAAAAACACCATACTAAACATCAAAATCTCCATTTACTTACGGATTCAAGCCTAAGTTTCTTCAAAACTTCCAAAACTAACATTCAATCCAAAACCCGATCAAACGATGTCCGAATGACCTAAAAATTTGCAGACACATCCAAAATCACATAACGAAGCTACAAAAATTGTCGGAATTCCATTCCGACCCCCGGATCAAAATATCACCTACCATCCGATTTTCGCCAAAATTCAACATTCGCCAATTCAAGCCTAATACTGCACCGGACCTCCGAATTCAATTCCGATTGTTCTCCTAAGTCATAAATGATCCCCCGGAACTAGTCGAATCATCAGAATCCGGTTCAGAGCACTCTAACTCAATAGTCAACTCTTGGTTGACTTTTCATATTCAAGCTTTCTTCAAACATGCTATTTGTTTCATTTTCAATCCAAATCACTCCTAACCCACCCGATATACTCTAATACTGTTTTAAAAGCATAACATATGTGATTGCAAGGTAACGGGGTGGTAATTTCCATAACGACGGGCCGGGTCGTTACAGATCCTCTTTATCTTTTTTCTCTTTTCTCTTTTTTTTTGTCTTTTTCTTTTCATTCTTTACATTTAAATCTATTAATAATTGAAATTGAAGATTGATCATTACATTTAATAATCGCACAAGGATTCATTTATCTTAATTCTTTGTTAATCATACCTTTCTCATTCTTACTAAATACATTCATTACAATTATTAATGCACTTAATATCCTTTTCATTACCATTACCCAATATATGTTACACTTTCTTTTCCTATTACTCAATGTAAGTTACTATTTGTATTTTGGTTATTATAAATACTAAAGCACGTCTTCTCCTTTGCATCACTTTCATTTTTTCTTCTTCATTAATCATTCTTCTCCTTTTTATTCGAAATTCTTTGTACACAGGTTTTTTTTAACTTATTCTTCTTGGTTAGAAAGTAAGGAAGAGACATGTTATTTGTGAAAAATATTTAGGGATTCAACTTTAATCAATATATATATATATATATATATATATGGTGTTACTCTCTTAGTATGTTGTAGGCTTCTGGTTATAGTGTGAATTTACATGTAATAAGTATTAAATTTGCCTTTTTGTCTTGCATTAATATGCTCTTTTTATTTATTTAAGGAATGATTGTAATAAATTTTACATTGAATTATGTTTATTATTTTAAAAAGAATTGAGAAAGTATGATCACATGCTCAAAACAAATAGAGAAAATAAGATTATTTTTCTCATTTGAAAATAATTAATATGATTTGTGTCGCGACACCTTTTAATGGCCTTTTGACAGTTTTAACAAAACCAACTCGTCAATTTCTTCAAATCTACTACGTTTCTCTATATGGTTTACAACTATATATCCGTAAGGGGTATTTTTCGGGGCTCCTCTCTGTCAATTTATAAGATAAGTGTATTATAATGCCAAAAGTAATTAATCGAGAGAGAATGATTTTTGAAGTTTTATTAAGATTAATAGGAAATGGGGTAATTAATTTGATAACAGTTTCTCATTTGCTACCACTTGAGGGATATTCGAATATTCAATTATGTATTTTATTGGCATATGATATTTATAAATAAAAAAAAAGAGATGTTAGTGGAAGAAGAGTAAGATATATAATTATAACTAAGATTATTGAAGAAGTGACTGCTGGATATCTAAATATCACATAAATAGTAAACATTATGAGAAAAAGTTAATCAAGAGGGAAAAATCGAGTTTTATAATTTTTCATAAGAAAAATTAGAAATGAGAATTGAGTTAATTATTTTAGGGAAGGATAGTAGTAGTTTCTAAATTTACTATGGAATAAAAAGACAAGAATGTGATAGAGAAAAGAAAAGAATAAAAAAAGATTAGAAAAGGTAAAGACATGAAAAAAAGAGTAAGGAAGGGTAGGAATCGGTAAATAATAATTTGAATGATTATATATAAAGAAGTGATAGTAGTCATGATAGAAAATTATCAAAATGGAAAAGATAAAAAAAAAATATAAGAAACGAAAGGGCTGATAAAGAAAAAAATAAGTTAAAATATTTCAAGAAGGTAATGAGAATATGATCAAATGAAAAATTTTCTTTTTTCTTTTCATTAATAAAATATATAAAATTGTGAGAATAGAAGCTTTTAAAAATTATTTACTAGGAAGACTAAATAATATAATTGGGGTGGGAGGGTTACGTTTAAGTGTCTCCAACTAGCATTTTAAACTAGAAAGGTATAGAATTTGTAGACAGAGAAGCAAAACAAGAATAGTTTTTAACTTAATTATTTATAAGATAAAAATAATTTCTATAATAACATAACTGCTTCAATAGCATTACTTTTAATTTAGGTATTTATTTGTTTCACCGTGAGTGTAATAATTGCTTTGGTTTCAGACATCACATTGAGCGTGGCTGTCGATGTTGAACATAGCGATTTGATGTGCTTCATGTGTAACAGTGATTGGATTCGACCGCGCATTGTAGCGAGGCTACGTGGTGTGATGACATTTCGAGGTAGATTCAAGTGTTCTATCTCTATGATGTGAGACGGGGTCTCAGCCTTGTATTGTGATGGTACTGATGAACTTGAGTTACATCTCTTTCGTTCGAGTCATTTGTCATTGATTTGAGTATGCTCAGACTGTTTCTTATTGGTGCGTATATTATGCAAGTTGTGGCTTAGGCCTGTATTGAGGTGTCACATCACCAGAGTGGCGTGTTGGATTCGAGGTGGTCGTTGAATTCATTAATGAATACTAACATATTTGGTTTCAGCTTGTTAGAAGACTAATATCGAGGTTCGGCCCGAAAATTTGTCGGTGTATTAGTCAAATGGGAGTGGCTTCATGTATGGTTGATCTGAGGAATGGTTACGGGTTATCGTGTATTTTATTTATTGTTGGTAGTATATGAAAGTGATGGAATAAGACTTTAGCTAATAAAAGATTTTCTATCTGTATTTGGTTGCTGTAGGTACCTACGGTGAATATAATTTATCGTTTCGAGTGCTTAGACTATGTGGTATATCATGTGATTTCACGGAGGTTGCAGGTATGGGTTGTTATAGCTGGTTCGAACTTATTCTGCGTATAGATGTGAGGTTCTAATCTTGTGTATACTTTCAGAGAGTGCAATGTGGTTCTACGGTTTATGGTTTAGACGGACTATGAAATTCAGCTATATTGTGTTATCGGACCTATGCGAGATAGGGCGACCACAGATCACCCTGGATATGTGCTTGGTTAGGTATTCATCTATTGGGTTGCTTCTAGTACAACTCTGGGTACGCTCGAGGACGAGCGTTTGTTTAAGTTGGGGAGAATATGACAACCCGGCCCGTCATCTCATGTCTTACTTCTCTGTTTCCCCCATTTTTATGCATATTAATGTTTCATTATTGGTATGTGGTATGTTGGAGTTGTTTCGGATTGGTTTTGATTAGAAATGAGACACTTAGTCTCTTTAAGGAAGGCTTAAGTTGGAAAAGTCAATCAGACGTTGACTTATGAGATAGAAGGCTTGGATGTGGTTTTCGGTGATTCGGCTAGCTTCGGGAAGTGATTTGTGACTTAGGAGTGCGACCAGAATTGAGTTTGAAGGTCTGGGGCAGAATTAGGCTTAAACTTGCGAGGTTAGTATTTTGGCGAATTTCGGTTGATGGATGAGATTTTGATCCGAGAGTACGAATGGAATTTCGAAAGTTGCAGTAGCTTCGTTAGGTGATTTTGGATATATGTGCAAATTTTCAAGTCATTCGGACCTCATTTTGTCGGGTTTTTGATCAAATACGTCGGAAGTTTTAAAAGAACTTAGGCTTGAATTCGATGAGAATCGATGATTTGAGTATTGTTTGATGTGTATGATGATTGGAACAAGTTTGGATAACGTTTTAAGTCATGTTGGTGCTTTGGTTGAGGTCCCGTGGGCCTCGGGGTGATTTCGAAGGGCTAACGGGGTGAAATTTTGATTTGGAGACTTCAAATGTTGCTGGTATCTGGTATTTTTGCTTCTGTAAGTCTTGGACCGCAGAAGCAGACCTGCTTAAGCGAGGGGTTAACCACAAAAGCGGTGAGGAGGCCCGAGCGCCTGGTTCCGCAGAAGCAAAATCGCGTCTGTGATGTTGCGGCTGCAGAAGCAATTTGGATCGAGAGTTTGGGTTTCCACAGAAGCAGAAGGAAGCGCGTTAAAGCGGTACCGCATAAGCATGATAGGAACCGCATAAGTGAATATGCTGGGGTGATTTATTAAATATTTCCTCCGCGTGCTAGGTATTATTATCCACCATTGTTGAGAATCTTGAGCGCTTTTGGAAGCAAATGAAGAGGGTTTCGACTGGAGTTCATTGGAGATAAGATTTTTGAGTTAAAAACATGATTATTATCTGAATTTAACCTAGTAATTCATGGAAATTAAGCCTAAAATTTGATGGGCTAGGGCTTGAATTTTTGATATTTCAATTTGGGATTTGGTAGGTCATTTGAGCTCGGATTTGGTAGTTCTTGGTATGTATGAACTCGTGGCGAGACGAGGAATCTTGTAATGTGCATTTTGTAAGTTTTCAAGAAGTGGGTCCGGGGCTCGGGTTTTGCTAGTTTTGATATTTTGTTATATTTTGATTGTTTTCGATTGGGCATTGTTCCCTTAGCATATTGTGATGTATTCGCTCTAATTTGGTTAGTTTCAATGCGTGTGGAGGCCAATTTGAGGGGAAAAGGCGTCGCGAGCTAGATATTTCACCGGTTCGAGGTGAGTCATACTTGTAAATGATATCCTGGGGGTTTGAAACCCTGAATTTGCACCCATAGTGCTATATTGAGGTGATTTGCACGCCGGATAGAGAGCGTAGGGTAGAGCACAGTTTGGGATTGTGACTTGGTCCGCCCTAGTTTTTGATTTTATCACATATTTCACTATGACTTGTTGTTTTTCATTATGAATTGGGCTTATTGCGGTATTTAGGGCTTATTACCGACTGTTTGAACTCCATGTGAGCTTCAACACTGTTTTCCTCACTATTTGAAATATTATTTGAACTCAGTCCATCTGAATTTTATTGTTTCATGAACTCAGCTATATTCTTACCCAACCTTGAGTTTTTAACTAATATTCGAACTATTGTTTAAGCTGAGCATTATTATTTTTACTGATGCCCGAGGGGCTTATGGTTTGTTTTGGACTGATTGAGGCCGAGGTCCACACATGAGGATATATTGAATGATGTGAGGAGCCTTTCAGGCCTCGCGTGTATTTTGAGGAGGCTTTCAGGCCTCGAGTGTATTGTGAGGAGGCTTTCAAGCCTCGAGTGTATTGTGAGGAGGTTTTCAGGCCTCAAGTGTGTTGTGAGGAGACTTTCAGGCCTCGAGTGTATTGTGAGGAGGCTTTCAGGCCTCAAGCATTATGTGAGAAGGCTTTCAGGCCTCATGTTGATATGTACAGGCTTTCAGGCCTTGTGATGATATAGCGTTTGGGCTGTAAGATCCCCTCTGGAGTCTGCACACCCAGAGTGAGCGCAGGTACCCATGTGATGAGAATGAACTTGAGAGGCTGATGTTGTATTATGTGACTGATACTGAGCCCGAGGGGATGATACTGTTCTGAGTGCTGTGATACTGAGCCCGAGCGGCTGATACTATTCTGAGTGGTTGATATTGAGCCCGAGGGGTTGGTATTATTTTGAGTTGTGCCCGAGGGGAGAACTTTTTACGTGCTCATCTTGCATAACTATTTGCATTTTTACCTGCTATACTATGGTATTTGTGCCCGAGGGGCGGATTTTCTGTGCTAATCAGCACTAACTATTTTGAAATACTTTTCATAATTATTGAAAAGACCATTTTCAAAAGAGATTTGAACTGAGCCGAAACATTTCTAAAGAATTCTCTAATTTCACTATTTTCTCGAAAATTATACTCGGCTTCTATATAGCCTATTGGTTGCTTCACGTGATTTCTTGTTGATCAGTTATTATTTACGTTTATTGCTCACTGAGTTGGAGTACTCACTTTACTCCCTGCACCTCACGTGTAGATGCAGGTATTATTCACCCGGTAGCGGGTTTTGGTAGCAGGTTGAATGTATTGTTATTGTAGCTGAGCAGAGTGACCGCCAGCGTTCACGGCACCAGATTACTTCCTTTGTTCTAAACTTCATTTTGTATATTGTTGGCCCTATAGTGATATTTAGACTTCTCTTGATGACCGTGACTTGTGACACCCCGGTCGGGCTGTGCTGGGTTGTAAATATTGTTAAATTAAACGTCATTTAGGCATCTTTTGCTATTCATTTATGTTTAGTTACTTTAATAAGAGCTTAATTGGGTTAGTTGGCTGGTTTTATTTTCATGAGAGGCGCCATCACGACTGGTGTGAGATTCGGGTAATGACAATATTAAAAATACTAATATTATTTTTTAAATACCTATAAACTTATATTTTTAAAAAGGAAATTTTCGTTCCTATACCACATAAGAAACTATGTTACCAAATATTTCAGAGTTCTGCATATTACCCTTCATGCTAATAGTATATCTATGAAATATAGACAATTCTTTAAATAATAAATCATAGTAGTTGTAGGCTTCCTTAGTTATGTAAATCACGCAAATCACACATTAAATATACTCAATCTTGCGATATTCTTCCACACGCAATTCTTCCATAATTCTACAATTCTTCAGCAATTCAAAATGTCCAAACCACCCCTACGATTTTGGACTAATTCCTTTACAAGTAAATCTTCTACAATTTTTCTGCAACAAACACAATTATGTCAAAATCCTAATTATGCAACAACTGAATGGGAATTTCAATAGCTATGGGAGATTTAGAGAATTTCGAATTTAGGTTTTTTAAAATTATTATTTGTTTGGGTTGGGTGTTGTTGCAAATAAATTGGGAATATAGTTTGGAGTTTATATCTCAATTTTGAGGGGTTTTGGTGAAGACTATACTTGGTTTTGGCTGAATTTCAGATTGAAACTCGTCGAAGAAGAAGAAGAAGAAGAAGAAGAAGAAGAAGAAGAAGAAAAGAAGAAGAAGAAGAAGAAGAAGAAGAAGAAGAAGAAGAAGAAGAAGAAGAAGAAGAAGAAGAAGAAGAAGAAGAAGAAGAAGAAGAAGAAGACGAAGAAGAAGAAGAAGAAGAAGAAGAAGAAGAAGAAGAAGAAGAAGAGGAAGAAGAAGAGGAAGAGGAAGAAGAAGAGGAAGAAGAAGAGGAAGAAGAAGAAGAAGACATGACATTCATTATATTGCAGGAATTGTAAAACAATTATAGAAAAATTGTGTTCTGTTGTTTACATATTTTTCTTTTGTTTATTTAACTATTCTGTGAAAGTTGAATAAAACTTTGAAAGTCTATATGGTTATATTGATTTTGCTCGCAAACGTTGACTTTTATTTTCGATCTTTGTGCTTTTGTGTTAAAAGTTTTGATAGGAGCTTGTTATTACACTTCGTCAGTTTTGGAGCTACCTTTTGCAGAGGAGAAGAAATTTTTAAGTTATATATATTGCTATACCTTTAAATTCAAGAAAGTATAATTGTATTGTATTTAAAGAAGCGTGAATTTGTAGAATAGGTTGAATGTGAGGAGTGAGTCAAATAAGACTCACAATGGCTTATTTTCGGGGACACGGAATTGAGGAAAGTTACGTGAGTTGAGTGCAGATGCACAAAATGTCTCTTGACTTTGCAGAACTGAGCATGAGGTGCGGGCGCACAATTTACTACCATAAAATTGTACTCTTTTATTCATTTAACTATGGTGTATATCAATATGGATTTTAACAATATCTACAAAAAATTTACATTTATTCTACAATATCTACATGTTGACTATTGAGCTAGAGGGCTCGGATGCAATTTTCGATGATTTGGTTAGCTTAAGGGGGATCATTTGTGACTTAGGAGTTTGATCAGAAGTGATTTTGGAGGTCCGGTGTAGAATTAGGCTTGAATTGGCGAAGTTAGTATTTGGCGAATTCCGGTTGATAAGTGAGATTTTGATCCGAGGGTCGGAATGGAATTCTGAGAGTTGTTGTAGCTTTGTTAGGTAATTTTGGATGTGTGTGCAAAATTGCAGATCATTCGGAGGTATTTTGGATGGGTTTTTTTTCAATCAAATGCGTATTCGTGAAGTTTTTAAGAAACTTAAGCTTGAATCCGATGTAATTCAATGATTTTGGTATTAGTTGAGGTGTTTTGATGATTGGAGCTACTTTGAATAATGTTTTAATAAATGTTGGCACCTTTAGTTGAGCTCCTGGGGTCTCGGGGTGATTTTGGATGACTAACGGGATGAAATTTAGAGTTTAAAGGTTGCTGACGGATCTGATATCTGGTATTTCCACTTCTGCGGAAATGGAACGCAGAAGCGGTCACGCAGATGCGAGAAGGGATCTCGTAGAAGTGAAAGGAAGTGCTTGGGGGACTTTCCGCAAAAGCAGACCAGCGGACCACAAAAGTTGACCTACTTACGCAATTGGTCAACCGTAGAAGCGGTCCTGGTGAATAGTTGAGAGACCACAGAAGCGGATAAGTAACCGCAAAAGCGGTGTCACAGAAGCGACAAAATGACCACAAAAGCGGAAAGAGCTATTCAGAAGGTATTAATTCCATCAACACGAATTTTTGAAATAACTCAACACTTTCACTCCGAACTTGGGGGTTTTTGTGCGATTTTGGACAGGGAATCAAGAGACTTCATTCAGGTAAGGAATTCTAAGCCTATAACACAAATTTAATATTTTATTACATGAATCAAGGGTGAAAATTCAAGGAATTAGAGGTTAAAAAACTTAAGAGAATGTAAATTTGGGATTTGAGGGAGCATTTTAGCTCGGATTTTGGAAAATTTGATATGTATAGACTCGTGGCGAGATAAAGAATCCGGTGACGTGAATTTCATAATTTTTCGAGAAGTGGTCACGGTGCTCGGGTTTTGTCAACTTCGTGAGTTTTGATATTTCTCGAGTCTTTTAAATTGTGTTATGATTCATTAGCCTATTGTGACGTATTCCTTGTGGTTTTGATCAGATACGACGCACGAGGAGGTCGATTCAAGAGGAAAGGGTATATCGAGCTAGACTTTTGGCCTACTAGAGGTGAGTAATGACTTTAAATGATGTCCTGAGGGTTTGAGACCCCAGATTTGTACAACTTGGTGTTGTGTTGAGATGAGACACGCATTCAATGATGAGCGTGGAGTCATTTACTATTGGGTATTGTGACTTGGTCTAGTCCGGATGATATTTTACCACGTATTTAGCTATGACGTGTTGTTTTTCACTATGACTTGGGCTTATTGCCATATTTGGGGCTTATGTCGACTTTTTGAACTCCTTATGAGCTATTATCATTATTTTCCTCACTATTTGAAATATTATTTGTACTCAGTCCATCTGAATTACACTATTTCATGAACTCAACTGTATTTTTACTCAAACTTGGAGTTTTCACTAATATTTGAACTATCGTTTGAGCTGAGCATTTAGTTTTACTGATGCCCGAGAGGCTTATGCTTATTTTTGAACTGATTGAGGCTGAGGTCCATGTGTGAGGACATGATGAGTGATGTGAGGAGGCTCTCAGGCCTCGAGAGGTATGTCAGGAGGCTTTCAGGCCTCTAGTGTTATGTAAGGAGGCTTTCAGGCCTCGAATGATATGTGTGGAGGCTTTCAGGCCTCGAGTGTATTGTGAGCAGGCTTTCAGGACTCATATTGATAAGTTCTGGCTTTCAGGCCTTGTTGATAACGCTTAGGCTGTAGGAGCCCCTCCGGAGTCTGCACACCCATAGTGAGTGCGGGTACTCATATGACTTGAGAGTGAGCCCGAAGGGCTAATGTTGTACCGTGTGATTGATACTGAGCCCGCGGGGTTGATACTGTGCTGAGAGTTTGATATTACACTCGGGGTTGATACTATTTTGATCAGATACGACGCACGAGGAGGTCGATTCAAGAGGAAAGGGTATATCGAGCTAGACTTTTGGCCGACTAGAGGTGAGTAATGACTTTAAATGATGTCCTGAGGGTTTGAGACCCCAGATTTGTACAACTTGGTGTTGTGTTGAGATGAGAAACGCATTCAATGATGAGCGCGGAGTCATTTACTATTGGGTATTGTGACTTGGTCTAGTCCGGATGATATTTTACCACGTATTTAGCTATGACGTGTTGTTTTTCACTATGACTTGGGCTTATTGCCATATTTGTGGCTTATGCCGACTTTTTGAACTCTTTATGAGCTATTATCATTGTTTTCCTCACTATTTGAAATATTATTTGTACTCAGTCCATCTGAATTACACTATTTCATGAACTCAACTGTATTTTTACTCAAACTTGGAGTTTTCACTAATATTTGAACTATCGTTTGAGCTGAGCATTTAGTTTTACTGATGCCCGAGGGGCTTATGCTTATTTTTGAACTGATTGAGGCTGAGGGCCATGTGTGAGGACATGATGAGTGATGTGAGGAGGCTCTCAGGCCTCGAGAGGTATGTCAGGAGGCTTTCGGGCCTCGAGTGTTATGTAAGGAGGCCTCGAACGATATGTGTGGAGGCTTTCAGGCCTCGAGTGTATTGTGAGCAGGCTTTCAGGACTCATATTGATAAGTTCTGGCTTTCAGGCCTTGTTGATAACGCTTAGGCTGTAGGAGCCCCTCCGGAGTCTGCACACCCATAGTGAGTGCGGGTACTCATATGACTTGAGTGTGAGCCCGAAGGGCTGATGGTGTACCGTGTGATTGATACTGAGCCCGCGGGGTTGATACTGTGCTGAGAGTTTGATATTACACTCGAGGGGCAGGTTCCTGAGCATTTCTTACTGGTTGAGAATATTTATTTTAACTATTTTTAAATAGAGTTCTTGCTATATTTCACCGGTTTTATTGTTCAACTGATTTTTACTGCTTGAGATAGCATTATTTGTGCCTTTATGGGATTTTATGTTTTCAGTCTTTATTTATTTTTATCACTGGGTTGGAGTACTCACATTACTCCTGCACCACGTTGTAGATACAGGCATAGCAGAGTTCGTTCCTGAGCGCTGATTTTCTTCCAGACCAGGCGGACTAGAAGTGAGGCAGTTGTCGACGTCTACAACCCCCTTTTTCTCCCTTATCTTATGTATTTATAGTTATCTTCGGATTTTGTTCCTTGTTTCAGACTTGTAGTATTATAGTAAACTTTGTAGTAGCTCGTGACTTGTGACACCCCGATTTCGGGCTGGTTCGGGATGGTATCCATGTGTATCACATTTTATTCTGTATTTATGGTTACATTATCCCTATTTTAGACGTATTCATGTTAAATAACTATTAAAAATGAGATGGTATTGTTCTATTGGTTGGCCTTGTCTTCACGAGTAGGAATTGGGTCGTGACAAGTTGCTATCAGAGTCTAGGTTACTAGGTCTCACGAGTCATGAACAGGTTCAGTAGAGTCTCGTGGATCGGTACAAAGACATCTATATTTATCCTCGTGAGGCTGCAGAACCCTTAAGAAAACTTCACATTCTTGAAATTCTTGTTGTACGACTTTTTTTATCCGAGTCTCTCGCAGATGGTGAGGACCCACGCTACAGGACGAGACGGACGACCACCAGTACCACCTACTGAGGGCACTAGAGGTCGTGGACGCGGTTTGTGGTCGTGGTAGAGGCAGAGCTGCGAGGGAAGCACCTGTTGCTCCACCAATTGGCCCGGCCCAGGATAAAGCCCCAGCTACAAGCATTCCAACAGCACCTGTTTAGAATCCGATGGTGCCCTTTGTGATTCCGGGTCTTCAGGAGACCTTGGCTCAGATACTATCAGTTTGTACTGGCCTCGCCCAGGTAGTTTCAACCACTACTACAACAGATACTTCTCAGGCAGGGGGTTGCAGTCAGACCCCCGCTGCTCGCACACCTGAGCATGTAGTGCAGGGTTTACAGACACTAGGAGCAGCTCCAGCTCAACCGGTTGCACCAGCTCAGAATTTTGTGGTTCCAGCTATGCCAAACGATGAGGAGCATTGTCTCGAGAGGTTCAATAGGCTCCAGCCTCCAGTTTTTAGTGGTACTCAGGGAGAGGATGCCCATGGATTTCTTGACAAGTGTTAGCGTAAGCTTTGGGCGACACAGATTTTGGAGTCCGCTGGAGTAGCAATCACCGCATTTCAATTCATTGGGGCTGCCTTCACATGGTGGGAGGCATATGAGTGGAGTAGTCCGGTAGGTGCATCGCCTTTGTCATGGAAGGAGTTCTCCACTATTGTTTGGAGGAGTGGGTACCATAGTCTCAGAGAGAGGAGCTTCGTAGGCAGTTCCAATGGCTTCGATAGGGAGATATGACTGTGACCTAGTATGAGGCGAGATTTTCTGAGTTAGCTCGTCATGCCTCCTGGATAGTTCTGACCGATAGAGAGAGGATCAAGAGGTTTGTAGATGAACTCAACTACCACCTTTGTGTTCTAATGACTCGAGAGAGAGAGAGTTCTGGGTATTTCCTTTGAGGATGCAGTTGATATTGCTCATGATATTGAGATAGCTCGCCATCAAGATAGAGAGGAGAGGGAGGACAAGAGGCCTCGAGGTTCTAGTAGCTTCAGTGGTGCTCCGTCTAGGGGTCAATTCCAGCAGGGCAGAGGTCATTCATTTAGGCCTCCTCAGTCAGCCCACTCTGAGTATTGTAGGTCATCTTCAGGCCGGGGTTATCAGGGTTATCAGCAGAGTCAGCCATCTCTTAGTGCTCTTTCGGCCCAGGGTTCATCACGGGCTACATCTGTTCAGGGTTCTTCCAGGCTGAGTGCGTCAGCCAATCACTCTAGTGCATATGAGTGCGAGGAGTTTGGGAATATGTGGAGGTAGTGTCCTCGGCTTCGTGGTAGTCAGTCTCAGCAGAGGGGCCAACCCTCATCTTCTTGCCTAGCTTCTTGAGCATCTGGCCCACCAGCTAGGGGTGAGGGTCAGGCAGTTGGGGGCCGCCCTAGAGGGGGCGGCCGATCGGGTGGTAGTCAGGCTCTCTTCTATTCTCTTCAGGGTTGGCCAGATGCTATTGCTTCGGATTCTGTTATCAAAGGTATTATTTCAATCTACCACAGGGATGCCTCAGTTTTTATTTGATCCCGGTTCTACCTATTCCAATGTGTCTTCTTATTTTGCTCATTATTTGGGTATGACCCGGGGATGTCTTACTTTAAATGTTCATGTATCCACCCCAGTGGGCGACACTTTTGTGGTAGACCATGTATATCGGTCGTGTTAGTGACTATTGGGGTTCTGGAAACCCGAGTTGACTTGTTGCTATTGAGCATGGTAGATTTCAATGTTATTTTGGGCATGGATTGGCTATATCTGTGCCATGCTATTCTAGACTATCATGCTAAGATAGTCACATTGGCCATACCGGGTGTTTCGAGGATTGAGTGGCGTGGTATGACTGACTATGTTCCCAGCAGGGTGATTTCTTTTCTAAAGGCCTGGTAGATGGTTGGGAAAGATTGTCTATCGTATTTGACTTTTGTGAGAGATGTTGGAGCTGAGACTCCTAGTCTTGATTCTGTTCCCATTGTGAGGGATTTCCCTGGTGTATTTCCAGCAGACCTACCAGGCATGCCGCTGGACAGGGAAATAGACTTTGGCATTGACCTGGTGTCGGGCACTCAGCCGATTTCCACTCCTCCCATGGCACCAATGGAATTGAAAAAACTAAAGGATCAACTTCAGGATCTCCAAGATAAGGGGTTTGTTCGTCCGAGTGTGTCACTGTGGGGTGCATCGGTCCTACTTGTGAAGAAGAAAGATGGCACAATGAGAATGTGTATTGACTACAGGCAATTGAAAAAAATGATGGTGAAGAACACGTATCTTCTACATTGCATTGATGATTTGTTTGACCAGCTTCATGGAGAGATGGTGTTGTCCAAGATAGATCGTCGTTCAGGGTATCACCAGCTGAAGATCAAGGATTCCGATATTATGAAAACGGCTTTCAGGACAAGATATGGGCACTATAAGTTTCTTGTTATGTATTTTGGGCTGACTAATGCCCGAGTCGCATTCATGTACTTGATGAATAGTGTATTTCGATCATATCTGGATTCGTTCATAATTATTTTTATTGATGATATATTAGTGTACTCGCATAGCTAGGAGGAGCACGCCCAGCATTTGCGAGTGATATTATAGAGATTGAGGGAGGAGAAGCTTTATGCAAAGTTCACCAAGTGTGGGTTTTGGCTTGGTTCAGTGGCTTTCTTGGGACATGTGGTGTCCAGCGGGGGTATTCAGGTCGACCCAAAAAAGATAAAGGCGATGCAGTACTGGCCTAGACCAACCTCAGCCGTAGAGATCCATATTTTTCTTGGGTTGGCGGGGTATTATTGCCGGTTTGTTTAGGGATTTTCTTCTATCACATCGCCCTTGACCAAGTTGACTCAGAAGTGTGCTCTATTTGTATGGTCGGACGAGTGCGAGGAGAGATTTTAGTAGCTCAAGACAGCTTTGACCACAACTCCAGTATTGATTTTGCCATCAACTTTAGGTTCTTACATCGTGTATTGTGATGCTTCGGGAGTTGGGCTCAGATGTGCGTTGATGCAGGAGGGTAGAGTTATTGCATATGCTTCTCGTCAGTTGAAGCCCCACGAGAAGAACTACCATGTACATGATTTGGAGTTGGCTGCTATAGTTCATGCTTTGAAGATTTGGAGGCACTACTTGTATGGAGTATCCTATGAGGTATTCACCGATCATTGCAGTCTTCAACATATATTCAAACAAAAGTATCTTAATTTGAGCCAGAGGAGGTGGGTAGAGTTACTCAAGGATTATGATATTACCATTTTGTATCACCCGGGGAAAGCCAATGTAATGGCTGATGCTTTGAGCCGTAAGGTGGTTAGTATGGGTAGCTTAGCGTACATTCTAGTTGGGGAGAGGCCCTTTGTAGTTGATGTCCAAGCTTTGGCCAATCGGATGGTGAGGTTAGACATTTTGGAGCCTAGTTGGGTGTTGGCTTATGTAGTTTCTCGGTCTTCCTTGTATGGCCGCATCAGAGAGCGCCAGTTTGATGATCCGTATTTGCTTGACCTCAAGGACAGGGTTCAACATGATGATACCAAGGATGTGACTATTGATGATGATGGTGTGTTGAGGATGCAGGGCCAGATTTGTGTACCCAATGTGGATGGGCTTTAGGAGTTTATCTTAGAGGAGGCCCACAGCTCGCGGTATTGCATTCATCTGGGAGCCATGAAAATGTATCAGGACTTGAGGAAGCACTATTGGTGTAGGAGGATGAAGAATGATATTATGGGTTGTGTAGCTTGGTGTCTCAACTGTCAGCAGGTGAAGTATGAGTATCAGAAATCAGGTGGTGTTCTTCAGTGGATGGTTATGCCAGAGTGGAAGTGGAAGAGAATTACTATGGATTTTGTGAGTGGTCTCCCTCGTACTTTGAGGAAGTTTAATTCATTTCGGGTGATTGTAGATCAGCTGACCAAGTCCGCACACTTCATTCCAATATGTACTACCTATTTTTCGGAGCGGCTGGCAGGGATCTCTATCAGGGAGATTGTCCGATTGCATGGGGTTCTAGTGTCTATTGTCACAAATAGGGGTACTCAGTTCACTTCTCAGTTCTGGAGAGTATTTCAGCGGGAGTTGGGTACGCATGTAGAGTTAAGTACAACATTCCATCCCCAGACGGACGGGCAGTTTGAGCGCACTATTTAGATATTGAAGGACATGTTATGTGCGTGTGTTATTGATTTTGGGGGTTCGTGGGATGTGTTTTTGCTGCTTGCAGAGTTTGCCTACAACAACAGCTATCAGTCGAGCATTTAGATGGCTCCGTATAAGGCGTTGTATGAGAGGCAGTATAGATCTTCTATCGGATGGTTTGAGCCCGGCGAGGATAAATTATTAGGGACGGAGATGGTTCATGATGCCTTAAAGAAGGTGAAGTTGATTAAGGAGAGGTTTCGTACAACACAGTCGCGTCAAAAGAGTTATGTGGGCTGGAAGGTTCAGGATGTGTCCTATATGTAGGTGAAAAGGTCTTGCTGAAGGTTTCGCCCATGAAGGGCGTTATGCGGTTTGGAAAGAAAGGGAAGCTGAGTCTGTGATTCATTGGGCCTTTTGAGATACTTAGGAGGATTGGGGAGGTGGCTTATGAGCTTGATTTGCCACCGATCTTGTCTAGCGTGCATCCGGTATTTCATGTATCTATGCTCCAGAAGTATGTTGGGGACCCGTCTCATGTGTTGGACTTCAACATGGTTTAGTTGGATGATGATTTTACATATGATGTGGAGCCAACGACTATTTTGGGTCGTCAGGTTCGGATGTTGAGATCAAAGGATATAGCTTCAGTGAAGGTGTAGTGGAGATATCGGCCCGTGGAGGAGGCTATTTGGTATACCGAGCGGGAGATGCGGAGCAGATATCCTCACTTGTTTGAGGATCCAAGTATGTTTCTAGACCCGCTCGAGGACGAGCGTTTGTTTAAGTTGGGGATGATGTGATGACCTGGCCCATCGTCATATGAGTTACCGCCCTTTTACCCTCATTTTATGTTCATCTATGCTTTATTATCGATATTTGAGGTGATCGAGTCGAATTGAATTGGTTTTATACGGAAATGATACACTTAGTCTCTTTAAGGAAGGATTCTTTTGGAAAAGTAAACTGGATGTTGACTATTGAGTTAGAGGGCTCGTATGTGATTTTTGATAATTCGGTTAGCTTCGGGGGATGATTTGTGTCGTAGGAGTGTGATCGGAAGTGATTTTAGAGGTCCAATGTAGAATTAGCCTTGAATTCGCGAAGTTAGTATTTTGGCGAATTCCGGTTAATAGTTGAGATTTTGATTCGAGGGTCGGAATGGAATTTCGAGATTTTTTGTAGCTTCGTTAGGTGATATTTGATGTGTGTGCAAAATTGTAGATCATTCGGAGGTGTTTTTGATGGGTTTTTGATCAAATGCGTATTTCGGAAGTTTTTAAGAAACTTAGGCTTGAATCCGATGTAATTTGATGATTTTGGTTTTAGTTGAGGTGTTTTGAAGATTGGAGAAAGTTTTAATAATGTTTTAAGATGTGTTGGCAACTTTAGTTGAGGTCCCGGGGGCCTCGGGGTGATTTCGAATGGTTAATGGGATGAAACTTGGAGTTTAAAGGGTGCTAAAGTACCTGATATCTAGTATTTTCGCTTCTGCGAAAATGGACCGCAGAAGCGGTCCTGTAGAAGCGAGAGGGGAGCCCGCCGAAGCGAAAGGAAGGGTCTGGGGGACTTTCCACAAAAGCGGACCAGCGGATCACAGAAGCGGACCCGCTTACGCGATTAGTCGACCAAAGAAGTAGTCCTGAGGAAAATTTGAGGGACCGCAAAATCGGATAAGTAACCACAAAAGCGGTGTCACAGAAGGGACAAAAGGACGACAAAAGCGGAAAGAGTTGTTCAGAAGGTATTAATTCCACCATCGCGAGTTTTTGAAATAACTCAATACTTTCACTTCGGACTTGGGGTTATGCGATTTTGGAGAGGGAATCAAGAGACTTTATTGAGGTAAGGAATTCTAAGCCTAAAACACAAATCAAATGTGTTATTACATGAATTAAGGGTGAAAAATAAAGGAATTAAAGGTTAAAAATGGAGGTTAGGGCTTGAACATAAGAGAACATAAATTTGAGATTTGAGGGAGCATTTGAGCTCGGATTCTGGTAAATTTGATATGTATAGATTCATGGCGAGATAAGGAATCCAGCAACGTGAATTTCATAATTTTTCGAGAAGTGGGCCCGGGGTTGGGGTTATGCCAACTTTGTGATTTTTAATATTTTTTGAGTCTTTTTGATTTTGTTATGATTCATTAGCCTATTGTGACGTATTCATTGTGGTTTTGATCAGATTCGACGCACGAGGAGGT
The DNA here is from genome assembly GCA_032618575.1 of Nicotiana noctiflora. Taxonomy (NCBI): domain Eukaryota; kingdom Viridiplantae; phylum Streptophyta; class Magnoliopsida; order Solanales; family Solanaceae; genus Nicotiana; species Nicotiana noctiflora. The sequence continues at coordinate 61,260 of JASVEL010004201.1, forward strand.
CGATTCGAGAGGAAAAGGCATATCGAGCTAGACTTTTGGCCGGCTAGAGGTAAGCAATGACTTTAAATGATGTCCTGAGGGTTTGAGACCCCGGATTTGAACAATTTGGTGTTGTGTTGAGATGAGACACACATTCAATGATGAGCGCGGGGTCATTTACTATTGGTGATTGTGACTTGGTCAAGTCTGGAAGATATTTTACCGCGTAATTAGCTATGACTTGTTTTTTTCACTATGACTTGGTCTTATTGCCATATTTGGGCCTTGTTGCTGACTGTTTGAACTCCTTATGAGTTATCATCACTGTTTTCCTCACTATTTAACATATTATTTGTACTTAGTCCATTTGAATTACACTGTTTCATAAACTTATCTATATTTTTATCAAACTTGGAGTTTTGCACTGATATTTGAACTATCATTTGAGCTGAGCATTTTGTTTTACTGATGCCCGAGGGGATTATGATTATTTTTGACTGATTGAGGCCGAGGGACATGTGTGAGGACATGATGAGTTATGTGAGGAGGCTCTCAGGCCACAAGAGGTATGTGAGGAGGCTTTCAGGCCTCGAGTGTTATGTGAGGAGTCTTTCAGGTCTCGAGCGATATGTGAGGAGGCTTTCAGGACTCGAGCGATATGTGAGGAGGCTTTCAGGCCTCGAGTGTATTGTGAGTAGGCTTTCAGGCCTCATATTGATATGTTCAGGCTTTCAGGCCTTGTTGATAGAGCTTGGGCTGTAGGAGCCCCTCCAGAGTCTGCACATCCACAGTGAGCATGGATACCCATGCGATTTGAGAGTGAGCCCGATGGGATGATGTTGTACTATATGATTAATACTAAGCCCGCGAGGCTGATACTATGCTGAGAGTTTGATATTCCACTCGAGGGGCACGTTCCTGAGCATTTCTTACTGGTTGAAAATATTTGTTTTAATTATTTTTAAAGAGAGTTTTTGCTCTATTTCACTGATTTTACTGTTTAACTGATTTTTTACTGCTTGAGATAGTATTATTTGTGCGTTCATGGGACTTTATGTTCTCATTCATTGTTTATTTTTATTACTCACTGGGTTGGAGTACTCAAATTACTCTCTGCTCCACGTATGCAGATACATGCACAGCAGAGTTCGTTCTCGAGTGCTGATTTCCTTCCAGACCAGGCGGACTAGGAGCGATGAGGTAGTTGTCGACGTCCATAGCTCCATTTTCTCCCTTATCTTATGTATTTACATTTATCTTCGGATTTTGTTCCTAGTTCCAGACTTGTAGTATTTTAGTAAACTCTATAGTAGCTCGTGACTTGTAACATCCCGATTTCAGGCTGGTTTGGGATGGTATCCCTGTGTATCACGTTTTATTCTGCATTTATGGTTACATTATCCCTGTTTTAGACTTATTCATGTTAAATAACTATTAAAAATGAGATGTTATTATTTTGTTGGCTGGCCTTGTCTTCACGAGAGGCGCCATCACGACCGAGTGAAAATTGGGTCGTGACATTGATATGCCAACATCTCCCGTTATAGAGGAATACAACTTATCTACAATTTTCACATATTATTTCTACCTAGTTAAATATAACCACAATAACTTAAAACTTACATACATATTTTATAAAAAATATACAATATGTTTTTTGTATATTTTTATGTCTGATTTATATAGTAAAAAATCATATAACTAATTATATTTATACAACTTATCTATATTTTTTGTACACTATTTCTACTAAGTATATGCAACTATAATATAATACCACTTAAATACAATATTTATACAAATATTGTTCAACTTTCATACAATAGTTAAGTATATAAATGAAAAATAAATAAACAACAGAATATATTTTTTTCTACAATTTGTCTGTAATTGTTTTACAAATTTTTTATAATTTCTGCAATATAATGTATGTCATGTATTGTTCTTCTTATTCCAGTTTCAATCTATAATTCATCCAAAAACTAAGTCTAATCTTAAATAAAACCCCTCAAAATTGAGATATAAACTCCAAATCATATTTTTAAATATTTGCAACAACACTCAATCCCAACAAAAAATACATTTTTAAAATCCAAATTCGAATTCAAAGTTTCAAAATTCTCAATTTTTTGCAACAACATCCAATCCAAACAAACAATGTCTTTTGAAAAAATAAATTCGAATTCAAAGCTTCAAACCTTTTTAATGGTTGTCACTGATTGAGGGGTTACAGATTTTCGCTAGTTTTAGAAGAGGAAATCGTAAGTGATGAAGAGGAAATCGTAGGAATTTAGAGAGAGAAACTTGGGGAAGTGAGAATATACGGTTGAGTAAAATTAGAAGACTAATTAATACTATTAAAATCTTAAAATAATACATAATGATTATATACATAAAAAATAATTATACTAAAAATTAAATATAAAAGGTAATAGTAAAAATTCCTTTTTGAAAAATGGAGCCCCAAATTTGGGGCCAACACATAAGCGTAACCACAGCCGGCCTTGCCATCAGTTAGGGTTTGGCCTTGGTGTCAGTTGGCCATTAGAGGCTTACGTTGGAACCGTAACAGATGTCTTGAGATGTGAGATCGTCTGAGATCAAAACTAACGGTGCGTCTGAGTCCAGTCTCATATTTCGGCTAAAATATTTAATTTAAAGTTTCTGCAAAATATTATACTTCGGCTTGAAGCTGAAGTAATTTATTGATTTTTTGGGAAGTGTTGCTAAATTATCTTTCTTGGGAAGTAGCTTGTGATTCATAGTTGTCAGTGCCGTCTGGCGGTTTATCACTCAAAGATTCTTTTGTAAGATTAGCACCGAATCTTAAGGCGGCTTGATCTTGCAGCCAATAGCATGTTTGGCCTTTGTTTGAAATTCGTGAATTCAATAAAAGCGCCTTCAATGTTGGACCCTCCAGAAATTTCTTATACTTCTTCTCTTCCAAAATAAGTGATTTTTTTGGCTTTTTTTTTGTGATTCAAAATAAATAATTTTTTCAGATTTTAAGAATGACTTAATGATGTTTTTCATACATTGTCCTTGGAGTAAATAATGTTGGAATATGTATTAGGGGTGTTTATGTGAGATAATAAGGTTAAGATGGTCAATTCTATTGCTAATTAATACGAAAAAAGTAACTTTCTTAATATGTGTGAAAATATCCAACAAAATCACTTATTTTGAACCGGAGGGAGTATTGTTCATTCACCCTTTTGAATCTGATAATGCTTGTTAGATGTTATATTTCGATTACAGTTGGTGCTCCTTCAGATTATTTTCTAATGCACTTTATAAGTTATTAATTTTGGATTAATAGACTTTGCATAAAGGGAGTGAATGTATGTATAAGATTTGAATTTTAACTTATATACATTTAATTATGTAATAGGTGACTTGATTGTGTTTAAATATTTTACGCATCTAGTACTGAACTTAACTCATAAGAATTATGTAGCCAAAACACAAGTAATTTGGGATCAAATGCAGTTGATTGTGAATTGTTTGATTTTAATGGTTGTTGAATCGCAAAGTAATATATAAGCCATCAGAAACTCTTGATAAGACATTTCTATATAATTGAATGGGTCAAAATCCGCTCTAAAATATTTGAAATAAGATAATACTAAGAAAAGAGTTTTTGAGCCATCGTTAGTCGAGATGGATCAAGAAGCAGTAAAGCTCATAGCCAAAGAGTCAAAAAGAGTCGAGGTCGAGGTGTCAATCATGGTCGAGCTCGAGCACCGTCACTGAAGCTGTAACTGCCAATTTTTAAAATAGGATATTAAATAAAATATTCTGTGGATATTATATGTACATGTATTATTAGGGTTTTACTAGGAATATGTTTCACATCTCCTTTTTTTACCCGAAGGGTATATAAGGGAGTTTTTCCAATTTAAGTGACATTAATCGAAATACAACAACAACAACAACTACTACCCAGTGTATTTCCACAAAGTAGGGTCTTGGGAGGGTAATACGTACACAGGCCTTACCCCTACCCGAAAGGGCAGAGAGCTGTTTCCAATCGACTCTCGGCTCAGGAGAAAGGGAAGAGAAGGAGGAGGAGAAAGAAAAGAAAAAATAAAATAAGATTATTTATTTAATTCAGAGTCACCACTTGAAATAATTTATGGTGTCACAAGTCACCGGATCATTTTAAATCCTAAATCGAGGAAATTGACTCTTATTTATGGTCTGCGAAGACAGAAGACCGGGTAAAAAATTATACTAACCCAGGAGAAGGTGTGAGCCATTCTCGTGTTCCGTGGTTCTAGCACGGTCGCTTAACTATTAATAATCAGCCTAATTATCTTATTTAATGCATGTTTAAACCTGTTGTGCATTTTAACCTTATTATTGCTTCTATTATTTAACCTCTTTTTAGAATTTATGTAATTATTTCTTGCACAAGTTACGATTGTCCTACACTTACCGTTTTGTAATGCGTTACAAACCACGCTACATGAAGTGCACATGCGATTTGCGATATGTTTATTTTAATTAGTGCTCAAACTTGTTGTGATCGTGTCAGATGAAATGCATACCCGAATATAGGAATTAGGCATCATAACTATGCCATGGGAACCGTACCCATAAACATGATGGTTTATTAATCGCGCCTAAAGCAACACTACGATATTCAAATTTTTCTAAGCTAATTTGATTTGTTGTAAAAGTTCATTGCAAAAGTATAAGGATAAAATTTAATTACATTTAGGCGTAGTCTAACATTAATGGGGTAGATTCAAAATTGTCGAGGCTTTCAAAGCTAAATATAAAATCCCACCAGGATAATAATATTTATATTCAATGGCAGCAACATATTTTCATTTATATCAGAAACGTATGTATCACAAACAAAGTCTTCCTAAAATCACGCATAACAGTATAAACTTTTAGTTCGCACACAATCGTTTCTTAATTTCTCGCAAGAATGACTTTCACAAGAAATAAATATTGGTATAATATATATTCAATTAGCAACATTAATTATATAAAAGGCATAATACTCAAATGATGCCATTATATATTTATAGAATATTTTTTGTATATTTCATACTCAATTATATAAGTGGTATAATAATGGTATAATGTGTATACGTTCTAGGTATATTTGGGTCTTCTATTTAGAATAATCTTGGTATATTTAGATATTAATTATGGTATATTGAATGTTTAAATATATAAATGGCATAACATGGTAATTTTTATCAAATATACATTTGATATACTATAAAGTATACATCTTATTCTTTTTATTTTTTCTCTTTATTTTCTTCGTTCGTTTTTCTTCCAAAGTGAGAAGAATAAAAACAAATAAGAAGTGTATGAGGGAAATAATGGCGCTTTTCTGACATTGTTTCTTTTTCGGATCTGAAGGTGATGAATTCACCATTTCCTATTGCTAGTCGTTGATAGATTGGAGGTTAAAATTGAAAAGGCTATGATGGTTATGTTAAAAAGGGTGAAAGAAAGAATAAATATGGAGCAGGGGATACAGAAATTTGGGGGAGAGAGGATAGGTTAATGGGGTATAAAATCTACTAGTATTAATTAGTGGGTCAAATGTTCTTTTTAACCCCTGATTTTGTGGATCTGTTAATGTTTTAATCAATGTTATTGTAAGTTGTAACACTCCTCAAACCTATAAAAATAAATTTCAAGACACACTAAATATGGAATTTAATTTTTATAATCTTAAATTATACTTCTATTATGGATTTAATCCCTCGTGATTGATTTTTGAGTTACTTCCCTATTTACAAATAATTGAATATATAATTAGGAGAAGATTAATAATTTTAATATAATTAATTAGTAAAAGTAGGTATCATTAATTATTAGTTAAGTGAAAACAAAACAAGAAAAATAATGATAATAGTAAAACATAGAAAGAAAAAAAAAACAAAGGCCTAAAGCCTTGGAAAAACTAAGAAACAATACAGAACAATTCCTTGTTCTGTTTAGTCACGATGCAAAATAGAGAAAAGGCTTAAAAGCCTTAAAAGCCCTTCAAGCAATACAACACAGGGACGATACAAAACGTGGAAAAAAAAACGCAGCCTTACGAACGACATCACTTAGAAAATTCTCACGCACGGAAAATTCTAGGGTTCTTCACAGCTCATTTATTCTTGAACTCAGAATCGATCTTTTGACTGGTGTCAATTGGACTGGGGCCTACGTATTGGCTTGAGAAGTTTTGAGGTGAGTTGATACAACCCTTTACTAAAGTGGTTTAACTCACAAAAGCACGCATATAAACTGTTTGTTGAATTGCTTAAAAGAGTTTATATTAATTAAATTAGAGCCAGTGAGTACCCATTAACCTAGAATTATTCTAGCAAAAGTTTAGATGAGTTATTATGATATATGTGCTTAGATTTTCAGATTTTTGTGTTATCCTTATATGTTATTTTCATGTTGAAAATTTATGAAGAAGAAAGAATCTTTAGAAACACTTTTATATGTTTAATTTATTCCTAAATTTCAGATTTTTATGTTATTCTTTGTACTTAACTGGAGTAGTAAGTACCTATTAGCTTAGAATTATTTTCTAGCTAAAGTTTAGATGATTATTTGGATATATGTACATAAATTTCAGATTTTATGTTATTCTTTATATGCCATTTTCATGCTGAAAAATGATGAAGGATCAAGAACCTTTATAAATACTTTGGAATATTTATTTAATTCTTATGTCATTACATTTAAGGATATCAGTATGAGTATGTAAAAAAGATTTAGACTTGAAAAGTCACAAGAAGAAGTTTTAGAAAGAAAAGATTTTTGGGAGTATCCTTTATTCTGAGAAGGGGTCATCGTCCAGGCCTAGGGTCCTGACGAAGGCGTTGACTTCCTGAAACTACTTGTGCCAAAGTAGGGACCACACGAGCCGAGGGTCTCGTTGCTGAGAATTTACTTAGCCATGCTAAGGTAAGATACATGAGCGCCGAGAACCATGAAGCGAGTGGCACCTCGTGGATTGGGCCTATTCGATCAGGTTGGGATCGAACCCGTGCCAATCACACGGTGACTAAGACAGAATTAAGTGAGGATAGTTAGAACTCCCAAAGTATAAAGTGAAGTATTTTTATCAATAAAGAAAAAGAAAAGAATTTTCTATTATGTAATTATTTATAATTATTCTTATAAGCTTTATGTTTTACATGCATTTAGAACCTTTGCTCATAATGTATATATTATTAAAGTTTCTCCCCCTGTTTTTGAGACTAACTGAGTACAATGGATGGTAAGACGTTCTCTTTTGGGAACCTACGTTGGTATGCGGTACAACGTAGGAATCAGATTTGCTGTCGAGCAGGCTACGAGTTAGGACTTTCTTCCATCCCAGTGCTATTGGTGAGCTCTGCTTTTGTTCGTGGAGTATTCCTTAGAGTCATTTTTATTTAGCTATTTCTTTGTTTATTTAGGGAACTGGCCAGGAAGTCTCATGTCCTGAGCAGTGCGTCAGTTTATCAGTAGAGGCTTCATAGACATAGTCATTGGGTTGAGAGTCATAAGTTACTTTATAATAACTTAGCAGTGATTTCAGTAGTTACTACGAATAAAGTTTTGGAGTTGATTTATTTAAATATTTGAATTAATCAAAATATTTGTTTAGAGTATTGCTTTGTTGCATATAAAGTTTGGAGTTATAAGAGGCTTGATAAGCAGAGATGGTTCGCTCGGTCATGTTTAGTGATCGAGTGTCGGTCTCGGCTTGTTTAAAAAAATGGGTCGTGACAATTATAATATTTCAATACTGCTAAAAATGTAAAAGAATTTGCTATTTTTGGAATAAACAAAACATAGTTTTATCTATGAGAATAATTTTTAAAAAGGACCAATCGTGTAAAAAATGGCTACGGGCCTAAAATATAAGAGAAAGAGCCCAATTGGCTATCTGGTACAGCTGGCCTAGTCGCAATTCTAGCCGACTGGGCCTTTTCGTGGTTCTGTTTTTAGCAGCAAGGAAATAGGGATTTTTTCCTATCTATACCATATATGAAACCTTATTACAAAAAATGTGCATATTTGGTAAATTACCCGCCTTGTGCATTGTTTTTCTATAATTTTTATACCATTCATTAATTAGTAATTAATAGTAGCTAAATCTTCCTAATATGGCGCGCTAAAAATCAGGAAAAGAATATCCTAATTGATTTAGTGACCTTAAGTTCAAATTTAAACGCAAATCCTTTATCTAATCTCTCCCGAATTTTTTTCGTAATTCAAAAAAAAAAATTCAGCAAATTGAAATCAAATCTGTTCTTCGTCTTTTTTTTTTCTCAATCCACAAATAAAAAATAATAAATTATAGAACAATACCTCAGCGACACCATTCAATCATGTCCAAAAATCCCAATCATGCTACAATTGAATGGAAAAAATTCTAATTATAAAAAATGGGTCTCATCTTTGTGTTTTTTGAGAAGAAGAAGGAATGTAGAAGAGGAAGTCTGATTTTATGTTAATATATACAAAATTTGTACATTTATCTACAAATAAACTATTAATTAATTTAAGTATGTATAAAGCAATATTATTTTTAATGGTATCTAAAAAATTACTACATTTATACTACAATTAAACTATAATCTATGTTGAAAAAAAATGTAGACTACAAAATTTTCTATTCATTTATAAAATTCCTACAAAAAAAACTACAAATAAACTACAAATCAATTTTAATATTGTATAAAGTTGTATTGTTTTTAAGGGTATCTACAAAATTACTATATTTATACTACATTAAACTACAAGGCGGGTAATTACTATATAATGGATTGAGCACAATAAACTACATCTAACTACAATTAAATACATTTAACTACATAATAACTGAGAACAACTACAATAAAAAATGTCAGTATAACTACAATTTAACTACATAAAAAATGTCACCTCGTGCAACTTGTTTGATCTCACCTCAGCACGGATTTGTCGCGGAGATGCTCGGTTAGGGGTACGTTCCATTGCATGCGATTTTGGTTGTATTTTTGTTGGGGATTTTTGTGTTGAAACCCCCAAATCAAAAGAGGGAATGTCCGGTACTTTACTAATTTCTTGAGGGTTTTGAGGTGATTTATTGTTGTTCATTCTTTACAACGATAAATTTACCATAAGTTTTCCCGAATTTGTGAGAATAAGAAAAATGGAGTGTGGATGTAGTTGGATATTGATAGATGGTATACTTACAGTGGTGTAGTTGGAGAAGGAGAGATGGTATGGGGTGGGGTGTAGTTAGAGGAGTAAATTAGGGAAAAGTTTACTTTAATTTGAAAAGTTGAAGAAATAATGTCATCCGAATAGTAAAAAGTGGCGGATAAATTGATGAGATTGACTTTTTAGTGGGGTAAGATTAAGTGATTAATAAATTGGGAGATTTTATCCCTAAATACACTCCTACATTTAATGATAACTTAATTAAAGCCTTAATTTGAATTATGGTACATAAATTGAAACTTGGTATGCTTAAATGTAATAAACACAAACCTTAAACATGATTGGTAATAAGGTTTGCTATATGATATACACATGTAAAAATTCCAAGGAAATATCACCAAAAATATACATTGTCCAAAGCCCAAGTTTTGTTCATACGGAAATAAAACCAGACAAGTTTTAAAATTAATTACACTACTGTAATTTTCAACACAATAAGTAAAACTTTGGGAGGTTATGTTAATGTTCAAAGAAGCAAGCCCATTGTTGTGGTCAAGATATTGGGCTTAGTACCCACGCCCAAGCTGCCTGGGTCCAGACTTGTTGAGGTAATTTCCAGATGGAGCCAAGTTACAAGTCTGGCCCATTTGGTATAGCCTTCATTCAGGCAATTCTGAGACAACAGACTGTATTTATAACAATGGGCTATTGACATGAACTTTACTAAGATACTATGAAGTGCAATTATTTACCAAAGCAAAAAGAGAAATATTACAATATACTTTATGTTAATTATATACAGAAAATCAGTCCATTAGTAACAGTCCCTAGATTTTAAATTATAACACATTCAGATGTGTTATAATTTTGGGCTCTTTCAATTGCCACCGGCTTTCGAAAAGGGCCTTTGAATTACGACGACAACCATAGAGCTGCTTTGCGAATCAACACCTTTTATCGGGAACCAATAGATCACAGATTTTCCTCTTTCTTGTCATAACTTCACACACAAATCACGAAATTAAGCAAATTTTTGTGAAGAGTAGTTTATTAGCATCACATATTCGAAAGAATAAAGAGAACACAATAGGCAACACCAACGCAAAGGGATCAGATTTAATCAGAAATAGCAAAGACCATAACATGGAACAAGCCTTGAAAACTAAGCGTGATGGCATATGATATAATAGGTGAATTCTACTATACTCATGCCCTAAATAATCATATTCTTAAGTTGTTTTGATAATATATATGATGACAAAATGCTCTTATTAGTATTTTTCATGAATTGTAGGTACAAAATGGTTAAGGAAGGCTAAGGAACAATTTTGGAGTCAAAAGTAGAAGAAAAAGACCATATATGCAAAAATCATGGAAACCACGCTTGAACAACCCTGAAGAATCAGAATCACTGTTTGACCGCGATTCCACCGTGATCGCGGCAGAACCGCGGTGGATGAGATCTGCTGAAATTTTCGAGATTCAAAAGGGTGATTTGGCCGCGGTTCTACCACGACCGCGGCAGAACCGCGGCGGAAGGCGTAAAAGTGATGGACCAAAGTGTAAAAACGGGATTTTAAAGACCTAAACCCTATATAAAACCTTAGGATTCGCGCAAAGGAGGCAAGCATTGTATTTTTGAGTACTTTTGCAAGGAAACTAGTGTGAGAGAATTCTCCAAACACCTCTCATATTTTTCTTTTGAATTTTCATCATGAATTATATTCTAGCTTTTGTTTTCATAGTTATGAGTAGCTAAATTCTTATCTAAGGTTTTGATGGAACCTATTGGTTGATGAACTTCTGATTTATGTGAATACAAATTGTTAGTTAATCTCTATTTGTTCAACTCCATTCTTGTTGTAGTTAATTGACACGATCCTCAATTAACTGTGCCTATTTAGTGTGCATAACTTGGAAAAGAATGCATATTTAGGTTATTGTTGAACAACATCACTCCTAGATTATTAAAGGAATCTATAATTGCGGGTTTAAAGGTGGGATTAGGAATAACGAAACCTTGGGTGTAATCTAAAGTGAATTGTGATAATTAAAGCAAGCTAGTGTAACTCGGAAGAGTGCAATAGTAAATTACTGTGATTACTCGGGAGAGATTTATGCTAGGTTTATTATTCATGATTGATAGAGAGATATTGATAAATTTGTATGAGCATGAACAAAAGGGAGTCCATCAAAAGGGGAAATCATACCTTAGTCTTTCTCATTCTTGTTTACAACATATTTAGTTATTTTCCAGCTATTTAGTTCTTTGCAAAAGTAGTTGTTAAGAAACACTAAAAAGGGGATATTTGAATACTTGGGAAGCTGATTCGGAAGATTATTGGTTTTGAAGATAGTAGTTGATAGGTTAACTCTCTGAGGATTCGACCCCGTGTGAAATATTTGGGATATATTTGCTGCGACCGCATTGTCCTTTATAGAAGGCATAGTCGGGCGCGATCAAATTTTGGCGCTATTGTCGGGGAGTTAACGGAATTATCAATTGCCATTGACAGAATTACAAGATTCTTATTGTAGTCAGATTTCTCTCTACCCAACTTTTGATTGAAAATCTTGACGATTGTTGAATTGGTTGCTCAGGTGCATGCCTAGAAAATTTACAAGGACTGGATAATTACTTGAAGGACTCTTAGACCCAGAGCAAACATTTCGGGCACTGAACCATGCAAACAAGCAAAATCAACTATCCCAACAGACACTGAAATTCGATATTGACATGGGAGTCGTGAATAATTCCAACGAAAACGGTATGAATCAACAAGCTGGGTTAAATGCTAGGGAAGAGGCACCTCCTGTGCATGAGGGTGCACTTTATTATTGGGCACAACCAACTGTTGAAAACTTGGCTATTGCCATTGTTGTACCCGCAATACCAGCTGAAACGTTCCAGATCATAAATAATATGCTACACTTGTTGCAAAACAAGGGACTCTTTTCTGGGACACAAGTTGAAGACCCTCAGCAGCATCTGAAAAATTTTCTCTCTATATGCAAAACACAAAGGCAACCCAATGTGACACCGGAAGCAATCATGCTATTGTTGTTTCCTTTCTCGGTGACAAGAGCTGCAAAGGTATGGCTTAATTCACTCCCTATCAACTCTATAAAAACTTGGGATGAGTTAGTCAAACAATTCCATAACAAGTTACACCCACCCAACAAAACAACTCAACAAATTGATGAGATCGTAAGCTTCAAGCAAAAACCAATGGAGACTATACATGAGACTTTGGGCAGGTTTGACGGAATGTTAGTCATGTGTCCTCACCATGGTGTTCCGGAACAGATGTTGGGACAAAGGTTTTACATGGGGCTGTCTGATAGCATGAAGAATATAGTTGATGCCTCAGCAGGTGGGGCTTTTCTGAGCAAGACCTGGAGAGAGGGCCAGAATTTGCTGGACAAAATCGCACAAAATTCAGGTTGGACAACCAGGAATGCACCTATCACTCCGGTGGTACAATCAGTGCCTCTGGACTCTTCCAACACTATGGCGGAAAACATGGCCACTCTATTGACACAGATTATCATCCTCCAAAAATATGGAGGAATCAGGAGTTAAGCAGTAGGTGCATATTATAGAGACTACCAATGGGGGCTTATGCACATCTTACATTAGCCAACCAATGGGTAATCCATGGACTGCAGAACATGAACATCATCATCAGCATGAAGACATGAATTATGTAGCTAACTATGGTGGTCAGCGACAAGTAATCAGAATTGGGGTCAGGAGGCTCTACAGCAATACAGGCCACCTCAACCACAATACAATGCAGGAAATATGGGAGGTATGAGGCCACCCAACAATATGGCACCATATCCTAGACCAGAGACTTCCAAAAATCAGCAGCAAGGGTATCATCCACCTCAACAACAACATGGGGGTAGACAAGAAGATGGATTCGCAAGATTGGAAGCTATGATACAGCAGGTTATTGGGTCCAACGCCAATATCAATGAAAGAGTGGATGCACATGATGCATCCATTAAAAATATTGAGGTGCAAGTGGGCAAGATTGCTATGACATTGAACAAACATCCCCAAGGGACATTACATGCAGATACTCAAGCCAACCCAAAATATAAAGTCCCAAAGTAGCCGATGGCAGTGAGTCTTAGAAATGGTAGAGATCTTGATGCTGAAAAAGAAAGAACTAGAGGTAATTTGAAGGCTGAGACAATTATTCCAGTACCCATTGAACTGGATGAGTCTATAGGATTGATAGAAGTTACAGTCAAGCCAGCACCTGAAAATAATGATGTGCAGCAGGAGACTGAGAATGTAGTTGAACAGGTGGAAGAGCCGGTCATCGAACAAGTAGTAGAGAAAGAAAAGTCCCAAGTGATTGGGAAGAAGAGGCCTCCTGCCCCATTCCCTTAAAGGCTGGCTAAACACCAAAAGGAAGAGCAATACAAGAAGTTCCTTGAAATGCTTAAGCAAATCCAGGTAAACATTCCTTTGATTGAAGCCTTGAAAGAGATGCATGCGTATGCTAACATGATGAAAGACTTGATGTCGCGAAAGTTTGACTTTCAAGACTTGGCAACAGTGACACTTACTCAAACTTGTAGTGCAGTGGTATCCAGACCCATACCTGAAACGTTATTTGATCCAGGTAGCTTTACTATTTCTTGCACTATAGGGAACTTCGCCTTTACTAAGGTATTGTGTGATTTGGGGGATAGTATCAATTTTATGCCCTTGGTGATTTATAAGAGGCTGGGCATTGGGAGAGCTAGACCCACTTCGATGTTGCTATAGCTAGTTGACAAGACCCTGAACCGGCCGTTTGCTATCTTAGATGATGTGCTTATTCAAGTGGGGAAGTTTGTGTTCCCCACTGATTTTGTGATTTTAGACTGTGGATGAAAAGATTCCTATAATCTTAGAAGACCTTTCTTGGCCACTGGGAGAGCGTTGATTGATTGTAAGATAGGGGAGCTCAAGATGAGGCTAAATGATGAAGAAATCATATTTAATGTGCAGAAATCTATGAGGCGCCCAAGTGAGTTTGCAAACTGCTCCCTTATCGATGCAGTGGATGTTATAATAGAGACAGATGATGAGGTGTTGACAGCTGAGGATCCCCTATCAACATGCTTAATGAACTTAGAGGAAGTAAATGGGAAAAATTTAGCGGAATGGGTGCTAGCACTAGAAGGTAGGGGGTCTAGGGATAGAAATATTGAGTTTGAACCACTACATCTAGAAAAGAGAGAATCCCTTCCAGCAAAACCAACCATTGAGGAACCACCCAAGCTGGAACTCAAGCCATTGCCAGCTCACCTCAGGTATGAATTTTTGGGTCCTAACTCCACTTTACCTGTTATTATCTCATCTGGTTTGCTAGATGTGCAGGCTCAACAACTTATACAGGTACTCAAGGAGTGCAAAACTGCCATTGGTTGGACCATGGAAGACATTAAGGGGATCAATCCCACTTATTGCATGCATAAGATTCTGCTGGAAGAGGGGCACAAACCTTTAAGGGAACATCATAAGAGGCTGAATCCAAACATGAATGAAGTGGTGAAGAAGGAGGTAATAAAGTGGCTAGATGCGGGAATTATTTTCCCAATTTCTGATAGCAGCTGGTTAGCCCAGTTCAATGTGTACCAAAAAAGGGTGGCATGACGGTGGTGAAGAATGAGAATAATGAGTTAATTTCAACAAGAACTGTCACATGATTGATGATTTGCATGGATTACAGGAAGTTGAATCTTGCCACCCGTAAAGACCACTTCCTACTTACCTTCATTGATCAAATGCTTGATAGGTTGGCAGGGAGGTCACACTTTTGTTTCTTAGATGGGTACCCAGGGTACAATCAGATCTCCATTGCCCCTGAGGATAGAGAAAATGCCTCCTTCACATGTCCATATGGCATTTATGCCTTCCGGAGGATGCCATTTGGCCTATGCAATACACCTGCCATATTTCAAAGGTGCATGATGGCCATATTTACTGACATGGTGGGGGATATTATGGAGGTGTTCATGGATGACCTCTCGGTGGTAGGGAATTCGTTTGAGGAATGCCTAGTCAATCTGACTCGCGTGCTAAAATGGTACATCGAGACTAACTTAGTTCTAAATTGGGAAAATTGCCATTTTATGGTACAAGAAGGAATAGTCTTGGGGAACTGGGTGTCAAGCAAAGGAATAGAAGTCGATCGAGAAAAAGTTGATGTCATCGCAAAGCTGCCTCCACCAACTTCAGTTAAAGCCATTAGAAGCTTTCTTGGACATGCCGGTTTCTATCGGAGGTTCATTAAAGACTTCTCCAAAATGGCCTATCCGCTCTGTAAGTTATTAAACAAATATCACTTTTTTGTATTTTCTGATGATTACAGAATAACGTTTGAGGAGTTGAAGAAGAGGCTGGTCACAACACCAATCATTGTTGCCCCCCAACTGGGAGCTACCATTTGAGCTAATGTGTGATGCTAGTGACTATACGGTGGGGGCAGTGCTGGGCCAGCGGAAGGACAAATTGATGCATCCAATCTACTATGCTAGTAGAACACTGAGCGGAGCCTAGCTAAATTACACAGTAACGGAAAAGGAGATGCTTGCGGTAGTGTTTGCTTTTGAAAAGTTCAGATCCTATCTGATAGGATCTAAGGTAATCGTATACACTGATCATGCAGCACTTAGATATTTAATTGAAAAGAAGGACTCTAAGCCATGCCTAATTCGTTGGGTGCTGCTACTGTAAGAGTTTGATCTTGAAACTCGTGACCGCAAGGGCACTGAAAATCAAGTTGTTGATCATTTATCACGACTTGAAGGAGCTGAAAATATTATAGAAAGTGAAGAAATCCTGGAAGCCTTTCCAGACGAGCAACTGCTTGCTACCACTCTTATTGAAGCGCCATGGTATGCAGATTATGCTAATTACATGGCCAGTGGTATTGTTCCTCACGACATGTCATCGGTCGAGAGGAAAAGATTCTTTCATGAAAGCCAACTGTACTATTAGGATGAACCCTATTTGTTTAGAATTTGTCTTGATAACATGATTCGGAGATGTGTTCCCGAGATCGAGCAATCTTCTGTCTTGTAGGTTTGTCACGCTTCGGCGTATGGTTGTCATTTTGGAGGAATCCGGACAGCAGCTAAGGTGGTAGAGGTCGGGTTTTTCTGGCCAACAGTGTTTAAAGATGCACACTTGTGGGTCAAGGGGTGTAATGAATGTAAATGCACTGGGAACATCTCCCGGCATCACGAGATGCCCATGAACCCAATCCAAGAGGTGGAAGTATTTGATGTCTAGGGGATAGACTTCATGGGTCCCTTCGTCAGCTCCTATGGTAATAAGTATATTCTTGTTGCTGTAGATTATGTGTCCAAATGGATGGAAGCTGTAGCATTACCCACCAAAGATGCTAAGGTGGTGGTTGGGTTTCTCAAGAAAAACATATTCACTCACTTTGGGACACCATGGGCAATCATAAGCGACGGGGGCATTCACTTTTGTAATCGGGCCTTTGAAACATTATTGGCGAAATATGATGTGTGACATAAGGTGGCTACTTACCACCCGCAGACCAGTTGACAAGTTGAAGTGTCCAACAGAGAAATCAAGAGCGTATTGACAAAAATAGTGAACGCCACAAGGACCGACTGGTCAAGGAAGCTTGATGATGCGCTATGGGCTTATAGGACAACTTTCAAGACACCAATTGGCATGTAACCATATAAGTTGGTGTTTGGGAAGGCTTGTCACTTACCGGTTGAACTGAAACATAAAGCATGGTGGGCACTAAAACAACTAAATCTTAACTTTGAAGTTGCGGGCACAACAAGAGTCACTAAATTACATGAGTTAGAAGAGTTCCGATATTTGGCTTTTGAAAGCACGAGGTTATATAAAGAGAGAATGAAGCGACTGCATGACCAAAACGTAATGGAGCGAAACTATAAATCCGGGGATAAGGTATTACTTTATAACTCAAGACTACAATTGTTCTAGGGTAAACTAAAGTCAAGGTGGTCTGGACCATTTTGTGTGGTTGAAGTATTCCCGTCCTGGAGCTGTGGAAGTTGGTACTGAAGATGGCTCTCGCACATTTAGAGTCAATGGTCAGCGGTTAAAATTATACCTGGGCATGGACGATCCCAAGGAGAATTCTGAGCTGTATTTGAATGATCTACAAAGGTCGAGCGAGCCTTAAATGCGCTAAGATGAGTTGTGCCGGGATGTTAAATCAGGCGCTACGTGGGAGGAAACCCATGAAATTGTTGTAATTGTAACTCTTAAAATTTAGCTTATAAAATAAAAGGCTGCGGCCAGGCGTAAGAATCAGAGGAGGTCATTTATCGCGATTCCACCGTGACCGCGGTGAAACCGCGATCAAATGTCCTCTCTGAATATCCCTGCTCGTAGTTTTACAGTGATCGCGGTAGAACCGCGGTCGACTGCGACGGGTCCAGGTAAGTTCTCTGCTAAATTTTTTTTATATTTTAATCCCCCCTTATAACCTACCCTAAAATAACCCCTCCCTCACTCTTTAGCATATCAACCCCCCATTCCCTATACCTCCAAATTCTCTCTAAAACCCTCCACTCTCTCTCTTTCTCTCTTCTTCTTCCTCCTTCACTTCCCCCATAATCCTCCTCCATCACCAACTTCATTATCCTCTCTTCAGGTAAGTATTTTTCTCTCCTCTCTATTTCTTTTTAGTTTTAGGTATTGTAATTTAGTTTAATTTGTAGTTTTTAATTGAACCTTATCTAGGCTTAGTGTAAAACATGAATTTTTGCCCTATTTTAATATTGCCATTGTTGTATATGTTATTTTTGATGTTATTGGTGATAGAATTGGTTGGGTCTCCTTGATTGTTTAATTGTGATGTTAATTGGTGGTGTGAAGACCCACGATTATGTTTTTGTGTTGTAATAAGAAGTTTGAGCCATGTGTTGGCACCGTGTTAAATAATTGTGGGGTATTTTGTGCCCAAGTTTGGTTTGGTTTGTTGTAATTGTGGAGGTTATGTATAATTGTGTGGGGTTGTATTATCATGAATAAATGATGTCTATATGGTGGCTATGTAAAATATGATTAACATTGAAAGGTGTAAGTGTGGGGTGAACTATGCCGGAAGTGGTGAAAAAGTAAAAAAATACTTGTGGGAGTTTAGTAGTCATGGTATGATTGCATTGAAGGAGTCTATTTGTAGTCATCGGGTGGTGAAGTCTGAGTAACCATCCGAGTGTCTATTGTTATGAACATATGTTTATATAGTTTGATTCTTATGTGCAGGACTATGGAACCCAATCGATCGCGACAAGCAGCTGGGCCATTTAGGCGACCAACCTATGATGAGTCTCGGTTCACTTCTGAAGTGGCTGAGGATGATTTTCATGCCAAAGCCACAAAGGCCTTTCTGCAAGAAATTTCGATTGAACGGATGGCTCTTCGTGCGGAGAAACCATATATGTATGAGGAGATAAGGCACCAGGATATGGAGTTCTTGTTCCAGGACCCAACCTCTGTCAATAAAATGTTGGTACATAAGTTTTATGCTAACGCTACCTTCCACATGGCCAGGGAGGTGTTTGTTCGAGGCAAGTATGTCTATGCCAAGGTTCCCAGTATCCGACATGTGTTAAGATTGCCCCCGTTCAGTAGTGACGTGGACTATTATCACGATAGGCCAGATGTCACTTGGGAGATTATGATGGAGGCCTTGTGCGTAGGCGAGCGTCCTCTATGGATAAAGGACCAAATAACACTCAACTCCACCTCCTTCACGCACTTGGCCAACTAATAGCTCACGATGATTTGCAACAGGTTCCTCCCTTCAAGTAACACCACAACAGATGTCAATTTCAACAGGGCGGTATTAACTTGGTGTTTTGTCACCTAAAAGGAGTTTGATGCCGCCCGGATAATCAGTGATGAGATGATACTTAGGGGCCCTCTAAAGTCCAAGGGATTCTATTTCCCTTCCTTAGTCACTACACTCTTCTTAATGAGCCATATGCCTACATAACCAACTGATGGCGACTTGCCACAACAAGCCCCATTCAGGGACTCAAGCATTCGGGTGGGACGAGGTTGTCACGACCCCAAATCCGGTCGTGATGGCGCCCAGCACACTGCTAGGCCAGCCCGACCAATCAACAATAATCACGGAGCTATGAGCTCGCCTTATCCCATTTAAGCATAACAATTGTAAAATAACAGTGATGTATATATTAAAAACAGGGGAACCAAGTCCCAACATAGTGCAACTCCCATAGACCGAAGGGTCAAGAGTCATGAGCCTCTACAGAGTATACAAAGTGTAAATAGTGAATATAATTGTGCACAAGTGTGGGATGATCAGAACAAAAATACAGACAAACTGGAGAATCAAGTCCTGCGAACGCTGGCAGCTACCTCGACTGTCCAAAAGCACTCCCGAGCCGCAATAGAATCGGCTCTGCTGTGATGTACCTGGATCTGCACACAAGGTGCAGGGAGTCGGGTGTGAGTACTTCCAACTCAGCAGTAATAAAAGTAAATAATGCTGAAGGAAAGAAAACCACGTTAGGCACTAACTCATGCTACACAATACAGAACTATCTTTTTATCCCTTTCCAGCATATGTGAGAAGATTATTTAGAAATCTCTTTTTAACTTCTCTTTCTTTCATTATAATATATCAATACTTGGGTACAACCTCAAACAGTGCAAGTCTGCACTCAAATCAGCCCGTTGGGCTCAGCACTCCTTAACAATTCCCACCAGGGGATCTGGTCAATAAGGCAGATAATGCATGTATCCGAGTAATGTATGAGTGCTAAATGTTATGCCACGTAGTACAAGTAAACCAATATTTGTATGCCATGCAATGCATATGATGCTGTGGCGTACAACCCGATCCATGCAAAGGCGTCTGCGCTCACTGGGGGTGTGTACAGACTCCGGCGGGGCTCCTACACCCAAGCGCAATAATACTGTGGCATGCAGTCCGGTCTATATACTACTGCGGCGTGCAGTCCGATCCATGCATGTGTATGCATATGCTCACATGAAATGTCATGCCCTAACATATGGTCCTTGGCCCCAATCAGTCTAACAAATAATCAAGAAAGCCCTACGGCAACAATATCATATTAGCTCACAGCGAAAAAATGTTATTAAGACCTTGTTCAAGTTTTTTTTTCATAACCTTATAAAAATGCTGAATAGCAAAATACCATTTTAAAACTTAAATTTAGAATAAAATAAGCACAATATTATCAAAGCAGTGATACCAATCCCTGAAGGACTCAAATAATTGGCACGAAGCCCAAACATGATAATTAGTCCAATTCATTTTAACAATTAGGTGTTATTATTTATTACGCGGGATGGACCAAGTCACAATCCCCAATGGTGCTCTACCCCACGCCCGTTATCCGGCGTGCAAGTCACCTCAACACAACACTAAGATGTGCAAGTCCGGGGTTTACTAACCCTCAGGACATCATTTACAAGAATTACCCACCTCGAACCGACGAAAGCTCATGCCCGCGACGCCTTAGCTCCTCGAACCGGCATCCACGCACGTCCAAACTAGCCAAAATCAGCACAAATATATCAAAATAGGCTAATGGAACATAACCCAATCGAAAGAACTCCAAAAATATCAAAAATCACGAAATTGGCAAAACCCGAGCCCCGGGCCCACATCTCAAAAAATTTTGAAACTCATATTTCCAGAACCCTCGTCTCGCCACGAGTCCGTACATATAAAATTTACCAAAATCGGAGTTCGATTGGCCTTTCAAAACCCAAATTTTAGTTTTCAATATCTAGGCCACAATCCTTCACAATTTCTACCCAAATTCATGAAGATTGATGTTAATTGTAAGGCCCCGTAAAAATTTTGTGCATGAAACCTAGTAGCTGTGGTGTCATGGTCCGAATAATGTGTTAGGAATGCGTAGAATTCTGCGGTTCGGACCCTTGGTAGTGATTTAAGTTTCAAAAATGTAGAGAATTAATTTTTCCGAAAAATGTCAAATATGCGGTCAAGAATGCGACCGCAAACCTGACATGCGGACAGCATTCTTGCTGCAAAACGTTCCAGAGAGTTTCCCAAAAATCGTGTCAAAAGTATGGTCGATATGCGATCGCATGTCAAATCTGCGGTGCACTTTGCGACCGCAGATCAAGCATGCGGACCGCATTCTGGCCGCATTCCTTAACAGAACCTGTGTAAAATTTGGGGCAATTCTACGGTCACTATGCGGACCGCATGTTGATTCTCTGCGGTCGCATAGTGCTCCGCATAATTGACCCCGGCCCAGATTTTTGTAACATTTTGACCCGATCTTTTCTTTAATATAACACCTTTCTTCTTCATTTTATCATATCATCTCACCAAAATTAGAGAGAGAAGAGAGGGTTTTTAGAGAGAGAAATCTTTCATCTTCAAAGATTGTTCCAACCACCTTAATTCCAAGGGATCTTAGGGCAAGGATTCAACTTCCCCAATCTTTTCAAGGTAAAAACCCTAACTATTTTCTTTGATTTTCAGTTTTAATTGGGTAAAGAGAGGTTTGCATATAATAGCTTTTAAAAATAGAATTTTACACTCATGCATGATTATTGAACTTGATTTTTAGTAAAAAGAAGTGAGTAGAAGTAAGATTCTTCAAGAACAAGGTTGGCAAGAGTAAGATAGCGTGGGTAAGCATAAAGTAGGAAGTTAACGGAAGAAAACTCATCACCAGGTATGTATGGCTAATTTTGATTCTTGTAAAATCGCCCAAATGTGTGCGAATTGTTTTGGCATGTGTCAAATTGAGAAAATTTACGTAATTCTTTGATTTCCTCTGTTGAGCATTTGATTGATGTTGAACTACATGTGGTGTGGTATGAAATATGAATTTAAAGATAAAAAGGTAATCGATATTGGTAAAGAATTAGGAACAACCATTGTGATGGCATATTTGGCTTATTGTGGAAGGAATTTGAAACACCTTAATTGTGGTAAATTGTTGAACATGATTATGTGGGCATTTTCGATTTTGGAATACTTGTAACTTGGTTTTGATATTGGCTTGAGAAGAAATTAAGAACATGAACCAATGTGTAAGTTGCTTATTTGAACTTGTTGAAATTGTGTGTAGTACCATATCTGCTGTTTGAAATTGTTGTGTTTCAACTATAAGGCGGGCTCGTGTTGCGCGCCGCAACGTGGGGAAATAAGGTGTGGGTTGGGGTGATAAGGGTGGCCGAGGTAATAAGGGTGGTCAAGGGCAATAAGGATGGAAAGCGATCGAAATCGCTATTGAAAATTGATACAAAAATCAATAATGTGAAATTGTGAAAGGAGACACAGCAGGAGAGTTTGCAACCTGTGGGGCACCGATTGCCCCTTTGTTTGACTACTTGTGCTTTACGTGATTGATTGGTTATTGTTAAATTGGTTGATCGTAGAAAGTGCTTTGTGTGAGAATTATTTGAAATGAGGAAAATGTGGAAACATGGTTGGTTGGCTTAATTAATTGTTGATGTAATTTAATGGCTTGAGTTTACTTGGGACAAAGTTTGTCCATACATACCAGTACAATTCAAGTGTACTGACGTCCCTTTTTCTGGGGACGCTACATTCGTGTTATGATTGTAGGTGGATCTGTAGCAGGCACTTCAGCACATCGGCAGTAGTATCCTTCATCCTTCCACTGCCCGTTTTGGTGAGCCCCTTTCTTCCTCGGGGCCTTGTGTGGTTCATGCCACTCGGTTTAGATTTCATTTTGGTTTTGTAAGGTATAGCCGGAGACTTGTTACCGGCAAGTATTGTATTTCCCTTTTTGTATCCTAGAGGCTCCATAGACATGTAAGCTGTGGGATTGTGGCCTATGTATATGTATGGGGCGTTGTAAATATAAATTATGAACTTGTTAGTGAATCAATCACATGGTTATGTTTATGCATTATGAAATCGGTCATTATTGGTAAAATATTTGGTTAATGAGAAACAATCAACACAGGGTTAACGCGTGGGAATGAAAGGCACCCAGGTCCGCTTGACTGGGGCAACCCGGTCAGGCGCCGGTCATGTCCCTCGATTTGGGGCGTGACATTAATCCTACCATAAAATGATGTTTTTGAGTCAAGAAACTTACCTCCGATGAATACCCGATGATCTCCCGGCAATTCCCGTCACTTTCTCACTCTAGAGCTCAACAATGGGGGTTTATAAAATGAAACCCGTAATGAAATATTTCTGTAATTAAAGAATCTGCCCAGGCGTTTACACTATGCGATCGCATCCCATCATTGCGATCGCGTAGAACAAATGATAGCTCGAATTAATTTAGGCTATGCGATCACACTTCCTCTCCGCGATCGCGTAGAACATCACACCCCGGCTCCAAATTACTACTATGCGATCGCAAACTGACCACGTGATCGCATAGAACAATAAGCTTCTTAGGCACCCGGGATCATTTTACCCTATGCGCTCGCATAAGTGACCCTGCGATCGCAGAGTGCCAGTTTCCATACCTATGCGATCGCATCTCCTATTACGCAATCGCATAGAACAACTCTGGGGCTCACTTCCATCCTTCTATGCGATCGCATCTACTC
This sequence comes from Nicotiana noctiflora, assembly GCA_032618575.1. Lineage (NCBI taxonomy): Eukaryota > Viridiplantae > Streptophyta > Magnoliopsida > Solanales > Solanaceae > Nicotiana > Nicotiana noctiflora. Next base: position 85,012 of record JASVEL010004201.1, read on the forward strand.
TATGCGATCGCATAGAGCATCCGTCTGCAACAAAACCAGCAGCCAACAACAGTTCAAAAATACAAGAAATGGTCCGTTTGGACCCCCGAAATCAACCCGAGGCCCCCGGGACCCCAACGAAAACCACCAACATACCCCATAACACGTTTCAAACTTGTTCTAATCATAAAAACACCATCCTAAACATCAAAATCCCCAATTACACACGGATTCAAGCCTACGTTTCTTCAAAATTTTCAAAACTAACATTCAATCCAAAACCCGATCAAACGACGTCCGAATGACCTGAAAATTTGCAGGCATATCCAAAATCACCTAACGAAGCTACTGCAACTGTCAGAATTCCATTCCGACTCTCGGATCAAAATCTCACCTACCGTTCGGATTTCGCCAAAATTCAACCTTAGCCAATTCAAGCCTAAAACTACACCGGACCTCCAAATTCAATTCCGATTGCTCTCCTAAGTCATAAATGATCCCCCGAAACTAGTCGAATCATCAGAATCCGATTCCGAGCACTCTAACTCGATAGTCAACTCTAGGTTGACTTTCCATATTCAAACTTCCTTCAAACATGCTATTTGCTTCATTTTCAATTCAATTCATTCCTAACTCATCCGATAGGTTCTAACACCGATATAGAAGCATAAGATATGTAAATGCAAGGTAACGGGGTGGAAATTCCCGTAACGACGGGCCGAGTCGTTACACCAACGGTGTACGGCCATCTCGAGCGGACTCAGAGTTGTACTAGAAGCAACCCAATAGCTAAATGGCCTTACCAAGCATATACTCGGGCGATCATACGTCACCCTATCTCACATAAGTCCGAAAACACCATATAGTCAAAATTTCACAGACCATCCGAACCATAAATCACATTGCACTTTCTGAAATCATATGCCAAATGCTAATCCCATGCCTATACTCAGGATACACTCGAATCCACTGCAATAACCCATATTCACTACTCCGGGTGAGATCATATGATGTATCAAACAACCCGATCACTCGAGACAATAGTCTCTAATCACACAATTTCCCATGATAACCAAATACCAACTAAAAAACCCTTTTTCATTAGATAGAGTCTTGTTCCAACACCTTCATATCATGCCCACGGCAACCGAACACGCGATATATCGAACCTATCTCTCAGGTCAACCATTCATGAATCTATTTCACTTTTAATTGATACCACAATAGGTTTCGAAGCCAAACCTTGATTTTACCTTTCTAACAAGCTAAGATCCAATATGCTCGTATTCATAAATGACTCCAAAGGTCATTTCAATTATAACACACCGCACTGGTGATATGACACCTCAACACCGGCCTAAGCCACAACGAGCACAACATAGGCTCCAATAGAAATGTTTGCACACACTCGAATCATGACAGCTCAAATCATGATAATTGTCTCCAGCAAATAGAGCTGCAATTCAGTTCCTCTGTGCCATCATAACATAGAACTGAGATCGCGTCTCGCATTATAGAAATAGAGTACCTGAATCCTCCTCGAGAGGTCATAACATCACGTGGCCTTACCACGATTCGTGATTCTATCCAAACACTATTACTCATGAAGCACCTCAAGCTACCAAGCTCAAAACGGTTAGCCACGCACGGATCTAGGTCTTGAACCCAAGCAATCAACCTCACCCACGGTGAAACAATTAACGTATGCTATTAAATCCCGAAAGGACACAACCGATGTGCCACTCGCCAAGCGATACTCAAAACGGTCTTTTCCTCAGAAGCGAGGAAGTATTGTATACCAGGTAATATATAACTAACTCTATTTTCACATTACACTGTTGCGGCGTGCAACCCGCTCCAATGACATACCCGTGGCGGTGTGCCACCCGATCCACGCATAAATATCGCAAAAGAAATGCATATCGAGTCGAATTTTTCTCATTATAACAAACATATATATACATATAGACTCAAGCTCGGCCACATGAAACGCATCTGACAACGTTTCTTAATACTGGAACTGAATCAATGGTAGATACCTCTACACTGACATCCGCCACTAAGGTCCAACTGACAAAGCAATGCCTACCAGCCGTCCGCTGGTCCTGGGTACAACTACTCTGTTGGAGCATACTCTGATGCTCTCCGCTACGCAATTTGTGCCATTTTCCGACATAGTCCATATCACATTAGTCTAGACAACCTGACCCATGACAACTAGTCAGCAATCAAGCATCATAGTCCGAATTCGTCTTATCAAGTTAAGAGAGAAAGCCACTAGAGCCTCCGATTTTTAATAATCACAAAACGGTGTTGATACACATGATATACAACCACTGCATAGGCGGACTAACAAGAGCTTCAAGTCTCCAACACATATATAACACATGAATCACAATGCCTGATTCCGTATTCCACCGTACATATACATAACGCACATCAAGCGTCCATTCATACCACGACGACCATTCAGAAATTTCACTATGCCATCAACGACTCAGTTATTATAGTCGATCCAACAAGAGAATACCACCATACCACTGGATATCATCAGTTTACATTACCTTGTCCTTTTTGGATCATATTCCCCGCCAAGTTAATAGAATAGCAGTACCATTTTCTTAAATTATCAGAAAGATCGATTCTTAATTCACCTGCAGCTGTCCGCGCTGCTCAATAATTTTTTGACTTCCCATATATTATGAACTGATCTCAAAACCTAGAATATACCATTATCAACTTTCCATAACACATCGCGTATACCATACTAAGATAACATGGAAATTCTTATCCCTTTCCTACGCCGCAAACATCGACGCACTCAACTAGTCAAGGACTTTTATGATCTCATATAGAGAAAACTCATTACACATTCCAAGCTTTGCATACCAACGGAAATACACTCATTTTTCAAGCCACATTAAAACACATCATAAACTCTTTCTCCCAATCACATTGCATAAGTTAAACTGCCAGGACTGAGTCCTTATACCCATATTATACCCATATCGGGTTACACGATTGCCAACACTCAAAAGCTTTATTGCACAATATCTACAAGACTCATTACTTCAACCACATACCAGGAATTAGTCGTATTCTTTATCATACCGCTTCGGTTTATTAACAAGTTGTTCCATTTACCCAGTTTCCTTTCCGATTCATCTTTGATTTAATATTAGCCACTACTGTAGCACCATAACACATGAACTCATTCCACACGAGACTCGTACATAAGACCACACGGTCTAAGACATATAGGCCACTGAATACTCTCTCAATATTTCCCGGAAGGATCACATCCTACAATACTTTATTTTGAAGAACCTCTTGCGATTTGAATTCGTTATCATTACCTTCCAATACGGATTACATAGAATCCCATCATTCACATAATATAACACAAGTACCGATCTCTTCTAACGAAACCACCATCTTTAGCCACATGCACAATCTTAAGACACCCGACTGTTACAAGTAAAATCTTGAACACCGTAAACAATTCTCGGGCGTCAGTCATCCTTATTCAGCTGTAATTCAACTGTCTTATTGAACATAACCACTCGTGCCTTATTAGAACTCTGACACTGCAGATCATGATTACATACGGATACAATTAGCTATCTTTCTTTCTCTATATGGTGAATATTCTTTACCAACAGCAGTTCAAAACACCCTAGTACTTCATCGGATCTACGAAGCACCATAACCTTTACCAGAATTTCCCAACATACTTAGAGACAGAATCAACATAGCACACAATAGTGCAATCAGTTAATCAATAGCAACCTCCCCAACATAGCTCGAAGCCATTCATCAAAGCACTTTCAACCACTCATATCATTATTACTCAAGTGATGCCAAAATGTTAATATGAGATTAAACTCAAGTCATTTACAAGCCTTGACAGAGACTCGAATCATCAGAGACCTTAGCTCTTCTGCAATTCTTGCAGATATACATGCACCACCAATAAGCCCACTCTCTTTAGGTGACAGAAATCTTTCTAAGTCCTAAATTTTTCCAAAACTTTCGGCAGAGTTTCCTTTGTAAATTGGCCTATCCACCGCCAGAGAATCACCAAACCATTCTAACAATACATCCACAACTCAACAAGATATCACAATGTATTTCAACAACATTAAATCCCAATACTATACGAATCATATTATCACAATTTATACTTGAACATGTGTTGTACCTGCTCGAATCATAACACATATCAAAATCACTTTAGTCTTCCCGAGTTTAAACTCGTTTCACTACACATAAGGCACTTTACCTTCCAATTACGAGATATGATAATTATTTCTCACGCCTATAGCTAGGGCTACATATCAAATCACAATAAGAACCGAATACCTTACAGCTCTCCCATTATCAAACTGCCATTTGCACAATAAGGATCAATACCGATCGTATGAACTTCATAATACCGACTCGCAAAATTAATACCTTGGTGTTCAAGCCATAGACAAGGATCTGGCCTCAAGTCCTCCCGACTGGCCCAACATGAACTCACGGAGATTATATCTCGCCCCTCGTTCGAGGAAATCATAAGCCATAAGGCAATTACATTACTGAGCGCTCGATGCGTACACAGACGTGTGGAAGGAATTTCAAAAATTATATCTCAACCTGAATCAAGTACGCACGATAAGAATTCCAAGAAATGTGAAGTGTTTCCTAAAGGTTCGCAGCCTCCCGAGGATAAGTACAGGCGTCCCCGTACCGATCCACAAGACTCTACTAACCGGCTCAAGACTCATGAGGCCTAGTAAACCTAGGCTCTGAACATGTCACGACCCCAAATCCGGTCGTGATGGCGCCCAGCACACTGCTAGGCCAGCCCGACCAATCAACAATAATCACGGAGCTATGAGCTCGCCTTATCCCATTTAAGCATAACAATTGTAAAATAACAGTGATGTATATATTAAAGACAGGGGAACCAAGTCCCAACATAGTGCAACTCCCATAGACCGAAGGGTCAAGAGTCATGAGCCTCTACGGAATATACAAGTGTAAATAGTGAATATAATTGTGCACAAGTGTGGGATGATCAGAACAAAAATATAGACAAACTGGAGAATCAGGTCCTGCGAACGCTGGCAGCTACCTCGACTGTCCAAAAGCACTCCCGAGCCGCAATAGAATCAGCTCTGCCGTGATGTACCTGGATCTGCACACAAGGTGCAGGGAGTCGGGTGTGAGTACTTCCAACTCAGCAGTAATAAAAGTAAATAATGCTGAAAGGGAGAAAACCACGCAAGGCACTATCTCATGCTACACATTACATAACTATCTTTTTATTCCTTTCCAGCATATGTGAATAGATTATTAGAAATCTCAATTTTTAGCTACTTTCTTTCATGATAATATACCAATACCTGGATACAATCTCAAGCGGTGCAAGTCCGCACTCAAATCAGCCTCTCGGGCTCAACACTCCTTATCAATTTACACCAGGAGATCTGGTCAATAAGGCAACTAATGCATGTGTGCCAGTAATGTATGAGTGCTAAATGTTATGCCATGTAGTACACGTAAAGCTAAATGCAATGCAATGCATGAAATGACAGCTACGGCGCGTAGCCCGATCCAATTTGGGTACCCGTGCTCACCGTGGGGTTTCAGACTCCACAGGGGCTCCTACAGCCCAAGCACAATATCATGAATATATGCTGCGGTGTGCAGTCCGATCCACTACCAATCAGCGGCGTGCAGTCCGATCCATGCATGTGTATGCATATGCTCACATGAAATGTCATGCCCTAACATATGGTCCTTGGCCCCAATCAGTCTAACAAATAATCAAGAAAGCCCTACGGCAACAATATCATATTAGCTCACAGCGAAAAAATGTTATTAAGACCTTGTTCAAGTTTTAAGTTTTTCATAACCTTATAAAAATGCTGAATAGCAAAAATACCATTTTAAAACTTAAATTTAGAATAAAATAAGCACAGTGTTATCAAAACAGTGATACCAATCCCCGAAGGACTCAAATAATTGGCACGAAGCCCAAACATGATAATTAGTCCAATTCATTTCAACAATTAGGTGTTATTATTTATTACGCGGGATAGACCAAGTCACGATCCCCAATGGTACTCTACCCTACGCCCGTTATCCGGCGTGCAAGTCACCTCAACACAGCACTAAGATGTGCAAGTCCAGGGTTTACTAACCCTCAGGACATCATTTGCAAGAATTACCCACCTCGAACCGGCGAAAGCTCATGCCCGCGACGCCTTAGCTCCTCGAACCGGCATCCACGCACGTCCAAACTAGCCAAAATCAGCACAAATATATCAAAATAGGCTAATGGAACATAACCCAATCGAAAGAACTCCAAAAATATCAAAAATCACAAAATTGGCAAAACCCGAGCCCCGGGCCCACATCTCAAAAATTTCGAAACTCATATTTCCAGAACCCTCGTCTCGCCACGAGTCCATACATATAAAATTTACCAAAATCGAAGTTCGATTGGCCTTTCAAAACCCAAATTTTCGTTTTCAATATCTAGGCCACAATCCTTCACAATTTCTACCCAAATTCATGAAGATTGATGTTAATCCTACCATAAAATGATGTTTTTGAGTCAAGAAACTTACCTCCGATGAATACCCGATGATTTCCCAGCATTTCCCGTGATTTCTTCTCTCTAGAGCTCAACAATGGGGGTTTATGAAATGAAACCCGTAATGAAATGTTTCTGTAATTAAAGAATCTGCCCAGGCGTTTACACTATGCGATCGCATCCCATCATTGCGATCGCGTAGAACAAATGATATCTCGAATTAATTAAGGCTATGCGATCGCACTTCCTCTCCGCGATCGCGTAGAACATCACACCCCGGCTCCAAATTACTACTATGCGATCGCAAACCGACCACGCGATCGCATAGAACAATAAGCTTCTTAGGCACCCCGGATCATTTTACCCTATGCGCTCGCACAAGTGACCCTGTGATCGCAGAGTGCCAGTTTCCATACCTATGCGATCACATCTCCTATTACGCGATCGCATAGAACAACTCTGGGGCTCACTTATCGCATCTACTCTATGCGATCGCATAGAGCATCCGTCTGCAACAAAACCAGCAGCCAACAGCAGTTCAAAAATACAAGAAATAGTCTGTTTGGACCCCCGAAATCATCCCGAGGCCCCCGGGACCCCAACGAAAACCACCAACATACCCCATAACACGTTTCAAACTTGTTCTAATCATAAAAACACCATCCTAAACATCAAAATCCCCAATTACACACGGATTCAAGCCTACGTTTCTTCAAAATTTTCAAAACTAACATTCAATCCAAAACCCGATCAAACGACGTCCGAAAGACCTGAAAATTTGCAGGCATATCCAAAATTACCTAACGAAGCTACTGCAACTGTCAGAATTCCATTCCGACCCCCGGATCAAAATCTCACCTAGCATTCAGATTTCGCCAAAATTCAACCTTAGCCAATTCAAGCCTAAAACTACACCGGACCTCCAAATTAAATTCCGATTGCTCTCCTAAGTCATAAATGATCCCCCGAAACTAGTCGAATCATCAGAATCCAATTCCGAGCACTCTAACTCAATAGTCAACTCTAGGTTGACTTTCCATATTCAAACTTCCTTCAAACATGCTATTTGCTTCATTTTCAATTCAATTCATTCCTAACTCATCCGATAGGTTCTAACACCGATATAGAAGCATAAGATATGTAAATGCAAGGTAACGGGGTGGAAATTCCCGTAACGACGGGCCGGGTCGTTACAGAGGTACCAACGACACAATAGACATTGATGAAGAAGATGATGACCCTGTCCCGGTTGCCCAGTCTAGGAGGTCCACAGACAGTGCGAGTCCGTCTAGGCGCACACATTCTGGGGCTAGCCTTTCACGGTTACTGTCCACGAGACCTATGCTAAGGTCTTTGGAAGAAGAAGTGGAAGATCTCCGCTCTTCAGTGGATGGCTTGCACACACGCATGGATGCGATGTCCCAGTGACAGTGGAGGTCTGAGAGCCGATTTATGGCTTTGTTTAGAGCATTGGGGCGAGCATGCCACGTCGACCCCGACACTGTCTCCGACTCTGATTGAGTCTCAGGGAAGTCTTCTTACCCCTCTATTCTTTATTTTGTTTATATGACATGGGGACATGCCATAACTTTAAGTGTGGGGTGGGATACTTACTCTATTTGTATGTTGCAGTTTGTATAATTGTGTATAATATAATTAGAGTAAGTAGTTTAATATTAGCTGACTTGGACCGATGACAAATACTTGTCGATGGGTATTTTTGAGGGTCAAAGTCGGAATTACAAAAAGAATCATAAAAAATCCAAAAACAAAATAGAGGACTCTTCCTGATGACAGACTACTTGGACAGTACTCTTGAGGGAATTAGTCCATGTAGATTTTTTTTTGTTTTTGTTTTTCCTTTTCTTAGGTAGTGTATTATCTCCCCTTTGGTTTTTCTTTTGATCACGGTTCGTTTCCAAGGGTTTCTCTTGAATCGGGTTAGGTAGATTTTTCTTTTTCTAGTTGCAGGTTTAGATGGGTGAAGGTCAATATGTAACCCCAAATATGGACACTTGCAGTAGCTAAAAAGGAACTTGAGAGTGTGATATCTAAGCTTGATTGTAGACTCTAAGATATGCCTTAATTTTGCACAATTGGCTTGCTTGAACACTTGTATGACTTTGTTCATGAACTAATTCGGAATGAGTTACATGCTAAGTGTGTGTAAGGTTTTTACTTGCATTATGTGTTTACATATAATACCTATAACTTTCCCTGTGTGTTTGCAAAGAAAAATAGAAGTCCTTTAGTTTTAGAGATGATAGAGGCATTCTTTGTGCAACCCCATAACAATAACTGTGAATCCACATGTACATTATATCATAGTTAACCCCTTTGAGCCTTAAGCCTGTTCTTTGATAACCCTATAATGTTCACAAAATCTATGTTGAATAAATAAATTGTTGAACCTTACCTCCCAAAAGCACTTGGTTTGTTAATGAATATGGAAAAGTAAAAGTGTGGGGTTACGGAGTAGTGAAAAAGGGAATCAAGAATGTATGGTAGAATTGGTGAACTGGCATTTGTATAGTATGTATATATATATATATATATGAAGCGAGTTGCACCTTAAAAGAAAAGTGGGGATTACAGGTAAATCAAAATGTGGAAGAATGGATGGGTTGAGCAGAAAAGTGAAACAAAAAGGAAGTTTGGTATTAAAAAGTGCTTAGGGAGGTTAGCCACTATATCCAAAAGTATCCTAATCGTCCCGTAGCCTACATTACAACCACCTCTTGATCTTTGACTAAATGGCTCGATTAGTAGAGTATTACACTAGGGGCAAGCTTATAGTGTGTATGTGTGGCATGTGAATACTCTTTGCTGAGAGTGAGTGAATTCTTTCTATATATAGTTCCTTGTTGTAAATTTTATGTGTGGGGCACTTCTCTCAGATTTTGTATTGTGAGGGTATGTAACTCAGCAAGAAGAAGTAAGTCTTCAAGTCTATTAGAGTAATTAGAGTGAGCAATAATATGTCTTGGCATGAGAGTCTGCAGTTGAGTAAGGATTGTGCACTGCTTAGGTTAAACATGGATAATAGCTAGTGTGATATATTTTGGGGTAATACATTGAAAATTTAGGCCTAGAAGTGTGATAAAATTTGCTCGAGGACGAGCAAAAGTTTAAGTGGGGTGTTGATAATAGGTGAATTCTACTATATTCATGCCCTAAATAATCACATTCTTAAGTTGTTTTGATAATATATACTCTCTCCGTTTCAATTTATGTGAACCTATTTGACTTGGCACGAAGTTTAAGAAAAGAGAGAAGACTTTTGAACTTGTGTTATGAAATGAGGCACATATATTTTGTGTGGCCATAAATCATTGCATAAAGGTAAATTATTTTCAAATAAGGAAAGGGGTCATTCTTTTTGGCACGGACCAAAAAGAAAATAGGTTCACATAAATTAAAACGGAGGGAGTATGATGTAAAAATGCTCTTATTAGTGTTTTTCATGAATTATAGGTAAAAAATAGTTAAGGAAGGCTGAGGAGCAATTTGGAGTCAAAAGTAGAAGAAAAAGGCCATATATGCAAAAATCATAGAAACCATGCTTGAACAGCCTTGTAGAATCAGAATTACTGTTTGACCGCGGTTCTATTGCGACCGTAGCAGTTCCGCGGTGGATGAGGTCTGCTAAAAATTTTGAGATTCAGAAGGGTGATTTGGCCGCGGTTCTATCGCGACCGCGGCAGAACCGCGGCGGAAGGCATAAAAGTGAGGGACCAAAGTGTAAAAACAAACTTTTTAAGACCTAAATCCTATATAAAACCTTAGGATTCGCCCAAAGGAGGCATGCATTGTATTTTAAATACTTTTGCAAGGAAACTAGTGTGAGAGAATTCTCCAAAAATCTCTCTTATTTTTCTTTTGAATTTTCATCATGAATTCTATTCTAGCTTTTGTTCTCATAGTTATGAGTAGCTATATTCCTATCTAAGGTTTTGATGGAACCTATTGGTTGATGAACTTATGATTTATGTGAATATAAATTGTTAGTTAATCTCTATTTGTTCAACTTCGTTCTTGTTGTAGTTAATTGACAGGATCCTCAATTAGTTGTGCCTATTTAGTGTGCATAATTTGGAAAAGAATGCATATTTAGGTTATTGTTGAACAACATCACTCCTAGATTATTAGAGGAATCTATACTTGCGGGTTTAAAGGTGGTATTAGGAATAATGAAACCTTGGAATCTAAAGTGAATTGTGATAATTAAAGCAAGCTAGTGTAACTCGGAAGAGTGCAATAGTAAATTACTATGATTACTCGGGAGAGATTAATGGTAGGTTTATTGTTCATGATTGATAGAGAGATATTGATAAATTTGTATGAGCATAAACAAAAGGGAGTCCATCAATAGGGGAAATCATTACCTTAGTCTTTCTCATTCTTATTACAACATATTTAGTTATTTTCCAGTTATTTAGTTCTTTGTAAAAGTAGTTGTTAAGAAGCACTCAAAAAGGGATATTTATAATTTGGGAAGCTGATTCGGAAGATTATTGGTTTTGAAGATAGTAGTTGATAGGTTAACTCTCTGAGGAATTGACCCCGTATGAAATACTTGGGTTATATTTGTTGCGACCACATTATCGTTTATAGAAGGCATAGATGGGCGTGATCATCATACATATCAACCAATATAGTCTTCTAAAAATATTCAACAAATAAAGAGGCTAAACTCTATAACGTTGTGGACAAGCTTAAACACATGGGGAACATTTATCAACTCAGAAACACAAGATGTAGCTTTCAGAGACAGTTTTAAAGAAGAAAAACTTTGTAAAAGACATATAATTCAACAGGGACACCAATTGACATTTCCATTCATATATTTCTAAAGGGGGCTATAGATAAGATATCAACATACGTACTATTGGAAACAAAAGTTGGGACAAATATAGGTATAGTGGCTAAGAGGAAACCCAATAAAAACCCCAGAAAGCGAAGAAATCAACAGGCAGTTAAACAACAAGAATGAGGAAACTTCAACACTAGAAAACCAATTTCAGTTTAAGATCCAGCTTAGATGAACCAAAGTTTTTAAGAGAAATCAAAACTTGTAAACTTTTTCAATAAATGCAGAAGATTTTTGTGAGTTGAAACCAATTCCAAAATGAGTGTTCATTTAGAAAATGTTTTCCGTGTATTCAGAAGATTATTTTTTGGGTTAGTATGCTGATAAATGTGCGAGAATGAGTGAACGTCTATCCTTTTATAAGGTATACACCAAAACAACATCACAAAGAATATTCTAACCTAAATTTCCTATGTTAGATAGTACAGTATATTTGAACAGCTGTTGTCCTTTTTAGTCCAATTTCAGCATTTTTCATGCTAAAAATGAGGACAATTGTACAATGCTACAACATTCCGATATATAACCCATTGTAAATTCTAATTTTACCCTTCTAAGCTCTGATTATTCCAATTTTAACCAATCTAACCTAAATTTTGATTTCAAAACCTTTTTGGAAGCTCATAGAACAATCTGAAAGATTCCAGCGTTTAACTTGCTAATATTATTTTCAATTGTACCTTTAGAAGCTTTAATTTTCAGTTAAAACTTCAAAATTACCTGGATTATAAACCAAAGAGCCTACTTTACCAGTAAATTAAAGGATTTATCTAATCAGACCCAACATAGCAGTTATAAAAGAACAAAAAATAAAAAATGTAATGATACCTAATAATTAACCTAATTAATCTACAATTGATTGAATTAGACAAACTAGGAAACTAAGCTAATTTCAAGCAGTTTAAATAATGCATGAACAATTTTAATACTAGCTTAAATAGTAAATTAATTAACTAAACAGACAAATACATGCAAGATTATAACAACAATACAAACACAAAGAAAATAAGAAAAAAAGGTCAGAAATATACCAAAAGGAATTCTGGCAACTCAGTACGTCTTCAAAATAGCTCCAAAATATTATAACCAATCTTTCTTGTTGAGAACAATTGATTAGCATAGGTTTTAAACTAAATTAATTCTGAAAACACCCGATGAAACTCAGAAAAGAGGGAAAAAGAATTAGGGTTTCTATTTTTTCCTTGATCTAGGATTCAAGGAAATTGAAAGGGCTTTTTGGGAAATCAATTGTAGGATAATGGTGAGGGAAAATTGAGGGTCATTTGGTGTAATTATGAGATTTTTTCAAATGGCTTAGGATTGTGGGTAAAATATGAGATTTAAGATTGGTGGATTTTGATGGGGGTTTTGGTGTGGTTGGTGGATTATTGAAGAAGGGGGGCTAGGATTACATGGTGTGAATTTAAGGCGGTTTGGAGGTGCTCCACAGCCGTAAGGTAATTTTCGGGCGGCGGAGAAGGCGGAGCCTATGAGGGGTGAGAGGGTAGCTAGGGTTTCTCATTTGAGAGAGTTGAGAGACGAAATGACTTGGGATTTTGGGGCTTTTGGGGCGTGTCTTCGGACAGTTATAAAGGAAATGGAGGGTTAGTTCCCACTCGTTGGATCTGTAATGATCAACGACTAAGATGGTCTTGGGGTCAAAACAGGGTTGTTTAGGTTAGTAAGGGTTTGGACCGGGTAGAGGGAGATCCGGGCTTGGGTTAAATAATTAAAAGAGAATTTTTCACAAAAGGCATTCATTAAGACCTAATTAGCAATAAAAAGAAACCCTTTCCTATATTACGTGATATAGATATGTTTTACGTTATTTTATGATGTATATAGTGTATTAAACGAATTGTATTTAATAATACAACATGAAATGACGCCGCACAAACAGGGATTCCTGTAAATCATGATCTGTATTTAGGTGTATTAAGCTGTATTAAGCGGGAAAAAAGTAACATTTCAGTGTAAATCATGCGAAGGTGAATTTATATTTAGGTGTATTAAGCTGTATTAAGCGAGGAAAAAGTCACGTTTCAGCGCAAATCATGGGAAGGCGAAACAAATCATGGGAAAAAATGTATTAAGATGAAAGAGAAAATAACAAAAAAGGGAGTTATACCATAAATTGGTGAGAGAAAAATATTTTGTACCATCTAATAAGGCTTAAATATAGGAAATTATTAAATTTAAATTTTTTGCTACAAAATAAAAAAGGTTATTATATTATGTAAAATCTTAAAAAGGTATTTATATGTTATAAATAAGTTACTAACATATTCTATAGATGGTAAAATTTCCTTTATTAAAATTATAAGTGGGCCACCGATTTTGGCTCTCCGGTGGCCCAATTGATTGTCCAGACTATTTTCTTTTGTTTTCCCTTTCTTTTCTTTAATTTAAGATCCTAACTAAATTAGTTAAGTTCTAAATTAAATCCTAAATTAATTTATATTTTAAAATTATACTAATTATCTATTTATAATATTTATAAAATTAATTACTTCTAAATTAATGAGGAAAAAATTACTAATCTAATATTAAAAGCTAAGATGTAAAAATGAACAAAATTTTTGTGATTTGAATTTTAGTAAAGTAATTAATTAACTAATTAATTCTAAATTATAAACACAAAACCCAATATGCAATGTATGGAACTTTTGACATTTTTGGGATATTTTTCACGATTTTAACAAAATTAAACGTGCACAAAAATGCAAATAATTAATAAATTTTATAAAATTTTAAACAAATTTGAAAAATCTATTCCTTTAATTTGTAGGAGTATTTCTAACACTACAAGAAAAACAACATTTAAGGAAGGGAAATCTAGACCCTAAAAGTTGAAATCAGGTCTAAAAGGGTAAATTGCGAAGGGAAAAGGCCTGTTGTAACCGGTCGTAATAGCCCCCATCGCTAAATGTCAATAACGACGGGTCCTGATACATGTTCGTTAAATCGCTATAGAGACGAACAAAAAAATTAGTCGTGGAATACTTTTAGATACCAGATTTCTCGTCCCTAGTAGGCGATAAAAAAATATTTATTTCCGTCGTGAAATCTTTTTAGCGACCAACTGTATCTGGTCCTAAATTGTCTTTTAGAGACAACCAGAAAATTTGGAAACACTTAGAGACTACATTTCTCATCCCTAATATATATATATATATATATATATATATATATATATATCCCTTCTGTAAAGCGAACAATGCCAATTGGTCCTAAATTATCTCTTAGAGACCGACAAAACATCTGGTCGTTAATCCATTTTCACGACCAACCTTTAACTAGTCCTAGATTATGTTTAGAGACGACGTCCCTATTTAAAATAATTTTGTTATTTAGCAATCATATTCATGGTCTATTAATAATCATGAGTAGTCCTAAAAGCTCAATGTAACAAAAAATAATTTTTATCAATAAATATCAAATTGGTATTGAAAAATACAAATATAAAAAAAATAATATATCAAGTTCAAATCCCATGATGATGTTACTTTCTATGTTTTCTCAACACCTCAACAAAAAATTTTTTTAGCTAACATCTGAGCTAGACTATAATATCAAGATTTGCATAATATTTTTAGCAAAATAATTATAGCTTGTGCATCTTTTAAACTTGCATCTTGACTTGTAGCTTCAATCTTCAAAACCTGTAAGTACAATAATTTTTAAAATAATAAATAACTATTAGTAAAATAACATATATAATTTTATATGAGCAATAGTTAAATTGCTTACCCCAAAAGTAGTATAAATTCACAAGGTGTTATCCAGCACCATCAACAAGGCTACAACAATATTTAAAAATATTAATTAGAAAAGCTTTGGGATGATTAATCTTACTTTGGTTTGATAAATCCTAGTACGACAATTCGAGATTTACCACTAAAGAGACCAACTATTATGGACAAACAACATGGTATGCTTCTATTCCAGTGCAAAATGAAGCAAGAAGTGGGAATTTCAGCAAGAACCAGGTTCTGGTGAGGGACGTTGTGATAGTAAACCAGTTCTAACTATCACTTCAGAGTATCTTTTTCATGCTAAAAGATAAAAATGCATTCACATGGTTTTCTCACCTGAAGCTAAAATCTGAAATTTGTGCCATATACTGGTTGAGAAAATGGAAAACTGAATGTGAGAAGAATTTGGAGGAAAACCAGAGTTTTCTGGAAACAAAAGATTTCTTTAATAAATAAAAAGAAAAATGGCTCTTTCAATCACATATCGTGTTCACTTAGAGGGTAAATATTAGCAAAGCATGCTAATTAATTATAAGCTTATGATTGCATATGTAAGAAAGAGATTCAACAATGTTATCTTGGATCCCACAGGGAAATGCTTTGATGATAGGCTATAATTGCGTATTTTAGTCGATTATTACACTCTAATTTACAGCACTTTAGTTGAGTTTGCACTTTAATCGCTACAGTTTTACACTAACTGTGTATTTTATGACTTGTAGGAGTGATTTCGAGTTATGTGGATGTTATGGAATGAATTCAAATGATTTGGAGCTTTAAAATTTGATTAAAAGTTCAAGGAATTAAGCCGGAATTGCGTTTAGGGGTCAACGGATGATGCTTAGAGCGAACGAAGACTCCAGTAGGTAGATTGCGCAATATCTAGTAAAATAGACATAACTTTTGGCTCAGACATCCATTTGGGCTCCATAATATATGGTTTGAAAGCTAACTCAAAGGGCGACAACTTAAATGTTTTGTGTGTTTCCAGATTCAGAACGGAACATGGTTAAAAGTGCGCTGCCAGATGCGCTGCAGCGCTAGTATTAGCGCTGCCAAATGCAGTGTTGCACTGGACTAGCGCTGCCAAATGCGCTGCAGCGCTAGTTAAGCCCGAAAAAAGAGTCCTTTTTCACCTTGGAGAAGGTATAATTGTGTGGGGTCAATCCCACTTGATATATATACATAGAAGAACGTTTTGAGAGTAATTTTTGACCAAGGAAGAGCATAGAGCCGCCGTGGAGGCCGAGCTTCATCTTTTCTTCCACCAAACTTAGTATTTTTATGTTTCTTTGTATGATTTGTTGTTTTGCTACCATGTCTATGTGGAGCTAAACTTCACGTTCTAGGGTTGTGGTTCTTTCATGACTATTGTTATTCGAATATTGATTTTGATTTTTTAGTTTATCGTATTGGTTTATTTATTCAATCCCGCACTTAATTATTTGATTGCTTGATCACCAATTGAATATTATATACGAATCTAAAGTTGAACTCGAAAGTGGGAATTCTAGATTGCATATAGGATTGAGTAGAGCAAGTTCTTGAACCCGGGCCTCGGGGAACGGATTCGCGGTTAGGATAGACATATACCTAATGTCACAACCCAAACCCTGGTCGTGATAGCGCCCAACACAATGCTAGGCAAGCCCAACCATATTATCCCTTAAACCAGCCAATTATAAAGAAATTAAACTTAAACAGTAAATAATCATATCAGGTGATAACCGGAACGTAAAACATACAAACTGCGGTCCCAAACATATCGTGGTGTCACGAGACTGAGCCTCTACAGAATAGCATCCTAATACAACCATGTCTAGGCAAATAGGAAATCAACAAGATGATAAAGAAGGAGAAAACAAGCTCTGCGGACGCTCGCAGCTACCTCGTAATCTCCATAAAGTAGACAAGGATCAGCAGCTACAATGTCTCAACTGCTCTCGGGCACCTGTGGATCTGCACAGAAAGTGCAGGGGAGTGGGGTGAGTATATTTCAACTCAGTGAGTAACAATAATAAATAATAACCGAAGGTAAGAAATCCTGTGCTATCACTTAGCAGTTCTAAGACAACCCTCACAGGTACGTCATCACTGTAGTAGTACTCTAATCTCCAATCTATGTTTATCTTTACAAGATTCCACACCGAACCAACCCTCACTCGTACCCCTACGGTGTACGGCCATCTCAATATATGAAGACACATACCTCTGTCTATAATGTATAAATATTTGAGTAAATAGTGGGATATAATTAAGTATAATGCTGCGGCGTGCAGCCCGCTCCAATACATATACCGCTGCGGCGCGCAGCCCGCTCCAATACATATACCGCTGCGGCGCGCAGCCCGCTCCATTTAACGTCGACGGCGCTCACTGGGGGTGTATACAGACTTCGGAGGGGCTCCCTAGGCCCAAGCGCTATGGTGCTATGACGTGCAGCCAGGTCCACCATATATCACTGCGGCGTGCAGTCCGATCCAATACATATACCAGCGCTCACTGGAATGTGTGCAGACTCAGACTCCGAAGGGGCTCCTACAGCCCAAGCGCAATAATACTGCGGCGTGCAGTCCGTCCCACATGTATATTACATGTATATTACATGTACATTACTGCGGCGTGCAGTCCGATCCAATATAGGTATCTATATACATAATACCTCATAATGGGTCCTCGACCCTAACCCAGTCAGTATGCACTTGGCCTCTCAGGCCCAATATAATATATCACAATGGGTCCTTGACCCTGTCTCGGTTAATATAGACTTGGCCTTTCGGGCCCAATATAACATCTCATAGTGGGTCCTTGACCCTATCTCATCTCAATCGGTATAGACTTGGCCTTTCAGGCCCACTCAGCTAGAACATGGAATTCCACCCTAGATAATCTCTCTCAATGTACACATCTAGTACGGGCTCATATTATGCTATACAGCTAGAGCTATGGCTGAGTGTATATTTCCAACACGATATAAAGGTCACCTAGCTCTATAGGTTCCCTAATGCTTTACAGATCGGCACAAGGCCCCAAACATGGCTATTAGCCCAATTGTACAGTCATAACCTCATTAACAGTCGTACAACACAGTATTCTATTAGCCGGGAAGGACTAAGTCCGAACCCCCTATCACAATGTCACCACGCCCGTCATAGAACGCGTGTCTCATCTCAATATAGCACTGTAAAGTGCTAGTACGGGGTTTCAAACCCTCAGTGCATTGTTTACTACTACCACTCACCTCGAACCGGTAGAAGCTTCAATCCGCCTTGCGCTTGCCTCGCAAATCAATCTCCTCGGGTGCCAAATCTGCTCAACATCATAGAGAATGCGCTAATATATGATAATTTCACGAAATTCATTCGAAATAACCCAAATTATATCAAAACCCACAAGTTGTCAAAACCCGACTTTTGGTACACTTGTCGAAAAATTACAAAAATCACATATTCGGAATCCTCATCTCGATACGAGTCTAGGCATATAAAATTTACCAAAATCGGACTTCATTTGCCCACTCAAATCAGTGTTTTTCTTTAATTTAGGCCTAGGGCTCAAACCCACCTTAAATCTTCCATTTACAGAAATTTAACCCATGATTTCATGTTAAAATGATGTAATTAAGCCACAAAACTTACCTCCAACGAATCCCCGATGAATTACCAACAATTCCCGTGAGTTTCTCTCTCTAGAACTCAAAAATGGCGTATTGGGTATATGAACCCGCGACTGGTTCTGTTCTGGTTTTAATTTCACTGCCAGACCATTCCTTCTATGCGATCGCAATGACCCTATGCGATCGCATAGAGTTAAATCTTCCTGCCAATTTCCCCTTCTATGCGATCGCAATGTACTCCCGCGATCGCATAGCACAACCTTCCAGGCCTCATCTTTTCTTCTCTGCGATCGCAACACTGGCTACGCGATCGCAATGCACAGTCTGACAAACCTATGCGATCGCATAGCACATTTTTCTCACCCCTCCATAGCACATTTTTCTTACCCCTCCAATCTCACTATGCGATCGCACAAGTGACCCTGCGATCGCAGAGTGCCAGTTTCCATACCTATGCGATCGCATCCCCTCTTACGCGATCGCATAGAACAACTCTGGGGCTCACTTCCATCCTTCTATGCGATCGCATCTACTCTATGCGATCGCATAGAGCATCCGTCTGCAACAAAACTAGCAGCCAACAGCAGTTCAAAAATAGAAGAAATGGTCCGTTTGGACCCCCGAAATCAACCCGAGGCCCCCGGGACCCCAATGAAAACCACCAACATACTCCAAAACACGATTCGAACTTGTTCCAATCATAAAAACACCATCCTAAACATCAAAATCACCAATTACACACGGATTCAAGCCTAAATTTCTTAAAACTTTCCGAATTACACATTCGATGAAAAACCCGACCAAACGACGTCCGAATGACTTGAAATTTTGCAGGCACATCCAAAATCACCTAACGGAGCTACCGCAACTGTCGGAATTCCATTCCGACTCCCGGATCAAAATCTCACCTACCGTTCGGATTTCGCCAAAATTCAACCTTAGCCAATTCAAGCCTATTTCTACACCGGGCTTCCAAATTCAATTCCGATCGCTCCCCTAAGTCATAAATCACCTTCCGGAACTAACCGAATCATCAGAATCTGATTCCGAGCCCTCTAGCTAAATAGTCAACTCCGGGTTGACTTTTCTTATTCAAGTTCCTTCACAAAGGCTATATGCCTCATTTCCAAATCCCAATCACTCCTAACTCACCCGATAGACTCTAAGCACTAATATAAAATTATAAAACATGTATTTATAACATAACGGGGGTGGTAATTCCCGTGACGACGGGCCGGGTCGTCACATTCTCCCCAACTTAAACAAACGCTCGTCCTCGAGCGGGTCAAGAAACATACCTGAAGTCTCGAATAGCTGAGGGTATCTGCTCCGATGAGTAAGTAGTACTAACTGGGATGAAATGTGCGGACTTAGTCAGCCGATCAACAATCACCCATACAGAATCAAACTTCCTCGCTGTCCGAGGGAGCCCAGTAACAAAATCCATGGTGATCCTCTCCCATTTCCACTCGGGAATAACCATACGCTGAAGAACACCGCCCGGTCTCCGATGCTCATATTTGACCTGCTGGCAATTGAGGCACTTAGCTACATGCCTAACAATATCCATCTTCATTCTCCTCCACCAGTAGTGTTGTCTCAAGTCTTGGTACATCTTTGCGGCACCTGGGTGAATAGAGTACCGCGAACTGTGTGCCTCCTCAAGTATCAACTCCCGCAAACTATCTACATTGGGCACGCATATACGGCCCTGCATCATCAGAACACCATCACTGTCGATAGTCACATCTCTAGCATCATTATGCTACACTCTGTCCTTAAGGACAAGCAAATGTGGGTCATCATATTGTCGCTCCCCGATGCGATCATATAAGGAAGATCGAGAAACAACACAAGCCAACACTCAACTCGGCTCCGAAATATCCAACCTCACTAGCCGATTGGCTAGGGCCTGAACATCATAAGCAAATGGCCTCTCCCCAACCGGGATGAAAGCTAAGCTGCCCATGCTAACCGCCTTCCGACTCAAGGCATCGGCCACCACATTGGCCTTCCCTGGATGATACAAAATAGTGATATCATAGTCCTTAAGCAACTCCAACCACCTCCGCTGTCTCAAATTAAGGTCCTTCTGTCTGAATAAGTGCTGAAGGCTGCGATGATCCGTGAACACTTCACATGAGACACCATACAGGTAATGCCTCCAAATCTTCAAAGCATGAACTATGGCCGCTAGCTCCAAATCATGAACAGGGTAGTTCTTCTCGTGGGGCTTCAACTGACGAGAAGCATAAGCAATGACCCTACCCTCCTGCATCAACACACAACCAATGCCCACTCCCGAGGCATCACAATATACAGTATAAGAACCTGAAGCTGTCGGTAGAATCAAGACTGGTGCTGTGGTCAGTGCTGTCTTGAGCTTCTGAAAGCTCTCCTCGCACTCCTCGGACCATAAGAAAGGAACACCCTTCTGAGTCAATCTAGTCAAGGGTGAAGCAATGGAAGAGAATCCCTGAACGAATCGGCGATAATACCCTGCCAATCCCAGAAAGCTACGGATCTCAATAACTGAGGTCGGTCTGGGCCAACTCTGCACTGCCTCGACCTTCCTCGGATCTACCCTGAATACCATCACAGGACACCACGTGCCCTAAGAATGCCACGGACTCAAGCCGGAACTCACATTTGGAGAACTTGGCATACAACTTCTCCTCTCTCAATCTCTGCAACACAATAATCAAGTGCCGAGCATGCTCCTCCTGGCTACGAGAGTAGACTAGTATGTCATCAATGAATACGATCACAAATGAATCAAGATACGGCCCGAATACACTGTTCATCAGATGCATAAATGCTGCTGGGGCGTTGGTTAGCCCAAAAGACATCACAAGGAACTCATAGTGACCATATCTGGTCCGGAATGCAGTCTTCATAATGTCAGACTCTCTAATCTTCAGCTGATGGTAGCCTGAACGAAGATCAATCTTCGAGAACACCCTAGCTCCCTGGAGCTGATCAAATAAATCATCAATACGAGGAAGAGGATACTTATTCTTCACTGTTACTTTGTTTAGCTGCCTATAGTCAATACACATCCTCATAGATCCGTCCTTCTTCTTAACAAACAGAACCGGTGCACCCCACGGCGACACACTCGGCCGAATGAACCCCTTATCTAGGAGTTCCTGGAGCTCCTCCTTCAATTCCTTCAACTCAGCTGGTGCCATCCGATACGGAGGAATAGAAATAGGCTGAGTACCCGGCACCAAATCGATACCAAAATCAATATCCCTGTCCGGCGGCATGCCCGGCAGGTCTGAGGGAAACACATCAGGAAAGTCTCGCACAATGGGAACAGAATCAATACTGGGAGTCTGGGCCTCGACCTCCCGCACAAATGCTAAATAAGAGAGACATCCTTTCCCAACCATTCGTTGGGCCTCGAGGAAAGATATTACCCTGCTAGGTACATACTCAGTCGTGCCTCGCCACTCGATCCTCTGAATGCCCGGCATAGCCAAAGTGACTGTCTTAGCATGACAGTCCAGAATAGCATGACATGGAGATAGCCAGTCCATGCCCAATATAACATCAAAATCAATCATGCTGAGAAGCAACAGGTCTACTCGGGTCTCCGGACCTCCAATAGTGACCAAACAGGACCGGTATACGTGGTCCACAACAATAGTATCCCCTACCGGGGTAGATACGTGCACCGGCAGCTCAAGACTCCCTCGGGTCGTGCCCAAATGAGGAGCAAAATATGTAGACACATAAGAATAAGTAGAACCGGGATCAAACAATACTGAGGCATCTCTGTGGCAGACTGAAATAATACCTGTAATGACAGCATCAGAAGCAACAGCCTCAGATCGGCCCTGAAAAGCATAGCATCTAGCCCGTCCGCCTGATCGGCCTCCCCCTCGAGAGCGACCCCTAGCTGTCTGACCCTCACCCCTAGCTGGCGGGGCGGGTGCTGAAGTAGAAGGACCGGATGACGAGGGCTGCCCCCTCTGCTGATAAGATCTGGAAACAAGACGGGGACACTCCCTACGGTGATGCCCAAACTCTCCGCACTCGTAGCAACTCCCCGGTGCTGGGGCTGAGACTGATAAGGACACCTGTCGCTAGAATAGCTAGCTGATGAACTAGGCCGAGATGAACCCTGAGCAGATGGGGCCTGTGAATAACTCTGAGCTGGCATGGCACCGAGAGATGGCTGGCTCCGGTGCGAACCCTAATAACCCTGTCTAGAAGACCATCTGCGACGATCTGAGCGACCCGACTACGAAGATCTGAAAGAGCGACCTCGGCTCTACTGACTCTGGCCTCTAGCCTGAGTGCCACTGGAACTAGCTGATCCTCGAGGCCTCTTGGCCTCCCTCTCATCCCGCTCTCTGCGACGATCTGTCTCTATGTCGCGAGCAATATCCACAGCATCCTCAAATGTACGACTCAAAACCCTCTCCCGAGTCATCAGAATACGAATGGGATAAATGAGGCCGTCCACGAAGCGCCCAATCCTCTCTCTGTCGGAATGAACCAACCACGGTGCATATCCGGACAACTCTGTAAACCTGATCTCATACTCTGACACCTGACATGTCCCCCTGACGGAGACCCTCAAACTGCCTACGCATCTCCTCTCTCCGAGATCGAGGCACCCATTTCTCCAAGAACATAGTGGAGAACTCCGGCCATGATAGTGGTGTCACACCTCCCTTTTTACTACCCCGAACATGCGTAAGGTGTATACGAAACCGAAAGGTAGTGAAAGATACACCACCGGACTCCAATATCCCTCGCCGTACGAAGCATCCGACGACACTTATCTAGAAAACCTTGGGCGTCCTCGCCGGAGCACCAGTGAACACTGGAGGAGATAACTCGGTGAACCTCTCGAGTCGACGCCGCTCATCGTCTCGTCATGGCCGGGACCTCGTCCCCCGAATCCGATCCGCTAGCCGAACCGGAACCACGGTGCTGAACCGGAGGAGCCTGCGGTGTCCGTAAGCCCCGCACTACCGGCTCGCGAGTGCGTATCGCGGGGGTCCGATGACCACCCCCGATCCCCGATGCGGGCTGCTGCGGTAGTAACCGAAACCGCCCTGTGCTAGGCCGGCTGCGGATCGCTAGTATCCGAGCCGGGGTCTCCTCGTAGACCCGGAATAACAATGGGCACAGCTGGTGCTTGATCTGGTGCTGCTGGCACCTCTGCAACTGGGGGCTGTGGGTCAGCTGGCACTGCCTCACCTGCCCTAACTCCGCCACGACCACGACCGCATCCACGGCCTCTAGCAGGTGGTAGTGGTGGTCGTCCTCCACGTCCGGATGATCGAGTTCTCGCCATCCGCGAGAGAATAGAATGTCAAAGTTCAGTTCAAGTCAAAAGTAATCGCACGACAAGAATTCCAAGAATTGAAACTTTTCCTAAAAAGGTTTGCAGCCTCCCGAGGATAAGTACAGGCGTCCCCGCACCGATCCACGAGACTCTACCAACCGGCTCATGACTCCCGAGACCTATTAACCTAGGCTCTGATACCAACTTGTCACGACCCAAACCCTGGTCGTAATGGCGCCCAACACAATGCTAGGCAAGCCCAACCATATTATCCCTTAAACCAGCCAATTATAAAGAAATTAAACTTAAACAAGTAAATAATCATATCAGGTGATAACCGGAACGTAAAACATACAAACTGCGGTCCCAAACATATCGTGGTGTCACGAGACTGAGCCTCTACAGAATAGCATCCTAATACAACCATGTCTAGGCAAATAGGAAATCAACAAGATGATAAAGAAGGAGAAAACAAGCTCTGCGGACGCTGGCAGCTACCTCGTAATCTCCGTAAAGTAGACAAGGATCAGCAGCTACAATGTCTCAACTTCTCTCGGGCACCTGTGGATCTGCACAGAAAGTGCAGGGGAGTGGGGTGAGTATTTTTCAACTCAGTGAGTAACAATAATAAATAATAACTGAAGGTAAGAAACCCTGTACTATCACTCGACAGTTCTAAGGCAACCCTCACAGGTACGTCATCACTATAGTAGTACTCTAACCTCAAATCTATGTTTATCTCTACAAGATTCCACACTGAACCAACCCTCACTCGTACCCCTACGGTGTACGGCCATCTCAATATATGAAGACACATACCTCTGTCTATAATGTATAAATATTTGAGTAAATAGTGGGATATAATTAAGTATAATGCTGCGGCGTGCAGCCCGCTCCAATACATATACCGCTGCCGCTCCATTTAACGTCGACAGACTTCGGAGGGGCTCCCTAGGCCCAAGTGCTATGATACTGCGGTGTGCAGCCCGATCCATACATATACACTGCGGCGTGCAGTCCGATCCAATATATATCTATACATATATAACTATACTGCTACGGCGTGTAGCCCGATCCCATGATATACACCAGCGCTCACTGAGAATGTGTGCAGACTCAGACTCCGAAGGGGCTCCTACAGCCCAAGCGCAATAATACCGCGGCGTGCAATCCGTCCCACATGTATATTACATGTATATTACATGTATATTACTGCGGCGTGCAGTCCGATCCAATATATATACTGCTGCGGCGTGCAGCCCGATCGGTCCTCGACCCTAACCCAGTCAGTATGCACTTGGCCTCTCAGGCCCAATATAATATATCACAATGGGTCCTTGACCCTGTCTCGGTTAATATAGACTTGGCCTTTCGGGCCCAATATAACATCTCATAGTGGGTCCTTGACCCTATCTCATCTCAATCGGTATAGACTTGGCCTTTCAGGCCCACTCAACTAGAACAGGGAATTCCACCCTAGATAATCTCTCTCAATGTACACATCTAGTACGGGCTCATATTATGCTATACAGCTAGAGCTATGGCTGAGTGTATATTTCCAACACGATATAAAGGTCACCTAGCTCTATAGGTTCCCTAATGCTCTACAGATCGGCACAAGGCCCCAAACATGGCTATTAGCCCAATTGTACAGTTATAATCTGAGTAACAGTCATACAACAAAGTATTCTATTAGCCGGGAAGGACTAAGTCCGAACCCCCTATCACAATGTCACCACGCCCGTCATAGAACGCGTGTCTCATCTCAATATAGCACTGTGAAGTGCTAGTACGGGGTTTCAAACCCTCAGTGCATTGTTTACTACTACCACTCACCTCGAACCGGTAGAAGCTTCAATCCGCCTTGCGCTTGCCTCGCAAATCAATCTCCTCGGGTGCCAAATCTGCTCAACATCATAGAGAATGCGTCAATATATGATAATTTCACGAAATTCATTCGAAATAACCCAAATTATATCAAAACCCACAAGTTGTCAAAACCCGACTTTTGGTACACTTGTCGAAAAATTACAAAAATCACATATTCAGAATCCTCATCTCGATACGAGTCTAGGCATATAAAATTTACTAAAATCGGACTTCATTTGCCCACTCAAATCAGTGTTTTTCTTTAATTTAGGCCTAGGGCTCAAACCCACCTTAAATCTTCCATTTACAGGGATTTAACCAAGGATTTCATGTTAAAATGATATAATTAAGCCACAAAACTTACCTCCAACGAATCCCCGATGAATTACCAGCAATTCCCGTGAGTTTCTCTCTCTAGAACTCAAAAATGGCGTCTTGGGTATATGAACCCGCGACTGGTTCTGTTCTGGTTTTAATTTCACTGCCAGACCATTCCTTCTATGCGATCGCAATGACCCTATGCGATCGCATAGAGTTAAATCTTCCTGCCAATTTCCCTTCTATGCGATCGCAATGCACTCCCGCGATCGCATAGCACAACCTTCCAGGCCTCATCTTTTCTTCTCTGCGATCGCAACACTGGCTATGCGATCGCAATGCACAGTCTGACAAACCTATGCGATCGCACCCTTTGCTATGCGATCGCATAGCACATTTTTCTCACCCCTCCAATCTCTTCTATGCGATCGCACAAGTGACCCTGCGATCGCAGAGCGCCAGTTTCCATACCTATGCGATCGCATCCCCTCTTACGCGATCGCATAGAACAACTCTGGGGCTCACTTCCATCCTTCTATACGATCGCAATATACTCTATGCGATCGCATAGAGCATCCGTCAGCAACAAAACCAGCAGCCAACAGCAGTTCAAAAATAGAAGAAATGGTCCGTTTGGACCCCCGAAATCAACCCGAGGCCCCCGGGACCCCAATGAAAACCACCAACATACTCCAAAACACGATTCGAACTTGTTCCAATCATAAAAACACCATCCTAAACATCAAAATCACCAATTACACACGGATTCAAGCCTAAATTTCTTAAAACTTTCCGAATTACACATTCGATGAAAAACCCGACCAAACGACGTCCGAATGACCTGAAATTTTGCAGGCACATCCAAAATCACCTAACGGAGCTATTGCAACTGTCGGAACTCCATTCCGACTCCCGGATCAAAATCTCACCTACCGTTCGGATTTCGCCAAAATTCAACCTTAGCCAATTCAAGCCTATTTCTACACCGGCCTCCAAATTCAATTCCGATCGCTCCCCTAAGTCACAAATCACCTTCCGGAACTAACCGAATCATCAGAATCTGATTCCGAGCCCTCTAGCTAAATAGTCAACTCCGGGTTGACTTTTCTTATTCAAGTTCCTTCACAAAGGCTATATGCCTCATTTCCAAATCCCAATCACTCCTAACTCACCCGATAGACTCTAACACTAACTTAAAATTATAAAACATGTATTTACAACATAACAGGGGTGGTAATTCCCGCGACGACGGGCCGGGTCGTCACACCTAATTGCCTTGCTTGGTTGATTTACAGGAATTATAAATGCGTTCTTGTTGGTTCTAATTCCATAGACATATTGGTAAGGCTGCTTGGTGGGCCGGTTCCGGACCGGGCACGGACCGGGACCGCGGTCCTGGCGGGCCGGTCCTGCCGTGCCGGGCCCAGGTGGGCTTAAAAGACCGTCATGGGCCGGTCCTATACAATTAGCCCGTGAGATCGGGACTGCAAAGACCGGGACCGGCTAGCGGTCCCGGGCCGGTCCAGGCGGGCCTTAGCGGTCCTAACGGTAATTTTTAATTTTTTTTTTTTTTTTTAAAAAAATGGCCCAACGGCCAGATTTTCAAAAATAGCCGTTGGAGCCTCAATTTAGCCATTTTTTGTTTTTAAAATTTAGCCAAATGGTCCCCAAACTTTAATATAACCCCAAACATTATATAATTACACTTTTTTCCAATTCTCAACTATAAATACCCCCCCTCCCCCATTCTTTCATTTTAACTCACCAATTCATCAATCTATCATAATCTCTCTCAATCTCTCTCAATTGCTTATATTGTTATTCAAATTTTGTGAAATTTTGTGAAGTTGGTGAATTGAAGTATTCAAGTCTTCAACAATTTGCAATTATCAATTTTGAAGAAGTTGTTCATCAATTCGGTAAAGTCGTTCCAACTCTTAATTTTTAATAATATATTTTGTGTGATTTTGTTTGCATAATTATAATTAAAATGGCATTTTCATTGAAAAAAATGTTTAGTGCTAAGGGAAAAGCTAAAATGGGTGAAAGTAGTCGTCAACCAACTAACCTTCCCCCCACCCCGGTTCCCCGACCTACCCGTCCTAGTGGTCCAATTATTCTTGATAGTGATAATCCCTGTTTTCAATTTAGCGATACTGAATTTTGTCATAATATTTCATGAGAAGATCAACTAGATAATGAAATTATGACTGCTCTTTATCCTAATTTACAAGTTCATAGGCAATTGGATTTTGATGAAACCCAACAGGATTTTGATGAAACTCAACAGGATGTAGATGAAACCTAACCGGATTTAGATGACACACCTACTAGTCCGGCTAATAACCCAACTGATGCACCACAACACCCACCTGTACAAATACCTACTTTTAATAGACAATCTTCTAAATGCCAAGAAACGTCATTAGTTTGGAAATTTTTTAGTCAACTGAGAGATCAAAATAAGGCTCAATGTAATTATTGTAAAAAATTATTGGTGCATAAATTTACCGGAGACCGTAGTGGCACGGGTAGTTTGACTAGGCACATACAAACACACCCTACTGAAAAAGCTAAATATAACAGATTAAAAGCACTGCTAGAGGGGACAAGTGTAGAAAATGCGGGTAACCCTAGTACAGGTTCTAATCTAGTTCAACCTGGAATTAACATTGTCACCGGAGGTATATTATATTATGATCCAAATAAAGATAGGGAAGAATTAGCAAAGATGGTTACCGTTATGTGTTTACCGTATACTTTTTCTTCTAATCCTAATTTTGTGCATTATATTAGAAAAGTTTTTAATCCTACTTATAAAGGTTGGCCTCGTGCAACAGTGAAGGCCGATATATATAAATTTAAACATGAATACGAACAATATTTGCGGTATTTATTTAGTCATATAACTAATAGAATTTTTATTACCACCGATATTGGTAGAAGTAATAATGATTGTGACTACCTAACTGTTACTAGCCACTGGATAGACGAGGAGTGGATAATGCAAAAACGCATTCTTGCGTATAGAATAATTAACTCCCGTCACACAGGTAAGTTTATCGCTAACACTGTTGGTGATATTTGTATATATTTTTGCATTAATGATAAAATAATGTCAATTTCTATGGATAATGCTTCTAGTAACACTAGTGCTGTAGGAATTCTTACAAACACATTAAATCCTGCATTTAGTAATATATTTCATGTTAGATGTATTTGTCATATTTATCATTTAATTGTCGGTGATGGTATGCGAATTTTAAATGTAGAAATTGAAAAGGTTAGAATGGCTCTTAATTGGCTTTTTTATTCTAACCGCAGAAGAAGACTTAGGGAGTATTACAAAAAATGTGATGAATATGGCCTTAGAGAAAGAAAGGTTCCTAAACCTTGCCCTACTAGGTGGAATTATATGTACGAAAGTTTAGTAGTTGCTTACGAATATAGGAACCCTATTAATGCAACGTTCAATGCTCGGGTTGGGGGTGTGGATGATGATGAAATGCTTACAACCCAAGATTGGACTAATGTTAAAACTCTTATAGATTTTTTAGAACATTTTCACGCTGCTACAAATATATTTTCCGGACAATATTATCCAACTATTTCGAATTGTTTAGTTTATATTGCAGCATTATGTGCATTATTTGTAGATTATAACGAGGGTGGGCCTCTTTATGAACTTTCTATAAATGCAATGAAAGAAAAATTTAAAAATATTTTTTCCCTATCCCTCCTATTTATGGTGTAGCAGCAATTTTAAACCCTACAATGAAATTAGGAGGTCCTCATTTTTGGTATACAAATATTTATAACGCTTTAGATCTTACAGTAGAATAACGTGCTACTCTTGCAGATGCAAAAGCATCAATTTAAATTAATACTCAAACAATTTATAATGCATACCAACAAGCCTTACAAAATTCTAGGCCAAATGTTTCAACCCCTACTTCGTCTACTTCACAGTCGTCCAAAAGAGCCGCGGGCTTGAAGGCACTTAAATCTTGGACGGAGTTTAGGGGTTCTCAAGGAGATAATTTTGGTGAATCTTCCCAACTAAATGAGCTTCAAGTTTATTTGTCGCAGGGACTAGAGAAGGATAATCCAGACGGGAGTTTTGAGCTTTTGGAATGGTGGAAGTTACGGGAAAAACATTTTCCTGTTCTTGCAAGTATGGCTCGCGATATATTATCTATTCAAGCTTCAACAGTTGCATCAGAGAGCGCCTTCAGTCAAGCAAGACTTCAAATAGGAGATCATAGAGCATCTATGAGGGAGAGCTTGGAGAAGTCAGTGCTATTTAGAGATTGGATCCGCTCGGAAAGAAGAAACTTTGGACTTGCAGAATCACAACCGGATGTGGATGAAGCTTACGAAGAAATGATTGCGGAGCTTGTTGAGGATGCTGCTTCGCCGGGAAGTGGTGATGAACAAGCTTCTTTTCCACCACCGCCAACGGAACCTCCTCCAAATCTTGAAGGATTTATGAGATTTGTTAGAGATATGTAGATTGTGTTGTAAATTGTACTTTGGCACATCTTATTTAGTTTTTTTTCCTTTTAATGGTGGTATTAGTACCTTCTTGTGCTCATTCCATTGGGGGAAGAAGACTAATAAAGATATGTCATTTTTAGTAATAAAAATTATTACACAATTGTTTGATTTATATCTTAATACATAATATATATCTATTTAATACATATACATATAATATATATACTTAACACATATATATAACTTAACTTATATATATACTTAATACATATATATATATATATATATATATATATATATATATATAACTTAACTTATTTAAACTTAATATATATATACTTAAGTTAAGTACTTAATACATATATATATATATATATATATATATATATATATATATATACTTAACATATATATAAACTTAATATATATATATACTTAACATATACTTATTAAATAATTTTTTTTTAATTTAACTTATATATATACTTAACTTATATACATATATATATATATATATATATATATATATATATATATATATATATATATATATATATAACTTAACTTATATAATTAA
Source organism: Nicotiana noctiflora (assembly GCA_032618575.1). Lineage (NCBI taxonomy): Eukaryota > Viridiplantae > Streptophyta > Magnoliopsida > Solanales > Solanaceae > Nicotiana > Nicotiana noctiflora. The sequence goes on from JASVEL010004201.1 coordinate 116,384, forward strand.
CTTATATAAACTTAATATATATATATACTTAATACAAATATATATATAACTTAACTTATATATATATATATATATATATATACTTAACATATATAAACTTAACTTATATATATACTTAATACAAATATATATATAACTTAACTTATATAAACTTAATATATATATATATACTTAACATATATAAACTTAACATATATATATAAATATACTTAACATATACTTATTAAATAATTTTTTTTAATTAAAAGCCCACGAAGCCCGCCAGGCCCGGCCCGCCAGGCCCAGGACCACGTGGGCTTAGGCCCGTCACGAGCCGGTCTTACCCACCAGGCCCGCCAGGCCCGGGACCGCCAGAAAAAACCCACACAAAGTCCGGGACCGGCCGGACCGGCCCGCCAGGCCCGTTTAGGCCCGGGACCGGCCCACCGGATAGCCTTACATATAGGAGTTAGGTTAGCTTGAATAGGCGAGTAAGAACTCGACAGATTCTTATGAGCAATATTAACCCTGTCAACCAATAAACTAGATAAATTAGTTAGTCAATTCAATTGAAGAATACAATAGGAATGTTAGATAGCCCATAACCCTAGATCATTTTTATTACATTGATATCATAAATATCTGCTCTTTCTCTCTGTTAAAAGTTCATTATTTGTATTTATTTATTTAATTAGTTTAGAATCAAATATTTCTAGGGTTAATTCTTGTATAGATTATTAGGATAGTCTAATTTAGTTAATAGTTAATCACAAGTCCTCGTGGGATCGACATCCGACTTATAGTCACTTTATTACTTGACGACCGCGTGCGCTTGCGTGCGCGTTTGGCCGCAACAAGTTTTTTGCGCCGTTGCCAGGGACTTAGAAATTAACTATTTTTCTATATTAGACTTTTACTTTTATCTTTACAAGTTTTGATATTTTTTTCTTCTCGTTTTGTATATATTTTTATTTTTATAACTATTTGATATTTCTCTTAGTGTGTTTCTAGTTTACTCAGCATGACATCTGGGGATAAAATATCTGGAGGTAAGGTTATTGATAAAGATGCTTGGTTGATGGAAGACTCTTATGGCTCGTCTTTTTGGGCTTGTCATGACCTGAACTCCTGGAGGTCTGAATTTGAACATGGGAGTAAGGGTTGGTATTGGGAAGAATATTCACGATTAAGGGAATATGAGGAACGACGTTGTCTTCTAACAACGTTGGTAAATGATTGGTCTAAGGAGAGAGATGAACTTGCACATCAAATTGATAATTTTAGCTTGGTTGTACATAACTTAGATGCAGATTTGAATGCAAAGGTTAATGCGTGTAACACCCAACAATTTAATAATGAGTTGTGTGAAGCTGGAAAAGATCTTCTTGACCAAATTGAGGAGCTAAAACGAAAATGAGAATACCAATCACTAGACCATGTTTTTCTTGAGGATGCCAATATTGAGAAGAGTGCTCTAGAGTCACGTGAGGGAGTAGATAACATTACTTTGGGAGACTTGAGTGTGTGTAAATATGAGGATGCAAATAGTAGTAAAATTCATGAGTTGGAGCGCATTAGACCTCATTCCAATCATTTTTCTACATTGTGTTTAGATAGTGAGATTGTAATCGAGCCATCTAAGCCTATGAGGGAGTCAAAGAGCGAGGATGAGAGCGTCTATATTCTTGAATTTGTTATGCCAAAAATAAAAAATTACATTCCTCATCTAAAGGCCGAGAGGTGCAGAGTGAAAAATTTATTACTTGGCCTGGTTATCTTTGTAGCCCCACCAAAGGTGCATAGCCACAGACTGGAGGCCATGTTAGGGGTACAATTCATAAGTTCAAGGTGGAGACAAAAATTGGTTTAAGTCGTGCCGCGACTTTAAATTAGGCGCTTGTTAGGAGGCAACCCAGCTTTACTGCTTTCTTTTATTTTTATTTATTTTTCTATCTTTGTAGCATTTTTTTTGTAGGATTATGAGCATAGAAGAAAAGCCACTGGAAGTGTGCAAATGTGAGCTATGTGGTTGAAACTAATTGTGAGGTACCCACACAAGGGATCATACCTGGGAGAAGTCTGAGTATCCCGTGAGCTGCTAATGCTTCGGCCTTTGGCCTACCAGGGAGTCTCTTTTACCCTTTTGTTATTTTTAGTGTGCATTGAGGACATTGCACAATTTTAAGTCTGGGGTGAGGAGACTGTCTGGGTGATTTTCTGTGCTATGTTAGCTTAGTTATAGTACTCGTTCTTAGTGCAGTAATTTCTTTTTTTTTCTTTTTTTTTTAAAAAAAAATTAAAAAATTTGGAATTTTCCCGACGATGGATTTTGTGGACATTTTTCTTGAGGGATTAAAGTCTAAAAAAAAAATTATAATAAAAATATGTCTTTTAGCTCTTTTTAGGTAGTAATAATCCCCCGTGGTTTTTCTTTATGCCTCAGTTCTTTTTCATGGGATGTAGTTTGAACCGGGTAGTAGTATTTTTTTTTTGAGTAGATTAGAATTTAGGGAATAAATGGAGGTAGAATGATGAACTTAGGCGCCCTTGACTTGTTTGATAGCAGCATATTTAAGCTTTGGCATGTGTAGTATCTTCCCTATGATTTAAAATTATTGATGATGCCTTGCTTAGTTGGATAGCATGTCCTGTGACGCCTATGTCTCATTTTCTTGACTTATGTTCACCTTGTGTTTCATGCTTAATATCTCGTGGCTCCATGAATACTTGCATTTGTTTGAGAGTCGAAATGAGACCGTTCTTAGTTAGTCATGTGCCATGTGTGGTGAGATTTTTGTGTAGTCTATGTATTGTACTTGTGTCTAGAACTTGCCCGGTATGTGAGTTAAAGCGAAATTTTAGGTGATGTTCGGTTTGAAAAATAATTTTTAGGCTTTCTTTGATCTTTCTGAGCTTAATTGTTTACCACAAATAAAATTTATCCCTAGTAAACCCTTTTGAGCCTACGATATTTTTTTTGGCACCCACAGTACAAGCTTATACCCTTTTTGTTCTCAATTAATATTATTTTGATCCTTTTGCCTCTTAAAGCTCTTTAATTGCAAAATGAGAGCTAAAAGAAGTAAGAAGGAACTAAGTGTGGGGTGGCTTTTGAGTGGAACCAATAAAAGGAAGAAAAGTGCACTTGTTTTGTAAAATAATACAACACTAGCGAAAATTGAAGAAAAAAAATAGGTGAATAAATTGTTGTCTTGTTCTTGCTAGTGGGGTATAAATTAAAGTAGTGCTTAAAGAAAGAGGGAATATTGTTGGGACTGATTTTAGTTGTGAAATTGAAGTTGGGATTGAAGAATTTGCGCTCAAAGCGATTATGTGATGTGTTAAAGTGCTTAGGAGGGTGAACCACTATTTCTTAATATATCCTACCCGTCTATTAGCCCACATTACAACTATGAAAAAGTCCTAATTGATTTTAGATCGAGCGAGCCTACATTAGTAGAGATTTACATTAAGGGCAAGCCTATGGTACCAAGTACATGCATGTGACTTCTTTTGTGAGAGTGAGAGAGTTATTTGACATATATATGAGTCTTTAAACTATATTTGATCATGAGATTTGATAGTGTGGGTTAAACGTATTCTCTTGTTCTTGTTGTGAGGGTACATGGCTTCATGAAGGATAGGTAACATTATTAGACTTCTCTAGGATGTTGGGTGTTCAAGCCATGAGTGCATTGTGACATTGAGTCGGCTTTTGAGGCTAGTATTGTTATGAGCATGTTGTTTTTGTTATGAATGTTTGTAAAGTATGGCATAAGTAAAGGGAAGTGTATGATGATTGCATATGCTAGAGTTTAATTGTTGCTATCAACCATAATCATTGGTGTAGTGTGCTTCAAATATGTTAAGTGCTTATAGATAGAGTAAATTTTTGGTTGACTCGAGGACGAGCAACGTTTAAGTGTGGGGTGTTGATGATAGGCTATAATTGCATATTTTAGTCGATTATTACACTCTAATTTACAGCACTTTAGTTGAGTTTGCGCTTTAATCGCTACAGTTTTACACTAACTGTGTATTTTATAACTTGTAGAAGTGATTTCGAGTTATGTGGATGTTATGGAATGAATTCAAATGATTTGGAGCTTTAAAATTTGATTAAAAGTTTAAGGAATTAAGCCGGGATCGCGTTTAGGGGTCAATGGATGATGGTTAGAGCGAACGAAGACTCCAGTAGGCAGATTGCGCAATGTCTAGTAAAATAGACATAACTTTTGGCTCAGACATCCATTTGGGCTCCATAATATATGGTTAGAAAGTTAACTCAAAGAGCTACAACTTTAATGTTTTTCATTTTTCCAGATTCTGAAAGGAACAGGGTGAAAAGTGCGCTGCCAGATGCGCTGCAGCGCTAGTATTAGCGCTGCCAAAGGCAGTGTTGCACTGGACTAGCGCTGCCAAATGCGCTGCAGCGCTAGTTAAGCCCGAAAAAAAGAGTCATTCTTCACCTCGGAGAAGGTATAATTGTGTGGGGTCAACCCCACTTGATATATATACATAGGAGAACGTATTGAGAGTAATTTTTGACCAAGGAAGAGCACAGAGCCGCCGTGGAGGCAAGGTTTCATCTTTTCTTCCACGAAACTTAGTATTTTTATGTTTCTTTGTATGATTTGTTGTTTTGCTACCATGTCTATGTGGAGCTAAACTTCACGTTCTAGGGTTGTGGTTCTTTCATGACTATTGTTATTCGAATATTGATTTTGATTTCTTAGTTTATCGTATTGGTTTATTTATTCAATCCTACACTTAATTATTTGATTGCTTGATCACCAATTGAATATTATCTACGAATCTAGAGTTGAACTCGAAAGTGGGAATTCTAGATTGCATATAGGATTGAGTAGAGCAAGTTCTTGAACCCTGGGCCTCGGGGAACGGATCCGCGGTTAGGATAGACATATACCTAATTGCCTTGCTTGGTTGATTTACAGGAATTATAAATGCGTTCTTGTTGGTTCTAATTCCATAGACATATAGGAGTTTGGTTAGCTTGAATAGGCGAGTAAGAACTCGACAGATTCTTATGAGCAATATTAACCCTGTCAACCAATAAACTAGATAAATTAGTTAGTCAATTCAATTGAAGAATACAATAGGAATGTTAGATAGCCCATAACCCTAGATCGTTTTTATTACATTGATATCATAAATATCTGCTCTTTCTATCTGTTAAAAGTTCATTATTTGTATTTCTTTATTTAATTAGTTTAGAATCAAATATTTCTAGGGTTAATTCTTGTATAGATTATTAGGATAGTCTAGTTTAGTTAATAGTTAATCACAAGTCCTCGTGGGATCGACATCCGACTTATAGTCACTTTATTACTTGACGACCGCGTGCGCTTGCGTGTGCGTTTGGCCGCAACATGCTTCCTCTAGAAACATGGTTGGGTTGTGCAACAAAATACCTACACAGCCAAATTATATTATCTGACGAGTACGCATAAGATCTAAATAACTCAGTAAAAGAGCTTGAAGCAGAAATCATTTCCGAAAACTAATGATGTAACATTCCAAATTGGAAAATTTTCTGGTAACTATTTGATACAAAATTGAACAGCGAATTCAAAGAAAGATAATAAAGCCAGAAGCATCAATTCTTCAGTCCTATGGCCTCTGTACTGATAATTTTCAGAACGGATAGGGTGCACACCTAACCAGCAGAGATAAACACATTTGTTGTACATAGCCAGCACTAGATCATCAGATCTTTCGATGAGAAGCAAGAAATGGAAGTAGGGAAGATGGCTTTTGGGGTTATTGGAAAATCAATAGATTGATAAAAATGATGTAACAGTTAGAAGAAACAAAACGATGATTACTGAAGCTAAACTCAAAAGTAACTTTGCAGAGAAAACTTGCAGAAGGGACCATGAAATGGAACTTGGTCAAAAAGTAAATTTTCTTCACCAGCACCATTTCAATTGTTTACATTAGTTGGTCCTCACATGGCTCTTCATCTTTTCTGTGTTATATTTTTTGTGTCTGATATGTTATTTCTTCGTTTTCCAGCTCAAAATATTTGAAAACAGAATGGATGGCAAGGAAAATTTCTTTCAATGTGACAGATGTGGTGATTAAGATGCTTAACCTTGAATTTAAAGTTAATTAGCAAGAAAACTCTTATTAGGTTTATTCTGTTTGATTAGCTTGGTCAGCAGACAAAAATAGAGGTCATTAAGTTGAAATGGGCGATGTCGTTGTAAGCGGGACATGTGATTATTGAGCAGCAAAATACTCTCTCATTTTACTCATTTCTTTCATCTCATCTTCTGAGGTAGACAAGCGCTCATTCAAGGATTTATTTTCCTCATTCGAAGATTTATTTTCTTCTCGAGTTGAACGTAGCGCAGACACTAATTCAGCCTTTGAAGAAGTTCCACCTTTCAAGTCTTTCGTCTTCACTCCACCCCCAAAGCTAAACATATGGCTACGAGTTTGAGGTCCACAATATTTTTCTATAATCTCTATGCTAGGTAGAGATGGATATGCTTGAACTATTTCTTCGATTTGAGCCTACAAAATATATATAAAAAGCATTTAAAATTAGAATCCAACATAATTTCAAGTAATTTACATATTCAATTTTCCAAACATACATGTTTTTCAATTGCTTCAGGTTCAATAAACTTATTATCTTTCTTACGGGTCTCAAAAAAATTCGGTAGGTTGCCATCGTTTCCGCCCTTTACATCTCAAAGGCAAATATGGCAAAGAATAACTCGTAAATATTTTCTTAGAAAAATAAAATTTTTATGATAATATATTTGATAAATGATCTCACGAATAGGTATGCTATCAATATGATAAAACATCTTCAACTTAGCTCATTTGCCGCATTCCTGTTGCTTGTCGCCTATATTTTTGAAATATTAAGATTAAATGTAAGAAATTTAATAAACTTAAACATAAGTTGCTTCTAAAAAGCTTTAGAATAAACTTAGCCTCCAGGAATATCAAGTGAACAGAGAAAACAGGGCAGAGCAAGAACAAAGAAATAAGAACCGAAAAAGAAGAGAAAATCAGAAGCGTGGATGAGTCGTGATTCTTAAACTCAAACTATACATCGAAATACATAATCCGATAACTCAAATCGATTACTAAATTACTAGGCATACCTAAAAACCTTCTGAAGAAAAATATTCCTTTACTAACCACTCAATTTTTTCTTGTCTACTCCGTTTGGAATATTCTTAAGAGCTGGTTGGATTGGCTTATCTTTCACATATTTTGCATGCAAGTGTCCTCTCCATTTGTTCCATAACTCTTTCATCCATGCGAAGATATGATCACGATGATCATTCATGTCAACACTCTCAAATTTATCCTACAATAGTAAAAACATAGGTTGAGTTAATGAATTAGTTCAGTTTTAGTAACTACTCATAATCATGTGATAGGAGCAACTCTCCAACAGTTATACAGCAATTAACATATAATATAGTTTCAACTGTTTCCCTACAACAAGTAACAGTTGAATCAGTAACATTCTACATAAATTATACAGATAAGCACAAACATGAAGGATTAGAGAATGATATGGGATATTGTACTATTGCAGCCCCTCATTATCTCCCTAATTTCCTCCACATGTGTAGCTGCTGCCCAAGGTGCAGTCCATGTACCTACCACAACAATCTTCATTAAAATAAAGCACATAAAGAAACTAGAATTAAATTCAATATGAATTAATATCAAGTTAATCTAGTTGAGAGTTAACAAACCAGAAGAAAAATTAACAACTGGACAGAAAAAAAAACTGGACAGAAATATTTCTGAACTTCTAAACCCTTTGAACTCTCTGGACTTGTTGCAATTTGCTGGATTTCCTTTCTGCAAACTTCAATTACCAAATGAGATCTACGGCTAAATGCAACTGTTGTAAATCTAGAAAGGGAATCATGTTCAAATGGTTAGACTTCTGTTGCAACTGATGCTCCCACAACAGATGCAAACTGCAACTCAAGCTGACAGGAATTGCAGCTGAAACTAGGTAAAATTGAGGTGCAACTGCTGAAATGCAACAGCAGCAGTTCTGAATGTTGTGTTCTAGCTATGTAGACTTGCAACCTGCAGGAACCGACCATCATTGGCAGGGAAAACTATGCAACTGAGGCTCAAAACCTTGGCTTAAACTGGAACTAAGGTGCAGCTACTCCAGAATAGTTGCTACTTCTGCCTCAATATTTGTAGACTCCTGAAACCCCTCTATGCCCCATCTGTGTTTATCTTTATCCACCCATGATCAACTTTGGAGTGTATTGCTCCAACATCTGTAGAATATCTGGCCGTTTATGATGGACATTTTGCAGGCTTGGTTTTCTAGCTTTAACTAGGGATTTAAGTGTCGAAGAGATCTGGTATATTACCCTGCTTACAGTTATCCTGTCCCCATATTTATAGCCGTTCCTCCTTTTCCATATCTTCCAAATGATGATGGATGGGATCGGGATTGAAAAATAGGCTTCAACCTTGGTATAATTGGACATGTCTAGCATTTAATCATAATCTGTTGCAACGTTAAGCCATCCATTGCAATCCCAACATTCGATAAGATCATCCCTAATCATTGGAGGCTTAATATTAGCAATGATATGGTCTGCCAACTCATATGGAAGTATAGCAAACAATCTGATTACGTCCAATGCACCATACACATTATGCACAGATTCATCACAAAAGAAATCACATATATATGTCAGTTGATCAGTACGCTTCACATCCATAGGTATTGCTGAGATATCAAGGGTACAAGCAAGGATCACCTCTGAAATTTGGAGGACAAGTACCACACGCAATAGAAATATCATGTAAATATCTTCATGTGTGTGTGATTCTACTAGGCCATATCTATTGCCATATGTGTATACTAAACATATATATGCAGTTCTTACACAGACAAACAATGTGTTTCTAAATAGGGTAAAAGCAGACAAGCAACTGAATCTGTTTCTAAATAGGTGTAAAAAAGCAATGTGTTTCTAAATAAATTGGCCATCCAGTTCTCTAATGAGGAGTTAATAATCGCATGATGTTCAAGCAGTCTAGCTAAATAAATTGACGATTTAAACTATTCAACTAAAGGCACAAATAGGAACACATGTATTCAACTAAATGATATGCATCTTCACTATATAAATATCTTTCTTACCTCAATAGCTGCCCACATGTGATTCAGATTTTCTTCCTTAATATCATTCCACAATGATACTCCCAACGGACACACATTACAGTCACGAACGATTCTTCCCAAGTACCTCGAAAACAGTTTGCTATTTGTTCCAACAGTTCAATTATTGTAAAAGGTTACTTTCAGCTTTTGTCCGACTTCAAGTGATGCAACTTCTTTGCACTTGTTCCTCCCTCGAACTCTTTTTACCTTTCCGGGATTAGATGAAGAGCTTACGGATGCATAATTTGATAAAAACAATAGCAATAAATTTCAGTTCTACAAATTAATAACACATGGATTCAAAGTACCAAACCTATTTCCGTTACTTGGGAGTGTTGCATAACTTGATCAGTAGATAAGAGCCAATGAAGTATTGGCTTGCATATGCTCTTTCTCAAGAACCAAGGAGTTTTTACCCATTGGATCAGTGTGCATGGTTCTTCCATCAGTATTAGGATATACATATCTCTCAACGGTTCTTGTACTTCATCTTCACTTTCATATTCTTCTAGTTCATCACCATCTTCATCTTCCGATTATGACAGTGGCTCACCTAAATTTTCCCCGTGATGATACCAAAAAGTATAATTTTGAATTATTCCGTATACTTGCAAATGTGTCTCAACTGTCTTACGAGTTTCTAAAGTTGTATTAGAACATATGACACATGGATATCGTATCTCATATTCATTTTCCGTTTTCCGAAAAGCATAATCTAAAAACTTTTGCACTCCTATTAAGTAGGCTTTATCGAGCCGATTATCAACAAGTTTCATCCATTGCTTACTAGGTGCTATAATCTTGGAGGGTAAATAAAAGTTAAATTAAATAAAGATAAAAGATAAGAAAAATACTACGATGCACAGTACTTGGTACGATCAAATGCACACAACTGGATTCTCAAGAGTTGGTATGAAATGGAGAAAGAACAGTCTCAAGATGCTAAGCAATGTCCCTAGAGTAGTTATTTTTAATGGCTTGATACTAAACTGTTGAATACCTACTCACTACACACCAGAGACAAATAGTGCTGATGCCAGATAAATGGTCACTACATTTACTCCATTTTCACATAAAGGCAACAATGTTCTTAGAGCTCTCCAACTATTTCTAGAAAGTTTGTTCTAATGTCAGGATTTTATGAAGGTACATCCTCTCTTCTTTCATTTAGGCGGTGTACAAATACAGGACCTGAATCTGATTCATTCCACATCAAATTAGTGTGCTCAGATCAAAATTCAGGTCGATGTAATTGGACTCTACTGATCGATAGCCCTCGTCTTTCTAATTTAGTTGATCAAAATGCATTTAAGGAAGGGTATATATACTTACAATAGGCTCAACATGCTAAGGAATGTTCATAGCATGATACTAATCTGTTGAATACCTTTACACGGTTATTCACACACACCAGAGACAAATAGACAATCGAAAACATCTATTTAATATCACATAGTATAATACATGAAAATCACTCTTACCATTAAAACATCACCTACTTCTCAATTGTAGGTCAATTAATAAGCTATTACATATTCTCATTGATGAAACCCAACATATCTTAAGCTAAATTCTTTCTCGTTGTCTTTTTAAGATTAACCTACTGTTTGACTCAAAAATTAATCGTTACTTTGTAAGCTTAAAATAATCAAAAGATAGGGAAGGGGTAAATCGTAATCAAATATAATGAACCTAGGAATAAGATCAACGTGACTATAGTATAAAGGTATTTACAAAAGTAAAGAACTTTAAGAGTAATTGTTTGTCACAGTTGACAAAGATAGAGAGAGAATGGGAGAGTTGTATTATTAGATAATAACACTTGGTCCTTTACAACAGGGAAGCCTCCCTTTATATAGAAAGGGTGCCTCCTTATTAAAACAATATACCGTTCAGATGTGGTCAACGTAACGTCCTTTTAATGGGACGTCCAAGCATAAGCGACGTCGTTCACGTTCTTATGCCCGAACTATGCCCTCGTTATAAGGGGCATATGAGAGTGGTCGTACCCTATCATTTGTGAGCGTAGGGAGGGCCGTATTTTGCCCCATACAGTTAATCCCTCCATTCATTGGAGGCGTATGCGGCATACGTCTTCAATGGGTGGAAATGTTGATCTATCATGGCATTGTTGATTTGTTGACACATGGTCTACTTTTTGAACTGACGTCGTCGTTCGCGTTCTTATGCCCGAACTATGCCCTCGTTATAAGAGGCATATGATAGGGGTCATACCCTATCATTTGTGAGCGTAGGGAGGGCCGTATTTGGCCCCATACAGTTAATACCTCCACTCATTGGAGGCGTATGCAGCATATGTCTTCAATGGGTGGAAAAGTTGATCCATCATGACATTGTTGATTTATTGACACATGGTCTACTTTTTGAACTGACATCACGGCCAGCATGCATCATAATTATACCTGCTCCCGAGATGGATCAGAGGGCGATTTGATGTTTTTGTTTCCCGCCCCCTTTTCGACACCAGCCTCTTCGATTTTCGTGTATTTGAGCCCTACAAATAGAGGGAAGGTTCAATATCTATTATTTTTTGAACTTATCTGACTTTTCACTCTCTTTTTTCATCTTCTCTGAAGGATATCAATATCTCTTGCTTTGAACCTTTGAGTTTTCTTTAAAGTCGGTTTCTTCAGTCGTCAACATCCTCATTCTTAGATAAATACTTATTATGGCAAGACGTGGCCAACAAAATAGGAGGGACCGAGATGAGACCTCTTCTAGGGTTCCACCATCTTCGGATGGTGGGAAAAAGGCCCAAAGACCCCTCGTCCCACTCAATGTGGACAATGTTCTTTCCAGATAGATTCATGCTCGAAGGGATTTTCCAACAAGATGCCCAACTCCCCTCGTGGGATCACTCCAAGTTTCTCCAATCTCATTTGGACGGCCTGTGGGGAGTGTGCCAAATTCCTGACCTAGTGGTTATGGAGACGGTCGGGGAAGACTTCGTTAATGTACACCGACCAGGGTTTTGTGCTTTTTATGAGTACCCATTCCTAATTGGGTATGAACTCCTAATGTACCCTCTGGCGGAGGAGCTTTGCCATTTTTATAATGTATGCCAGCTCAGCTTACTCTGTATAAATGGAAAGTGTGTCGCATTTTGACCACTTACGCGACTCAGGCCAGACTCGACATCTCGATCTATCATCTATAGTTGTTGTTTAGCCCCGACTTTATGAGGGGCTCTATGCTGCAGTTGAAGAGTCATGGCACAAAGGGCAAACTTTTCAGGCCGAATGATAAGCCCAATCGTCGCTTCTGGCTCAAATTTTTCTATGTTCAAATGGGGGACCTGGTGTACACCCCAAAGGATTCCCGGAGATGTGGAATCCAGAACGTGAGTGTTTCTACCCCTATTTAGTATTTTCGTAACTCTTGGCCGTTTAGTCTTTGTAAATCCTTTTTCGGCTCTCCTTCTCTTTTGCAACGAGGACTTCTCTACCCCGGCTTGTCGCAGATATAAGGTCGTGGGTGGAAAGAGTTATTCTCTTTGAGGAGGAATTCCGTAGATGGTTGGCATTCCTCACCCGATATGGACCGTTAGGAATTGTGTCGATCAAAATTTGGGGATTTTGTTTTAAGTATTGTTGCTTGGCCTATTTTATTTTGGTAGGTCAGAGCACTCCCTGGAGGAGGAGAAGACGGAATGTTGCAGCCCTCTTAGCGGCGATGATCGATTCTGGGGACGAGTATGTGCCCCAGAAACCTTCAAGCGAGGACATCCCCGATGTCGCCCAGCCTGAGGCCGTGCCGGTGGCTAAGTCCACGAGTGAAATGACTCCTTCGCCTCCATCCCCTGGTCCTGAAGAGGAGGCTTCCAAAGTGAAGAGCCGCCGGAGCGGAAGAGGCGTCGATTGTTAATTGGCAATGGGATTTCCACAGAGGACAGGAGGGAAAATGTGCCCAATCCAGAGTCGAGGCCAGTTTTATTGGCTGATGCCATTCGCTCGGGAAGGCCGTCTCCCCAGAAGAGGGTGGTACCCGATATTTCCCCCGCGAGTGTTGAAGGGGACGACATGCCGGTTGGTGCCGAGGCAGTTGTCGACGAGGGAGGGTGGTCCTGAACGGGCCCCCACAACTGAGGACGTGCCGCAGTGGGATCACTCCCATTTGGAGATGGCGGCGGTTGGGCCTAACTGCGGGATCGTGATCCTGACCGGATATAACCTGTTGCTGGACAGAGAACCAGACTAGTAAGAAACCAGAGAACCAAAATAGTAAGAAACAAGTACAAAAGTTGACCGGCCATATAGTCTCCACATCATGATTCATCTCACTGTCCTCCGATAGATGCCATAATTGTTTTGCTGTCCTCAAGAAAGACAATAGACTCTAATGGATCTCTGAATGCGTCAAATCCTTAAGAGAACTAAAAGCATATCTGTCTTCCCCATTCACTACTCGCCAAGACATTATCCGCTGAGTGTATCCTCATCTACTTGGTTGTGTCCGACGTGGCTCTGAGTGCGGTTTTAGTCCAAGAAAACAAAGGCACATAATCTCCTATTTATTACATTAGAAAAATCATGGTTGATGCCGAAATGAGGTATCCATACCTCAAAAAGCTAGCCCTAGATCTAGTCATAGCTTTACGGAAGCTTAGACCCTGCTTCCAGTGCCACCCTATCGCGATAGTAATGACCTTCTTCCTAAGGAGTATTCTGCACTGTTGGGACGATTAGCTAAATGGTCTATAGAACCAAGTTGGCATGATATAACCTATCAGCCGCAGAAGGTGATAAAGTCACAAGTGATCGCTAACTTCGTCGCTGACTTTAGTGCAAAATTAATGCCTGAAGTCCAAAAGGAAACCGCCCATACTCCCACCCTTTAATTACACGACCTACGGATATTGTACATAGTTGGCACTTCAAACACACTAGGATCCGAACTGGAACTCGTGCTCGAGGTCTGAATATGCGAAGTAATTCATCAATTTATTCAATGCCCATATATGACTAACAACAAATCCGAGTATGGGCCATGATTGTAGGTTTAAAACTAGCGCTCAAGTACGGAGCGAAGCGTGTCATTCTACGGTGCAACTCTCAAATCATCATCAATCAAGTCACATGGACTTTGCGAATAAAAGAGCAGAGACTGCAAATATAGCAGGTCAAGATTTGTAAGTTATTACCCTAGTTTGACTAATGCCAACTCGACTAGATCCTCCGAGCATAGAATATTGAAGCAGACGGCCTTGCCAAGCAACCACAGCTAGTAAAGCATATCGGGGAAAGTGAGCGTGTTTACTCTCCTTCACTCACTGATCAACCAAATCGAGGTATGAACTATAAACTTAACTTGGGACTGGCTCAATCGTATCATCTCATATTTACAGGATGGGGTGCTCCCACCCGATAAAAATGAAGCAAGGAAACTGCGAAGGTAGGTAACTAGGTACAACATAATAAATAATGACTTATACAAAAGAACATTAAGCGGTGCTCTAGCAAAGTTCTTAGGACCAAATCAAACATGCCACGTCCTCGAGGAGGTGCATGAAGGCCACTATGGAGCTCATACCAATAATCGATCTCTTGCCAGATGCCTCATATGAGCAGGCTACTATTAGCCCACGATGAAAAATGAGGCCACCAAATTCGTCAAAAAGTCTGAGCAATGCCAAAAATATGCCCCCATGATTCACCAATCGGGTGGGAACCTTCACTCAGCCATTTTGGCCTAGCCTTTCGTCAAATAAAGAATGGATATCGTCGGACCCTCCCAACGGGACAAGGTAATGTACGATTCTTTTTAGTTTTAACTAACTATTTTTCCAAGTAGGTGGAAGCAGGTGCTTTCACCTAAATACACGAGCAAGAAGTGTTCACATTCATATGGATAAACATCATATGTCATTTCGGCATCCCCAATAAAATCAGTTGTGACAACAGGTCCCAGTTGACTGGAAAAATTGACCGTCGAGTTCTTTGAAAAATGGCACATCAAAAGAATACACTCCACTCCATATCATCTCATGGGTAATGGTTAGGTACAATCCTCTAACAAGTCAATATTGAACATCATGAAAAAAAGCACGAGAACACCAAGGGAATTTGGCCATAATTGCTACCAGAGATGCTATGGGCATACCATACAACACCGAAAACAAGCACGGGATAAATGCCATACTTAGTATTCTATAGGATTGACGCAATGATACCATTCGAGGTCGGTGAACCAGTCTAAGATATTCAAATGAGAGCGGGCCAAGATATGATAAAAGTAGAAGGCAAGACCTCGACAAAGTCGAAGAGCAAAGAGACATGGCCTACATAAAAATGGTAGCCCAAAAATAACAAGCAGAGCGGTAATACAACAAAAAAGCCAAGGATATGACACTCAAAGTCGGGCAATATGTACTCAAACCCAAAACACAAGCATGAAAGGACCCACGAGAAGGCAAACCAAGAACCAATTGGGACAGCCCATACAAAATCACGACAGTAGTAAGAAATGGTTCGTTCCAGCTAGAAATAATGAAGGAAAACTAATACCAAACAATTGGAATGTCGCCCACCTCAAATACTTCAACTTCTAAGGATAGACATCCCCTGAGTGAAACACTTTTTCCTTTCCCAAGTTTTATCCCAATTAGGTTTTCTTAGGGAGGCTTTTAAGGAGGAAATGAGGAAGACGTCTTGGATTTAAAAGTATTAAGTTCATTGCTCGACCTCTCAACTACTCTTCTAGGTTAACCAATGAACGTACAAAATAGACTAGACTCCTCCAATGTATACATGAACATCACGAAAACATGTAAACTTCTCTAATGAATGTATAAACAAAGAGAAACATGCAAACACATGAGTTTCTCATTTCTCTATCAGGTTTATACATTATGCAAATCTAAGATTCAACATTTGACCTTGTTCAACGAATTCAATCACGTTCGAATAAACTAAGAGTCAGCATTCAACCTCATTCGAATCGACTCACATTCGACCTCGTTCGAATAAACTAAGAGTCAATGTTCGATTATATTCAAATTAAATCATATTCAACCTCATTCGAATAAACTAAGAATCAATATTTCACCTTATTTGAATTGACTCACATTCGACATCGTTCAAAAAAGAACTAAGAGTCAATATTCGACCTTGTTACATTAAACCTTGATCGAATAAACTCAGAGTCAACATTCGAACCCATTTGAATCCACTCAAATTGACCTTGTTAGAATAAGCTAATAGTCAATATATAACCTCATTTGAATCGACTCACATTCGACCTTGTTAGAATCAACTAAGAGTCAGCATTCAACCTCGTTCAAGTTAACTCACATTCGATCTTCTTCGAATTAACTAACATTCAAACTCATTCAAATTAATTAAGCATTCAACTTTGTTCGAATGAAGCATGATATGGGACTTCACCCAAGTTCAACCCAAAGATATGTTCGGCCATGTTCAAAATAACAGGAACCGACATGACTTTTCCGAAGAAAAACATTCGACGAAAAGTAAACGGGTCCAAGAACATACAGAAAAAATTGATGATCTTTCCATTCCAACAATAAAAATCTTACAAAGGGCCAGAGAGTCGCCCCCACAAAAAAGGGAAGAACAAACACTTAGTAGAAAAGCATCACACTACGTCATCTTCATTATTACTGCCCGGTCCATCACAATTACCTCGATCATCACCCCTGACATCAGAATACTTGTAGTCATACCAAGCATTATATTCAATCTCATCCAAGTCCTATTCATCATCACCGATCCCCTGCATAGTAGGGTCATAACCACATGCAAGCCTAGCATCACGTGCTTTAACACGGGCATCCTCAAAATTAGCCTCAGGAAACTTCCCTGCCATAATCAAGTTCCTATATACATCTATCTGAGCCTCAAGACAGAACCATATCTTGTATGAATGCCATGGAACATCAGGGAAAGTAGAAGCATGATAGGAGGACTGTTTAGCCAACAGCCTTGCCTTCTCGGCCTCAAGGATGGTGATCTGCTCCTTCAAATACGAAATATCTTTTTTGAGACCACCAATATGTTTGCTAGCCTCCGCCTCCCTGAGACCGGCTGTCTTAGCATCATTCAACCGCTCAACCCTAAGGACGTGAACAACATTATCCAGTTAGACCACCTACGCCAATACCGACACCCTGGCCTCTCCAGCCCTCTCTAGCTCAACAACCTTTTTAGCCAACTCACCACTGAAGCCATTGGCTCTAATCAAGTTTGATCATGCTTATCCTATAAGGAAGTTACCAGAGATTGTAGGTCGACATATTCATCTAGGACCCCCTTGTTCACTTCAATATCATCCTCCTTAATATTGAGTGTCCCCTGAAACTCACTGTATCTGTCGATGACTCTCATGATCTCACTGTCCTCCTATTTCAACTCTTCCTTAATAGATTGAAGGTTACCTCCAGTATGGTGTTGATCACACATATCAGGGTACTTATTGTGGAATAGGCTATACTTCATATCCATTTTCATAAAAAATCACCTTTTTCTTCTCCGTTCGGTGATCACTCTTGATTTACAAGATAAGAGTCAAAAGAGAGAGAGAGAGAGAGAGAGAGCAAAAACAAAAGAAAAACAAAAAAAGGAAAAGTTAGTTTGAATGAAAAGGAGATAAACACAAGGCACGAGAACGAAAACAAAGGTAACTCACATGTATAGCCAAATCCAGATACGCGTAACGGGAGATTGATATCCTTGAATGACTATAGAGTCATGTTCTCTACGCTAGGGCAAAGAGGCACAAAAGAGGAGACCACGCTCTCCATGTTGGTCATCAAATTGTAATCTAAAGGGATGATGATTGAACGAGTGGATCCATCAAGTCTCAAGTCAACATAAGTAAGTCCCCCATCGAACATCTCCTCCTCCTCAGGGTTTACGTTTGAACCAAACTCAAGATCGTCGACAACCATATCTCCCTGTCTCTCTCTCTCTTTGGAAAAGTAAGGAATATCAACCATCTCAGAGGTCTGTCACACCTCCCTTTTTACTACCCCAACACTTAAAGCATATAAATACGCTCGTAGGGTATACCCCGACGCTCAAATACCCGAAACGGATAAAATAACGTAAGGGAAGGAGTTTTTCCAATTAAAGGACAGTCGGTTCGGGATTTTATTAGAGATTAATCAGAGTCGCCACTTGGGAATGATAATGGTGTCCCAAGTCACCGGTTAATCCCGAATCCGAGGAATTTTGACTCTTAAAAATGTCTGCGAAGCAGAGATCCGAATAAGGAACTCTGTTAACCCGGGAGAAGGTCTTAGGCATTCCCGGATTCCGTGGTTTTAGCACGATCGCTCCACTGTCGTTCTCGACTTTTGTTTGACTTAATTATAGGTTTTAACAACATAATGTGCTCTTACGCTAAGTATTATTTTTTAAGAATTTGCGGTATCGCGAAAACACGCCTCGAGTCATACCGCAACCAGTACGCCTATGACTTTTGGTGTATTTCAGCTTTTACCGAGATTTGGATTTGAGTCGCACCAAGTGCACACTCGTTCATAGGAAAGTATATTAAAATCGTACCCTAAAATAATCTATTGGCTTTTAATTGTTTTGGGTAAGACTATGGAATTAACTAGTAGTCTTCCCGAATGTAATTATGTTACGCCATTACTAAATGGGGGCCCCGCTTGTTATTCGGGCGAGGCTCATCCCAATTTAATTTTAAAGTCTCTATCCTAAGAGGTGTATATTGTGCTTTTCTATTTGTTTTTTTTCCTTAGCCGATTCCTAATATTAAACATTCCAGGCCCGTCGAATTTTGTTATTGGGCCTGGATCTTGGGACAGTCTTCAGCTTAATGCCAGATGTGCCCAGGCAGTCTTCAAATTTATATTTAGGCAGCCGAGTCGAGTAATGCCATAGTTCAGGCACACGTTACGTGTTGGACCCAAACCGAATGAATTAATAATAGCAAAACAGAAACGCAAATTCACAGTACGATAAATACACATAATTAAAAGGTAAAATTGAACATTTTTATTAATCAGAAAGAGGAAATTTGATACACAAAGTACTAACTTTAAGTCCAATATCTATGTACATGGAGTTGGATTAACAGGCTAATTCTAACTTTTATACTAACAATTGAGGTTCATACTAATTCTGGGTAAACGGTTTGATTAGAGATGAAGTTTAAAGATCAATATTATTTCTAGATTAACTGCTAATTAATGAGAACTAAACTAACCGACTACTTTCACCTTTGTTTCTGTTGAACTAACATATATTAACAATGAAGTTTTAGACTAGGAAATCAATAATAAACAGTTCAGCTATGTGAGGTATGATCTATAGTCTAATTACTTGCTATGTTACCAAATTACTACACTAAGTGACTAATGAAATTTGCACAAGATTTATTAATGGATTTCTACTAATTGCCTTTATTTATTATTACATTACCCAGTGGCAAATGATTCACTACTTCTATTGACTATTCTTTTCTCTAACGACTTCACAGATGTTACTCTGGTTATTTAAAAGATAAAGAAGCTATTTGATTATCTATGAAAGCATGATGAACTGTTTAACCCGATTAACCCTGATATTTAAACTATCTGAATTTAAGATGAGCTATCCACAGGTTGCCCAGCCATCTACTGATCTTAAACTTATTAGATATCCCAAATCTAATCCTAATTATTCAGTTGCAATAACCCGAACGTCTACCTCTAAGTGATTCAAAGACTTAAACACGTTTATACTACTGATTTTACTATGAGATAATGATTACTGGTCTTGCTGGTATTATTGACTAACTTATGTTTTAGGAGTTTTTATCTAATTAACTAGATGAGGTGCTAATTACTACTACTACTATACTACTACTATTACTAGGCTATTACATCATTTTTTGTTTATTGTTCTTTCCACTACTACAGACTACTACGACAAACCAATTACAAAAGAAACTAATAATATCAAACTATGATCTACATATAACAGCATAAACTCAAATCTGGATCTTCATTTTTATTTCATCAATGCGTCAATACAACAATCATTCATAGAGAAGTGTACCTGGATGAATAAGGAAAATCCGATGAGTTCTAAGGGGAAAGAAGCAGCAATCAGCAAGCATTCAGCAACAATGCAACAGTAGAGTAGTAATGAACCAAGTAACACAACAACAGAGAGTATGAAGTAGCAAAGCAACAGAAAATCCAGACCAAACTCGAGCAGAATAACCCAGCAAATCAATAGAAATCAGCAAGCTCAAACTCGAGAATTCCCAGAAAAATTATTACTAACTTGCTATGTTTTTCTCTGAACTTTCTTCTTAACAGCTAGCCTAAAAATGATTTTTCAGATTGCTCCCAATTGGAACCCCTTTTCAGCCCTTTTTTAGAGGTATATATAGTTGTGGTAAGGGCTGATGACTTGGGGAGAAAGTATGGGATTAATCCCACTTCTCCCCCTCTAAAAATTATCAATTCTACACTTAAGTCGCCATTTCAGTTACCAGAAATCCTTCCAGCATGTGCTGGAAGGTTCTAAAGATTCCTTTTTATGGGTTTTTACTAGTGTATCCCTAAGGGTTTGAGATTTTTACAGATTTCCCATTTTTAGGAGACCATTATACCCCTAAATCTCTGCAAAATTGCAGAAATCAGAGGTACAAAGGACTCCCTTACCCTCTTAGGTTCTAACTATTTACTATTTTACCTTTTTAACTTCCCATTGTGCCCCTAAGGGCACTGCTGATTTACTAGTCTACCTAGGTCAGATTTTCAGCTTCTTTTGAACCTATTTAACTAATAGCCAGCCCTTGCATTGGTATTTAAGGGCTGGCCATTTTTGACTTAAGGACTTATTTCATTTTTAGCCTATTTAAACTAATTCCAATCAATTAAGACCAATTTATTCCATTTTAAAGCTAATTGCAGGCATAGCCTGCTTTATTATTAAAAGTAACACTTTAAAATCTAGCTAGTCTCAAGTTGAGACTTGGCTTGGGTAATTAAACCCAATTATTGAACATTTGGGCCCAAAACCTTTGCAGGTTTGGCCACTCTGCTGTTCAGGGCTCTGAAGAGAGCCTGGGCCAGTCTGCATTTGCAGACATAGCCACTTTGCACAACCAGCCACTTTTAAAGTGAGTTGTGTGTTAGGGCCTTATAGAATAGGTCAACCCTTTGCAAGGTTGACCATTCTTAGGCCAATTATTTAACTTATAACCTGTTTTTGTTCATTTTAAGTTTTATCCTATTTAAAAACTAGCCATTTATGAAATCCTAACACTAACAGCTATACCCAATTCACCTAAAGTATGATAAGCATTTAACAGTGTTCACACTAACAATAAACCTAATGCAAACTCAGTCATTTTGACATACAAATGCACACATAGTCATATGAAACCAAGCAATATTCATCAGTCAATTAAAACTCAAAAGGAAGGTTTGATAATGATGAATCTTAATTAATCAACTCTCATGGCTCAATTTCATATATCAAAGTGTTAATTAACATCAAGCAGACCTAATTGCAACCAATTTATGCTAGATGATTCATTGAAAGACCCAAAGCATACTCAAGATTCATGAGCACAAACATATAGACTCTAAATTCTCAAGAAGAAATGAAACATGACTTATTTTAAACAGGAGAACAATGGACCTTAGCAGAACAATATAAGAATGGTATTCAACCAGACCTACTAATCTAAAACTTTTCCAAATACCAACCTAAATCTAATACAAATGCATGATAGATAACATGAAGATGAAGAACAAAAGGATCATGGAGAAACAGTGGAAAAGAAACAGGAAAGATTAATCAGGATACTACAAAAACAACTTAGTGTAAAGATGAAAAGAGAACAAAGTTAAGCTAATATTAGAACTAAGCATGCATGACAATAAGAGAAGGCTAGATTATAGAAGCTAAACAGATCAAGGACTGTAACATTTACAAGATGAGGAAGGAAAAGGGAATCAAGGTGACTCTTTTGACTCAACAGAAACAGAACATGATTTGAAACAAGCAAAACAAAAGAACTCCATGAAGATAAATGAGATAAAAAGGAAGCCTAGTTCTATCATAGATCATTAAAGTCAAAGCATCAAGAGTGGTCAAAACAGATCCAAACTATATAAAAAATGAAGGAAAGAAAAGGAACCAAAGTAACTCAAACTTATTATCTATGACTTTAAGCATCAAACAGAAGAAATAAAAGACGAAGATCAACGACCATGCTTTTTGCAATGAATCAAAAACCAACAGTTAAAACGACAAGGAAAAGATGAAACCTCTGAACTTAGAGCAAACAACCATGGGATTAACATGACAAATAACAGGATCTCATCATTAACAGGCTAAAGAGGAGCAAGCTAAGAAGCCTTATGACTAATTATCAGAGCAACTTGCACAGAGATATAAAATAAACTATAGAATCATGAGAACATAATCAACCAGAGCCAAATCATGGACAAAGCGTTAATCAGAAAAGGAAAAGAAACAGATACAAAAATCCTATAACTAACATATTGAGAAGAACTAGTTAAGATTTAGAAGGAGAACAGATTAACATGTGAGGATATACAAGACAAATTGAAGCGAAAGAAGATAGGCAGAAAGAGAAGAAACATAAGATCAAACCGAACGAACCCTAAACTAAAATGCGAAAGCAAAGATCAAAGAAGACAGAACAAAATAAGCAAATACAAACAAATCATAATAAGCAAGAAGGCTCAAAAAGAACAGAGAAAAAGGGGGGAGGGGGGGACTTAGCTTAGCGGGGCCTGTCCCCCGAGCTTCCTACTCCTCTTTCTTTTCTTTTCTTTATTCTTCTCAAACCTTATTCTCTTCTTCTTGTTTTCTTTTCTTTATTTCTTTTCAGACCCTTTTTTTTCAATTTTCCTTCTCTGGTTTTCTTTTAATGCTTAAAGACGAAGCCTTTTGGGTTTTGGGTTTAAAGGGGGATGTTCTGGGAGAGTAAAGGGTGGATCTTGGGTGGTTTTAAGTTTGGGGGTCGCCGGAGTTAGGGTTCCGACGACCTTCTTTGGGATATTCGAGGAGTTCCAGGTATATTTGAAGGGAATGAGTGGTAGGGTTGGGTAGATCGGACCAAGGCGGTCCGATTGGCATTGGTTTGATGGGGAGTCTCATTGTTTGGTGGTCACCGGTGGTAGGTTCCGGTGACCGGAGCTCGAGAAGAAAGGTGTGTTTTCTAAGGGTTTCAGGTGTTTGATGGAGTGAAGAAGAAAGAGAAGAAGAAGGGGAGGGTTAAAGGAGCCGGCGACCACCGTGGAGGGTGGTGGCCGCCATGGCTAACTAAGCTTCTTGGTGAGGACGATGAAGAAGATGAGAGGAATGGGGAGGGTTCTAAAGGCGGCTGGTCTCTAGGGTTAACGAAATGGCGACCTTTGTTCAGACAAAAGCTTTTTATAGCCGAGGGGTTTGAGGAGATCTGAGCCGTTGATTTGATGAAGATCGACGGCTCTGGTGTGCGTTACTTAAACGACGTCGTGTCGTTACTAATGGGATCAAAATCAATACCTTTAGATCAATCTAATCGGACGGCTCGGATTAACCCTCACATCTCAGTTGATTAAATAAATACTCTAATTATTCTAACCGTTGGATCTAGCCTCAATGAACGGTTGAGATTCGATCTCTACACATACCAGACGGGCCACCTCTTGGGCCAATACATTTGGGCCTCTCAATTCGATTTCAATTGGCCCAGTTTTAATCAAACCTATGTATTTTTGTATTTTCTGGTATTTAACTATTTTTATGTATTTTCTTTTTTTTTGTATTTTATTTTCTTTTTCTTTTATGGAATATTATAAAACCTAATTTCCTACTTACTCTAATTATCTAATATTTTTTGGCAATTTTCTACTATTTTTTTCTAATTTCCCCTACTTAACACTATTTTTTACTAATTTTCTTAAAATCTAACTAATTAAACTAACAAATTAATTACCTAGCATATTTTTTGATTTTCTTCTAATTTCTACTTATTCAAACACAAAAGTATAGCTAATTCCAAACAAAGCAAGTAATTGCATTCAAAAACATACTTATTTTAATTTTGGAATTAATTGCTCAGTGCAAAAATCATGTGCTCACAGCTGCCCCTCTTTGCTTGGGAACACGAAGAGTTTCAGTGCAAAGACAAGTGAGCAGTAATGAGAGATTTTTGCACATTGGCACATTCCGTGAAAGCATTTTTGAAAACCTTTTGACCGCACCCCTGCTTTAGAGGTTGCCTACATATCCTGGGCTAAACAGGAATCAGGTCAGTGTAGTTCGGGAAGGTCTGGCAGTTTAAAACTACCAGACTCACTGTTGCATTGACACTGTTGAGACCTGCCGACTTACTCCTTATTACACCGGGGGAAAATGTAAAATGAAGAAGTTATTCTAAGCTATGATCCTACAATTACAATTGTTCCTAATCTAGCTTTTGCTCTTCTTCCCTTTCCAGTGATGCAGAATCTCTTTCTTTTTGTTGATTTTCTTTGATGCTGACTCTCCTTTTTGTTGATTTTCTTGTTTTTCCCTTTTTTGATTTTAACTGGTATTTCTTGATCTCGAGCTGAACCTGCTCAAAACAAAACAACAAACTACCTCTTTTTTTTTTCTTTTTCTGCCCCAGTATGGGCTTTTAGCTATATAAACCATGATGTGCAAAAATGTATTCCCGTATTTGAAGGTGGGCGCCTAACTGAATTTAAACGTGAAATGCGATGCAGAAAAGTATTCCCGTATTCGAAGGTGGGCGCCTAACTGAAATTAAACGTGTAATGCAAATG
>JASVEL010004202.1:0-128343 GCA_032618575.1 Nicotiana noctiflora
CTTTTGCACAGATCGCGAACGCATACTTTAATTTTGTTTTTAGAATCGCGATTATGTTACGCAAACGTATACTTACCACAATTGTGTTTTAAACGGCCCTAAAGGCTTTTCTACGGATGTTAATTATTTTTAATATCTAAGTTACTAAAGGCCATAAGCTATTTGTTTTATGCAACATGTCTTGCCTCCATTTTTAGAAAAGCTTGTTTAATTAAGGTAATAAGAGGACATTCCTACTACCAACTATTATGGATTTAGGCTATTGATTATGGGAACGCTTGTGACAAAAGAATTTCTTGACGATACTGAGCAAAAACCTTACTACAAATCCGAATGGCACCTCTACAATCTTAAACACAGGATAGCAGGAGTTCTGGAGTGAAAAGAGTAAATTTTCCTAGCCAGAGAATCTGCACTTGCAGAAAAGAAGGAAAAGTTAAGTGAAACTCCTTTGATCTATATCCAGAAAAAGAGATGATTAGTGAAGCTATACAACTTTTGGCAAAATATAACTATCAAAGAACACAGTGCCGATCGTTCTGCTAAGGCTAAACTAACGACCTTATTCTATTCCTAATAATCAAAATCTACAAATCCCATTATTCTGTTCAATCACAAAGTTGAAATATGGAACTAAAATCCATTGAAATAATAAAAATTTCCAAATATACTCAACAACACATATTTGGACTGCTGACACTAGGAAGAGGGATGAAGCATCACATAGAATATCTACTGCTAAGAGATAAACAACTAGCCAAATTTAAATATCTTGACAAATGAGATCATACTAAAATCAATTTCAATCCACATTGCATTAACGGACTGATCCATGCACCCAACAATGTCACCACAAGGCAAAAGGCAAAAAAAATAAAAACTGCAGCTTAACATTTACAAAAAACAAAGCAGACTTGATCCATTTACAAGGACACTTAAAACCATTTCACATCTGCATTCAAATATAGCAATCATGCAAGAACCATTTCAATTACGAGAGAATGAATCATCCATCTGACAATTAGAATCTGAGGAGGTTTCAACCAGAGAAAATAAATCAAAATGGACCAGCATACACAAATTCAGAGAAAAGTTCAACTTCCACAAACAGCTTGACAGTCCAATTCTATTACATAATCATGTTCAGGTTCAGTTATGTCAGCAACTACTCATGAAAAAGAATTATCCCACACGAGTCCATTTGTCAAGGAACAAAGGGGACAAATCTCAAAGCCATGGTCGAGTGTAAGACAAGTGTTGAGGCAGCATTCAAGCACAATCCCTTTCAAACTACTTATCAAGAACATACAGATTCGTATCAATATTGCAAAGCAGATAATTTCGGAGTCCAGTAGTAGTCATGCAAATGGCAAACGAATACATAACGACTAACAGCCACCAAGATTTTAAGAGTTTTAAACTAGCTAAAGCTCAAACTCTCACTACATTACTTAATCAATTGCCAACGACATGCTACAGGAGATTAGAAATGAACCTGGACCCTTTTTAGAAAAAACTGTGACCAAACATATTTCATTTCATATTTACACATTCAAAACAGTAGAAGTAACAAACTCTTTTTCTTTTAAACAATAAAGTGATTTCAGGTTAAGAGTAAACAAATAAAGGAATGCCAATTTCCAAAACATAATTCCTTCAACAATAAAGTGATTTCAAAGTGTTAAAACATTTAAGTAATGACCAAACAGAAATTGATTTGTATAATTAGTTTTGGAACATGGCTACTGTTTCAACAACCAGAAGAACCACTTCAATTCATTCAAAGCCGGTAATTGCATAACATCTTAGAGGGATCTAGCAGAACCAACAACGAGAGCAACTTCAAAGGAGTTTTGGCGCTCATTTCACGAAATACCAACTGCCAAATGAAAATCACTGGACTGCTCCTAAGTACTGCTGATTCACAGGAGAGTATTTGGTCAGGTCAAAAAACAGATTCACACAGATTAAAGCTTAATACAAAGACTTCAGCTATTCAAATGCAAACCAACAGTTTCAGTAAAACGTAACACAAAAGATTGGCAACTTACTTCATTAAAAAATGAATCAACTAAGATGAACAAAAATGAGGCTAAGTTCAATCAGGATGAAACTCAAACAATTCAAGCAGCGGATTAATGAGTTTCAAACTCATCGATCTTAGTAGAAAAACAGAGAAAATCTTTGATAAGGAAACCAACAGGAGGTTTTATCGCAGATACAAAACCAAGTCACTCAAAAACATGCCGATAAGAGATCAATTAGACTGCCCTTTATTTAATTCACAAGGACCAGTAAAACTAATTTCTACATATTCGAAAATCTCGCGAGGCAAAGAAAGAGCAGTCGAACTTGCAAGAGATGAA
This sequence comes from Nicotiana noctiflora, assembly GCA_032618575.1. Taxonomy (NCBI): domain Eukaryota; kingdom Viridiplantae; phylum Streptophyta; class Magnoliopsida; order Solanales; family Solanaceae; genus Nicotiana; species Nicotiana noctiflora. The sequence continues at coordinate 2,367 of JASVEL010004202.1, forward strand.
TTAGCAAATCAAGGGCAGGGGGGATCGACCATTGCAGTGTACTTTAATGACAAACTAAAATGTTTTAGCAAATCCGAACCAAAGCCAAACATGGCTTAGAAATATAGTAGGAGAACAGACATTGGCTTTCAAGGTTCACACCAAACCATGACGAGATACGAACATACACAAACACAGAATCACGAATAGTAGAGAAGTGGAAAAGAAATGAACCTGAGATCAATATTGCTTTCAATAATAAAAGAGCAACAATAACCAACCCGGAATCGCGAAGACCCGAACAGCAGCGAGCGCAGCAGCCTTTCAAACGAGCTTCATTTTTTAATAGAAATTCCAGTCGAGAAGAAGAGAGTGAATATCTATGTATTTTGTTATTTTTAAACAACGATCAAAATCATATCAAAGAAAGAACACTCAATACATTTATATCTCTCAGAATCTGACAAAAGAAAAGCCACATCCAAAGAAAAAAAATCGGAATAAACTTTCCAAGCCTTAAACCTTTTTTCCTCTCCAGATTTTTTCACTCTGGAAATCCTCTTCTTAAAAAAAAAAATAAAAAAAAAAAAACCAAAGCCACCCTTATATAGGTCGATTTATGAGAAATGGAAGGCTAGGATTGAGAGTTTCACTCTTAATCCTACGACTCCCATTAATCATCAAACGTCCAAGAAAAGGGAGCGCGTGAGAGAGATGAAGCGAGATTCGGATAGTACAAATCCGTTACTTGTCAGACCACGTGGAAGGGGATGAGAGGATATACCACGTGGTTAGTTTGGGAGGGAATTTTCCGGTGGCATGAGTGGTTGTTCGCGGTAAAGAGGCGGTGAAGAGATCGGAGCGCTGCTTGGGGAGGGAAATTAGGGTTAGGTCTTTAGGGTTTGGGAATTATATGGGGGTGGGATTTAATTGTGTCCATTGGATGCATTGTGATGGAGGGCTGAGATTTAATTAAGGAAAATGGGGCGGGTCATTGGTTAATCCGGTTGGGGCTGGGCTGGTTTAGGTGATTAGGGCTGAGGATTGAAATGGGTGCAAAGGGAAAAAGGTTTGGGCCTGGGTAGAGAATTGAAGACTTGGCCCAAGACTTATTCTCTTTCATTCCTTTTCCCCCTATTTGAGAAAAATACACTACTGAGCTTCTTTTAAAAGTACTAGTATAAGAACCCGCGCGATGCGCGGATAATTTGATAAAATATTAACCTTATAAATTATGATCTAATATATCATATTAACTTAATAAATATTAGTTGTATTTTATTATTTAATATAGTGTGCAGAAATATAACACAATCTATATATAATTAAAGAATAAACATCAATAGTAATCAAATAATTTTGTTGATCCTTTTTATTTTTACCAGTGAATTAGCAAGTACTTAGAAGTATTGATAATTTTCTTGAGTGTTATCTACGTATCTTTTATTTTTTTTATTTATTTAAAATATAAATATCATAAAATTATCCCTATCCCCCTATTTTCATACATTCCTTTCAACCGTAATACTTATTTCGTACATTCCTTTCAATTATATGTGTGTGTGCGCGCACGCTTATCTTATGTATAACATCCTAGTAGTATCTTTATATTTTTGTTTTTTTCATTTGCATTGAAAGTTTATTTATTTTATTTTGTTTTTTATTTTGAAATAATTATAAAACTCCAACTTGAAATTACTCTCAAATTTGAATAGATAATGCACAATATGTATTTTCATTTTTTATTATAGATAATTTTATATATTTTTTTAGATATTTGTAAAATTTTAACTTGAAACTACTCCCTAATTTGAATTGGTAATTTTTTTCCTTTCCTTTATATATATTTTCATTTTTTTTATTATAGCTAATTTATTTTAGTTTATTCCACTTGGCATCATATAATTATTTATTTCACTTTTCGTATATACACACACTCACACATATAGAAACTACTCTCCAATTTCAATTGTCAAAATTTTATTTCTTATACACACACACACACACTCACACATATAGAAACTACCCTCCAATTTCAATTGTCAAAATTTTATTTCTTAATTTCCATTTTCTTAAAACTCCAAATTGAAACCACACCCAATTAAATTGGTAATATTTATTTCTTTATTTTTATTTTATATTTTAAAATAAATAAAACTCCAACTTGAAACTAATTTCCAACTTATATTTATTCGCTTTTTTACTATAGCTAATGTTTTTTATTTTTTATTTTAAAACAACTTGAAACTGCTCCCCAATTCGACTGAGCAGTTATTTTTTTATTTATTTTTTTATATTTTTAATATAGTTATTATATCATATTTATATTTATAATTTAAATAGAGTAACCAATTAATTAAAAACTTTAAGAAGGTTATTTTTAGTTTAAAAGGTAGTTTATTTGTCTTAATAATGCCTTTTGAATTTATTAATATTTTTATTTTTTATTGTAGCTAATTTAATTTTTTTTTAATTTTAAAATAACTTTAAAAATTCAACGTGAAATTACTCTCCAGTTTGAATGAGTAGTTTATTTTTTTAATATAACTATATTTATTAATTTAAATAGAGTAACCAGTTATTTCAAATTTTAAGAAGTTTTTTTCTAGTTAAAAAGTTAGTTTATTTTGTCTTAATATTGCCACTTGATTTTTTGTTGCTATGCCACTTGTCTTAATAATGGGATTTTGCCTCTCCTTTTATTATATATAGATATAAATAATTAAATAAAATATTTAATTATTTTAAATAAAATGTGCTCTATAAAGATCAAAAACTAAAAACTATTGTTCAATTTTTTAATTGTTTAAATAGAACAACCTCTTTCTAAAAACGTGGTTTTCAAGCGGTTAGGACACCACTACTTACAAATTGTTACTTTTTCTTTCTATTCTACGACAGTTACTTAAAAATTTAATTATTTTAATTTTAATTCTAATAAAATATACCTAATAACTAATTATTACTTCTAATAACTACTTCTTGTCCTAAAACTAACACATGTCATTTTCTTATACTGCCATTTATCACAATTCTATACCAAACTTTCTTCCTTTTAATAATATATAGATATAGATTTAAGAAAATGGTACTATTTTTTTATAATAGTAGCACAGTGTAAAAAATATGTGCACAATTAATGAATAACACAGATTATGGAATCACTTTTATTCTTATTTATCTTTTCATATTCTCTCTCCTCCTATTTTCCATTCTAATTTTATAGATGCTTAGCAATCAAATATTTTCTGTCTTTTTATATTCTAGTTTTTTAAAATCAAGCATTCAAATGTTCTCCGAATATTTTCAGTACTCTAAATATATCCTTTTATAGTATAAATAAAATATATCATATATATTATACCTAGTATATACATATATTAAATACTATCATTATGCTACTTATACATGTATTGTATACATATATGTATATACTTTTACAATACCATCTATATTCTTATTCTATGTCATATATCCACTACTATTACATTAAAACACAATATATATACATACAATGACTGAATATTCACTATAGTCTGTATATTAATACATTAAAAATACCATTGTAATTTATAAACTATTTAATACCGCCATTATGCTGCATAAAAAGTTATGTTAACATACAATTAAAAATAAAACTTTATACCAATGATATATATATGCATAATATACAATTCGACATTGTTTGACATAAACATGTATGGACGTGTTAATTTGTAACAAGCCACATAAAAAAATTTGTAAAAGAAGTGTAAGATATGTTTTCCAAAAATAAAATATAGCGCATTAATACCATTAGGCACGTAGCAACAGAAAGCGCATGGCTAATCTATAATACGAAATTCAAGAGTTCTCTTCATTAATGTTGGACGTTAAGTTAGGAAGTCGTGTCCATTAAAAGAGAAGAGTTATAACCGTTTTGGACTTTTTTAAGGAATTGAATGCTCTAATTTTATTTGGAATGTGATTCTTGGTCCATATAGTTTTTATCTTCCTGCTAAGAATGTATTTATTTAGCTGCCTCTTTTGTAAAATACCTATTGGTGTTGGTATTTGAAAAAAAAAATTATTTATTGTCTACTTATGTTTTTTCCTCCTTCTATTTCAAAATTAATTCCATTATTTCAAACTCTCTCCTTTTTTTAATTAATTTTTCCAAAATAAAACTCAAATAAAATCTTATACTAAATCCTAAATTAACTTAATTCTAACACATTAAGTTAATTAACTCTAATTAAAATCAAATTAGGTGGAAAACCACCAAAATTCAAATAATTAAAAATAAAGTGCAAAAACACTATTTTTGTGATTTTCTTTTCTTTTATATTTGTAAAATGACTATTACTAATTAATTTCTAAAATTCAAATTAAATCCTAAATTCAAATGCATGTATATTTTTGTGTTTTCCATTTAATTGAAATGAAACAAACATGCACAAACAATTGCAGACAGAAAATGCCACAAAATTGCAAATGATAAATGGAAATTATTTTGATTTGTGGGAGTAAAATTCATGTAGGGCAAGAATCACATGCTCAAAATACTCAGTCATATTCATTCATTTCATATCATAACTTAGTTTCTGTTGTTATTTATTGATACATCATATGATCATTTTTGGCCTAGTTTCGTGATAATGTGGGCCCGAAAGGCTAGAGAGTTTGATGATTGACTGAGGTCGGGGCGTGATTGTGTGGTTATTGATACTATAGTACGTGAGTTTTTCGTACATCACATGAGTTATCCGTACAGATCCAGATATTGATACTATAACATATATGCAACACGTGAGTTTCCATGCAGATTATAACGCTTGGGTTAAAGGAGCCCTTCCAACCTATAGCATACCCCTAGTGAGCATGGTTGATTTACATTAAGGGATGGATCTTGCCCGAAGAATTTCTATTTGGGGATGGATCTTCCACGGGTTGTATTGCCCTTAGACAGTACTGAGTGACTGACTGTTAATTGCTATGTATATATTCGGGACGGATCTTCCCTGGGCTGGATTGCCCATATACAATACTGAGTGACTGAGTATATCGAGTGGTTGAACTTGATGAGTGGAAACTGTGAGACGGTGAAATTGAGTACTCTCAGAATATGAGTACATAAGTTCATCTCAAACATATCTTGCATTTGGCATCTCACACATATTGACATTTAGGCATAGCGATCTATTTCCTCATGTCATTTATAAATGAAACATTTACATGTTGGAAAAATTTTTAGTTTTCAAACATACTCATATTTTTGGCGATTTCGGTAAAATATTTGGGTTTCTACTGATATACTTGAAAAATATTCCTATTTTCTAAAATTGTGAACGAGTTGAGCATTCTATCTTTGAGTTACTTCTTTTATTACTTTTATTACGTTGTTATGAAATGTTGATGGCTATTGATGTTGGACTCTGACTTATGTTCCAGCTTATTACTACGTTTAGTTACATTTTGAGTATATAAGGTCGGTTGTATTCAAATTACACTTCTGACCATTCGTGCAAATGTTGGCTGCTGACGTTGCTCTGATCGACAAGACCAGGGTTTGAAGATGTACCTGTATTCCGGTTATAGCTTCCTCTTGTTCATGATAGCCTTAGATTTATAAAAAATTCATTTATGTACATTCCGAACAGATGATGTACTTATTTCATATTAACTTTGTAAATTCTTATCTTAGAAGCTCATGATTTGTACTACCAGCCCTTGGTAAATATATAAGATTATGATATTTTCTTTTACTTACTTGTCTTATTATATTTCATTGCAATCGGATAGTTGAAAATTCACTTACCTAGTGGGTTGCGTTATGTGACATCAAGACTAGTTGGATTTTGGGTCGTAACATGTCAAACATAGGAATTCTTTAAACTTTTAAATTACTAGTTTTCAATAAAATGTACTAAATCAAGATAGGCCCTTCCGAATTTGATTATAGACATACGTCTAAGTCCTAAATCACGATATTGATCCACCGGGGCAGTCAAAACACTTATCCCGACCAATTTACACAAAATATTAACCGTAGTCAACTCAAAAGAGTTTTAAGGCACAATTTTATATTTACTAGTTTTCTCATAAAAAACTTTCGAAAAAAAGACAGTGTGCACGAAAATCAATGAAGGTTAAGTGGAGCTATACAAGGTATCGGAACACAGAAATAAAAGGTAAAACTATAGATGGCCTATCGAGTCACTACAGTAACGAAGGCACAAAGTTCGAAAATGAGACTTTGCAAGTAAGGCACCGGATGACGAAGACAACATTAAAGGAGAAGCCATTACGAAAGTCATAGCATTTATTTTTAAACGTTATGACGCCATTAAGAGGCTTTTAAACGTCTTTAAGAAGAGCATGATTTGAGGATTTTATCTCCTCGTAATTAAATATAGATAACACATTTGTAGTCATTGAAGGACACGAAATACTTGTATTACAAAAGCTGATGTTCTTCTCTCATTCTTACAAAGCTTTATAATGTTGCTATTAAGCTTTTCTAATTGTTTCGGTGGGATCAACTTGATCTCCATACTTGTTCTTTCCTTAATTCTCTTAATTTTATTTCATGTAGCTTCTTATTAATCAGTTTAACTTAATCCAAGTATTTACAAATCATGTTACAGATTTAACGGTACCTTTTTTAAGGGAAAATACCTATGTAACTATCATCACTATAAAAGCTAAATTTTACTTAGAACGGATTTTTTATATTATATTTTCGACATGACCCTAGTTCACCAATCGTAAAAGGCTAAACGGGATAAGGCAGGACGGGTCAAAAATTTAGCGGGTCAAGGCTTGCCCTGCCCCGCCCCATTTGCCATCCCTAGGTTTAGGTGATTAGGGCTGATGATTGAAATGGGTGCAAAGGGAAAAAAATTTGGGCCTGGGTAGAGAATTGAAGACTTGGCCCAAGACATATTTAGTCAATATTTAAGAAAAAATTTCAGAATCTTAGCAGGAATAAGTAATTAATAAAACTGGTAGCTAATTAATTACACATTCTTGGCTGAACTATAATCAATTAATTAATGGATCTCTCAATCCTTCTCATGTTTCGTTGCTTAGTTTTGGGTAGTCCTAAAAATGCCGAAAGATAATTAATGTGAAGTTACTGTATTTCGCTGATTTATAGGGAACAAAATTGTCCAACCGTTAGACCTCATTACTGTGTTCATTTCTTATTGCCTTCTTACTTTTTTTTTTTGAAATTTTCCTTTTTGGTCCCCCCTTTTAATGAAGAAAAATGATGATTTTCAAATATGGAAACATGATGGAAGTTTTCTTTACATGTTTACTTTTTATTGTATTTGATTACTTTTATACTCCTAAAAATAATAAGTATATTTTAGTATATAAAAATGTATAAATAGTATATATGATATTTGGATTATATTTTAGTTGTATAAATATTATTTATATATTATACTATTTGTATATTATTATTATATCATATACGACGTATATAATTGATATATACATATTATACGTAATTAATTAGATATGCATAGTGATATATGATGTATTTGGGTATAGAATTAAATATAAGATTCAGCCCCATATATATATATATATATATATATTTTGTATATACATATTTCGTATATACATATATACGAAATATACATATATACAAAATTGCCCAACCGTTAGACCTCATTACTGTGTTCATTTCTTATTGCCTTCTTATCGTTTTTTGAAATTTTCCTTTTTGGTTCCCTCCACCCCCGTTAGTGTATATTTCTCTCTCACACACACACACACATACACACACACACACACACACACACATATATATATATATATATATATATATATATATATATATATATATATATATATATATATATATTATTGTATATGTATATGTAATATAATATGCATTTGTGTATTACTATTGTAATGTATTAGATATAAATGATATATCTATATTATATACCATCAATCCTAAATTAAAACGGAAAACTAAATATAGAAAGTATATGCTCATACTTGTAACATATTCCATGATTTGTGCCTCATTAATTATGTGCATAATTTATACAATATGCTAATATTGTAAAACAAATGTGATTTTTGGAATAAACAACAAATGTTATTATTTTCTTAAATATTTTGTTACAAATGCTCAGCCGTGTAATTTTACCTTCTTTTAATACTTTAAATGTTTGCTTGTTCCTAGTTGGGCACTTGGGCCCCAGTGGCGAAGCCAGAAATTTTATTTAGGGTGTTCAAACTTGAAAGAAGTATAAAAAATTTTCAATAAAAGGTGTTCAATATATGTTATATACCACTAAAATCTAATATTTTACCTGTATATACTGTGTAAATTTTCGATGAAGGGTGGTCAACTGACCACCCTTGAAGCTACGTAGCTTCGCCCATGGGCCCAACGTATGTGTATCCAACGCATAATGAGCAACGCTTCTCAAAAGGTTCGCTACCGTCAAGGGGATCTGAAAAAATATAAGTTAGAACGGTTGTAGTTAGTGGAATAGAACCGATAATATTATAATAATTTTGAATCTCCTTGACCATAAAGCTATGTTTTTGGACTATGTCAAGGGAATTTAGAACATAATATATAGAGATAAAAAAAACAAATTTTGCCTTATATATGCAGTATAATTTTTTGATGAAAGAAGTTTGGCTCAAAACCCTTCCACCCCCTAAATCTGCCCCTGCTCCCACCCCTTACTTTGGTGATCCACTTGAGTTGAGAGCATGTATGTAGTTTTTGTTCCAACGGGAACTTAAGTGCCTTTTGGTCAGTTTTCACAATGAAAGGCCTTCCTATTAGGTATTGAGTCCACTTTATAATAGCCATTACTAAGTCTAGGAGTTCCTTGTCATATTCAGATAAGGATTGGTGTTGCACTGATAGTCCCTTGCTCAGGTATGCAATTGGCTGACCTTGTTGCATAATGACACCACCCATTCCCAAACTACAAGAATCAGTTTCCACCATAAATGGAAGTTAGAAATCAGGAAGGAACAATACAGGAGCAGATGTCAAAGCCTTCTTCAAGTTGTTGAATGTTGTAGTAGCTTCTTCAGACCAGTGGAAAATGTCCTTTTTAGCAGATTAGTAAGTAGTTTGCTCACAACACCATACATTTTAATGAACCTTCTATAGTTCCCTGCTAGGCCTAGAAAACCTCTCAATTGTTTAAGGTTAATAGGTATCGGCCATAATTGGACTGCCTCTATCTTTTTTGGGTAAGTCGCTGCACCTACACCTGATATGTAGTGGCCTGAGTACTCAATCCTGTCAGTTGCAAAAACATACTTGCTTCCCTTAGCAAACATGTAATGACCCGACCCGTCGTTACGGGAATTTCCAACCCATTACCTTGATTTATATATCTTATGCTTTTATATCAGTATTAGAGTATATCGGATGAGTTAGGAGTGATTCAGGTTGAAAATGAAGCAAATAGCATGTTTGAAGGAAGCTTGAATATGGGAAGTCAACCTAGTGTTGACTACTGAGTTAGAGTGCTAGGAATCGAATTCCGATGATTCGACTAGTTTCAGGGGATCATTTATGACTTAGGAGAGCAATCGGAATTGAATTCGGAGGTTCGGTGTAGTTTTAGGCTTGAATTGGCGAAGGTTGAATTTTGGCGAAAACCGGATGGTAGGTGAGATTTTGATCCGGGGGTCGGAATGGAATTCCGACAATTTCTGTAGCTTCGTTATGTGATTTTGGATATGTCTGCAAATTTTCAGGTCATTCGGACGTCGTTTGATCGGGTTTTGGATTGAATGTTAGTTTCGGAAGTTTTGAAGAAACTTAGGCTTGAATCCGTGTGTAAATGGTGATTTTGATATTTAAGATGGTGTTTTTATGATTGGAACAAGTCCGTATCATGTTTTGGAGTATGTTGATGGTTTTCGTTGGGGTCCCGGGGTCCTCGGGATGATTTTGGACCATCAACCGGGCATTTTAAACTTGGAAAACCTGCAGAAAATTGCAGGTCTGTACAGCAAGAATTAAGCCTTCGCGTTCGCGTGAAGGCAGTCGCGTTCGCGAAGGCCAGGTGGGCTAAAGCATTGCGTTCTCAGCAGGGCGTCACGTTCGCGTAGGCCAGGTGGAGTGAAGCTTCGCGTTCGCATGACTGGGAGACGCGATCGCGTAGAAGGAAAGGGGAGAGCTTCGCGTTCGCGTGGGAGTATACGCGTTCGCGTAGAAGAAGAACCCGGCAGCTGGGAGATTGTACATCGCGAACGCGTGGTGCAGCGTTGCGTTCGCGAAGGGTAAGCCAAAGTTGAGCATCGCGAATGCGTGGGAGGCGTCGCGTTCGCGAAGAGTAAAATGAGGCTGGGCATCGCGAACGCGTGGGAGCTCACGAGAACACGTAGAACAAATGGGTCTGGCAGTGAAATTAAATTGCAGAACAGAGGGCTCACGTGTTCATTCACCCAAAACATAATTTTGAGCCCTAGAGAGAAGAAAACACGAGGAAAACACTGAGATTTCATCGAGTATTCATCGGAGGTAAGATTCTTGACTCAAAAACATAATTCTATGGTAGAATTAACATCAATCTTCATGAATTTGGGTAGAAATTGTGAAGGATTGTGGCCTAGAAATTGAAAACGAAAATTTGGGTTGAAAGGCCAATCGAACTTCGATTTCGATAAATTTTATATGCACGGACTCGTGGCGAGACGAGGATCGCGTTGGTACTAATTTCGGAATTTTCCGAGCAGTGGGCCCGGGGTCGGGTTTTTACCAACTTAGCGTAATTATGATTTTTTCATGTAAATTGAAGTGGGTTATGTTTATTTGACCCGTAAATGACACAATTATTGTGGTTTGAATAGATTCTACGCACGAGGGAGCGAAATTCAAAGGAAAGGGCATTGCGGACGAGTCTACGACCGGCTAGAGGTGAGTAGTTTGTGTATATGGTAGCCTGAGGGTTTGAAACCCCGGCTTAGCACATTGTGACGCTAGTAGGGCATGGCACGCACACCGTGGCAGGTGCAAGATTGATTATGATTGGGGATTGAGACTTGGTCCATCCCGGATATGGATAAAATGCTATTAGTGATGGAAATACACTGTGTTTTACATAATTATGGGTTGTAAGCCTTGTTTGGGGCCTTGTGCCGATAGTATCCCTAGGGGATAGTATTTATGTGATAGTTGTACTTGCTTAATCACTGATCTCAGTCCTGTAATTTGAAATCACAATATTGAAATGCTAAGTCACCGGCTTTTACAAATTTAATAAAAGTTAAAGTATTTTTCATAAATTATGAACTGGAAACTGGAATCAAGGAAATAAGTAAATTGAGCTGTTTTGTGACTTATCTGATTATTGTGGACTGAGGATGGATCGGGCTGCACGATCGCAGCGGTTATTATGATATGAGGATCGGGTTGCACGCCGCAGCGGTATTTGCGCTTGGGCTGTAGGAGCCCCTCCGGAGTCTGTACACACCCCCAGTGAGCGCCGTCGACGTTAAATGGATCGGGCTACACGTCGTAGCGGTTATGTGCATTTCATGCATCTTTATCTGTTAAATTATTCTGTGGTAGTTGTATTGTACTGTTGATACTAGTTCGTAGGAGATTCGGACTATAGTTTAGCCTCATATTGTGGTATTCTGTAGATTTCCTATTTTCAGCTGCTTATATATATTTATTACTCACTGAGTACTTAGTATTCACCCCTACTCCATGCACCTTTTGTGTGCAGACTTAGGTACTCAGGAGCAGTAGACAGGCATTTCTAGCATTTGCAGAGTCATACCGAGTTGCTGAGGTAGCTGCCGACGTTCGCAGAACCTAGCTCTTCCTCCTCTTTTCAGTTGTTATTGTACACTCAGACTTGAGTATTTCTATACATATTCTCTATTTCTATTGGGTTTTGATAGAGGCTCTAGACTTGTGACTCTGGATCTCTGGGAGTGTCAGTTGTTTTCGCACTTCTCGGTATTTTGTTCATTATTATTATTATTGGAGTTCTTTGACTCATATATTCTTCTTGGGATGTCCATTTGGGACTGGTATTCGTTGTGATAAGTAATTGTTGGTCAGGCTGGCCTAGCTTAATTGTTGGGCGCCATCACGACCAGATTTGGGTCGTGACAAAACAGTTGGTGTTGTACCAGTAAATCAAAAGTTGTTGTGAGATGTTGTAGGTGGTCCTCAAGGCTTTTGCTGAATACCAGGATATCATCAAAAAATACCAGGATGAATTTCCTCATATAGACCTTAAAAATATAGTTCATCAGCCCTTGAAAGCTTAATGGTGCATTAGTTAGGCCAAATGGCATAACTAAGTACTCATAGTTGCCTGAATGGGCTCTAAAGGTTGTCTTATGGATATCTGAAGGTGCCATCCCGATCTGGTGATAATCAACCCTCATATCAATCTTTGAGTAAATCCTAGACCCTCCCAACTCATCCAATAGCTCCTCAATGAGTGGAATAGGGAACCTATACTTGATAGTTACATTATTCAGAGCCCTGTAGTCAACACATAGCCTCCATGAGCCATCCTTCTTGTTTACTAGGACTACAGGTGAGGCATATGAACTAGAGCTATATTGAATAAGGCCTTGGTTCAGCAATTCTCGTGTCATTTCTTCTATAACACTCTTCTGAATTTGAGAATACTTATAGGGTCGAGCATTCACATGTGTACTACCTATCATTAGAGGGATGTGATGGTCAAATACCCCCTTGAAGGTGGTTGCTTCTTAGGCTCTTCAAACATTTCCGTGTACCCTTCCAACAATTCTCGTATTGCCATATGAGTCTCATGTTGCATTGGATTCAACTCCTCTTCACTATCATTTTCCTGAAAACGTTCATAATAAAGTTTGTGCAGTGTTGGCTGAGATGTTGTTGAAGGCCTTAGCCTGCAATGTCTTGAAAAATGGGGGATTGCCTTGCAGGGTAACTGATTTACCCTTATATGAGAATTGCATCCAAATCTTTGCAAAGTTAACCTGGATGTCCCCTAGTTTACACGGCCACAGTATACCTAGAACCATATCACAATTACTTATTTGCAGAACTAAGGAATCATCAGTAAATACCATCCCTTGCATCAGCCATGTGAACTCCTTACTGCCCTTCACGGATTTGATTACCCTTCCATCAGCTACTGACACATCCTGTGGGCTTATCTGATATACCTTACAACCAAGCCTTTTAGTTGTTTGTTCATTGATGAAATTGTGAGTGGAGCCATTGTCATTAAGGACATTGATAGGTTTCTGCTCAGTGAAACCTTGTATTCCCAGCTTCTTATACCCCTTAGAGTCATTCAAGTCCTGTAATAATATCTCGCAGCTTTCAATGGTCTCTTCCACAACTTCATGCTCCTCATTGAGTAATTCAAGATTAGGGTCTTCTTGCACCACCTCTGAGCTTTCCTCAAGCTCTATTGAGTACAAATGCCTTTTGACCTTGCATTTGTGTCCTAGGGTGAACTTTTCATCACAAAAGAAATAGAGTCCATTGGCCCTCTTTTCATCCATTTCAGCCGGTGTTAGTTTCCTTCTCCTGTTAGTATCCAAATTTGTAACAGCAGGTTTAGGGTAGATCATGGGATTTCCTTTTGGTAGACTATTGGCTCCTTGGTAAGGGGTTGGTCTGGTGGTGCTTGAGGCTGATATAGTCCCTTTGATTGCCTTACATTGGGCAGAAAAGTTTGCTTCCTATAGCCTAGCTAAGTAGTAGGCTTGTGGAAGACTTTTAGGATTACCCACCTTGACTGCATTCCTAAGCTCACGCTTCAAATCGTTAAGGAAAATACTAATGGCATGCTTTGTAGATAGATTAATTCTAGTCATCACACATACAAAGGCTTTTTGGTAGTCCTTCACTGATCATGTATATTTGATATTCATCAATTCTGTCATGGGGTCTGAATACTTAGCCCTAAAACGTTCACAAAGTGCCCATATATACTCTTCCTAAGTAGGTAAGGGCATCTGACTCCTGCTCCTCATGTAGCCTAAATGCCATTGAAGGGCATCTAATGAGACTAGCTTCATCATTTGTTGTATTGACACTTCCTCATCTATAAATTTCTGCTCCACCTTGTAGAGCCAAGTTCTTAGGTCTTCCCCATAAAACCTTCTAAATTCAACCTTGGTGTATTTGGTGTAGGGTATATTAGGAAGAGAAGCATAGTTGCCATTATGGCTTGGCATCTGGTTAGGTACACTAGCATAGTAAGGGCTTTGAGGAGGGGTGGGCATGTATGGAGTATGGTGGTATAGAGGGGGAGGTATGTGACTAGGCTGAGAAAACTAAGAAGCTTGGAATGGAGGACGTTGATTATAAGGCAGGTAGGGTGGTGTTACCCCCATAGCTCCCTAGTTCCAATTAGTTGTGGGTTGATAAGTTCTTGGACCAGATGGTGGGCTGGGAAGTTTAAGGGCTGGAAGGCACTAGATCTAGTGTATGGAGAAATGAAGTTTGATGGCATATATGGTAAAGGTGGAGGCACAATGGTGATGTTACTCACAACTGGCCTCACAAGGGGTACTGATGGTGGTGGTTGGCCTGTATTGGAGTGAGTAATGTTGGAGGTTGTACTGGTAGCTATGGAGTTTGCAGCAGGAGTTTTGGGGTTCTGAGTAGAGCAAACAGCTGGAAAAGTAAGGGCATTTGTAGATGTCACGTGAATGTTACTAGTATTAGGAGTTGTTAATTCCCTAAAGTCAAAAAGGTTTGTCGTGAAGGGAGTATAGCTCACCTTCTTCCATTGATGCCTTTGTCTCTCTCTGGTCGTTTACCACCAAGAATAACCTCATTTAGGACCTCCCTTAGCTCATTCAAGGAGTCCTCTTGCTGCCTACTATTCAACTCTTGCACACACTCCAGTTGCTCTTGTCGAGCGGAGAAATTGGACATTTCAGTAGAGATTTTGTGTAGTGTAGTCATAACTTCATAAATATCACTTACCATAATCTCAGAGCCAAGAAAGTGCTCTGATACCACTTATACGATCGAGCAATGGAACAGTAAACGAAAGGTAAAAAGGAAGGAAAAGAAGAAGGTGGATGCGGAAAATAAGGAAGAAAAATAAGGAAACAAGAAGAAGAAACTAGCTAGGGTAAAAAAGAAGTATATTCTCTCAATGATATTCTACTACAATAGGACAATTACAATATATAGAAGACAAAAAAGAAGATGCCTCATCTGACAATTTCCCTATTTAGACACTAGGACTGTTTGTGTGTGGCAAAAGAAAATTATAGTGGTCAATACGTAGTTACTGGAAATTTTACTTAAAACTTAGTGGGAATAAACTAACAATTATAAAACTCAGTCCCTTCCCTAACTAACTTAGCTAACATGTACTGATCCCTAAGTACTAGGTACAAATGACGCAAGTACTCGTATCAGTTTTGGTAGTATGAAAAGAGCAATCAGGAATATGAAGTTTTTGTACTTGTCGGATTTAAGGAAATATTTTAGTATTTATACTTAATATTTTCAATCAATTTACTAAAGAAATGCACGTGAAGTTAATCAAAATGCATTAAAAATATTACTCCCTCTGTTCTAATTTATGTAAATCTTTTTTTTTCTGTTCCAAAAAATGACCTTTTTCTAAATTTGGTAATAGTTTAACTTAACTTACAATTATACTCTTAATGAGAAGCTTTTATAACCACACAAATACGCTATCCCCTTTTTGACTTGCTTATGACCACAAATTCTAAAAGTCTTTATTTTTTCTTAAATTTCGTGTCCATTCAAACAGATTCAAATAAATTTAAACGGGGGGAATAAGTATTTTTCGCGTTAGAAATGGATATACCATTTTATAAAAGGAAAAGGTCCTAAACTGCCCCTCTACTATATAGAATAGGACACCAAAGCCCCCCGTTAAAAGTTAGCTCTTGATCTGCCCTTACCGTCTAAAAAAGAGCTCACAAATACCCCTAGTTACTAACGGTAGATATTTAATTCCACGTGAAATTACATTTGGCCTTTTTAAAATGCCACATGGATTTAATATGCCACATGGAATTAATAAGGGATTGGGGTAGGTGTGGGCCCGGGGGTAGGACCTTTACCGTTTAATCTAAACCAAAACCCTAGCCCCATCTCTTCTCTACTCACTCCCTATCACCGCCGCCCTTCACCATGGCGGCATCGCCGCCTGCTGCCGTCCTCTGGTGGCCAAACACCCTACAACCAACGCCAATTTATTCCTCTCCTCTTCCTCTTCATGAATCCACAAATCAAATCCCTTGAACCCCTCCCAAACTCCACGAATAAACGAAAATCTGAAACCTTAGCCCAATTTGTCTTGTAAATTCGTTGAGTTTTAGACCTCTCCTTCATAAAACACTTACATAGGCGTGTAGAGCTCCACGTGATCTATCATCCTACACTGGTTTCACCCTAAAACCCCGACAGAAGTTCGCCGGATTCCGGTGACCACTGCACCACTGCCGGCTACGGCCACCACGCCTTTGTCTTGGCCTATCTCATGACTCGAAGCACGAGTTTCTCATTGGTGATATCGTGACTGACCACTGGCCTGCTGGAAATCACGTCCACGATTCACCAATTAGAAAATCATGCTCGAAGTTCAATTTGTTGTCGAGTTGGCGTCCCACCATAGTCTCGAGCACTTGGATTGTAAAATGGTAAAAATCATAATCATTTTCCCCTCCATTATTTTTCAGTTTTTCTTTGTGATTGTCCTAGAATTTTAGTATAGTTTCAGGTTTGTTAATGATTGTGTAATTTAATTTAGTTTCTGGTTTTTTTCTTGTTTAAGCTAGTTTTATTTTAATGTTTTCACTGCCTAATACATATTTTATTTGGCCTTAATCGTTAAGTTTTGTTTCTTCTCGTTAGTTGTAGTTTGGTCGTCGTGCGTTGTAATTGAGTGATATATCTGGACGTTAACTGAAATTTAAATATCTGAATCAATGAAATCCTAATCTCTACCCGTTTTTGTTCTGCTTTGCTTATGATTAACTTAGCATCTAGTTGATTTAGGTTTTGTTTTGTGTTATTATTTAGTGCAATGTTTCTGATTTAGTGCTTAGTTAGTATTTAGTCGGGTTTAGTTTAATTGATGCTTCTAATTTAATTTTTGCATTAGTGTGAAATTAATTGTTGAAGTTTATTTCTCAACTTTCTGCTTTTGTTTGTTGAATTAAAAATACCCCAATCCCTTATTATTTTTCTACCCTTACCCTCGGGCCCACCCCTACCCCAATCTCTTATTAATTCCATGTGACATATTAAATCCATGAGGCATTTTAGAAAGACCAAATGTAATTTCACGTGGAATTAAGTGTCTATCGTTAGTAACTAGGGGTATTTGTGAGCCCTTTTTTAGACGGTGAGGGCAGATCAGGAGCTAACTTTTAACGGGTGGCTTTGGTATCCTATTCTATATAGTAGAGGGGCAGTTTAGGACCTTTTCCATTTTATAAATTAAAAACAAAGAGCAAGGCATGCAGGCATTATTTGAGAGCAAGGCATGCAGGCATTATTTGATGGCATCTTGATCAAGAAAATGACTGACAAATCTCTCTTAAAATTCCATTTTCGTTCACGTTCTAATTTGTCATCAGACAAAATCAAAGATACTTTCATTAAAAAGACTACCAACACAAATGAATTTGCAACAAATACCCAACTATTGTTCTTGCGAGTACAATGCCCCCTTGAAATTTGAAATATTTACAATATTTAATAATCAACTAAAGCAAACAACGTAAGATATTACATAAGCCATGAAATCCCCCAACGCAACACAACCGAGAGGATCAAAGTAGTTCAGATACTGCTAATCTTTTCTTCTTTTGAAGTATTACGTTTATTTCTGCCGCTTTCCTTAGTGGGATAAGAAGCCTCTGTCATAATTCCACATTTGCCTGAGTGACTCTTCTTTACATTACGCTCCATTTTGACATAGCCATTTTCTCCCCACTTTGTGCCCCATGAATTCCTTACAATCCAATAATCCACTCCATCTTCACTACCATAGCCAATCACCACCACACCGTGATCAACTTGTTCTCCACATTCTCCATTAAATATGCCCTGATAATAAAAATAAATTTATAATTTAGAGTCAATAAATTCAGAACGAATATTATTTTATTATAGGTACCTTTCATTATTTATTATCACTTATGTATGCAAATGAATGCGATTTAAAAGAAGATAATGAATTACCGAAGAATAGAGCTGGAAAGCCCTGCCAGATGCTTCAATTGCTACGCAAACAGGTTGATGTGCGACAGCTTTTTGAAGTGCTCTTTCATTTCTAGGCACGTCTTCGTAACCATCTATGCTAACAACCTTATAATTTTTCTGTAACATTCCAACGTAAACTTAATTAGAATTCTTCCAACGTAAAATTAATTAAAACCCCTTACTTTCACTAAGCAATTATATAATATTTATTGAACCTTTAACGAGTAATATAAAATGTAGAATGGACTAACCCGAACAGGATCGCATCTGCCTTCAACGCCGCGATAAGGGTAGTGATTTTCAGTGTCCATGCCACCATTAGAGATGATGAACTCAAAGGCATAGTCCATTAGGCCACCATTACAACCAGAGTTTTGTACTCTATCACAATCTACAAGTTCTTGTTCGGATAGTGTGATCATATCCCCTGTTACGATCTGGTTTATGCCTTCCACTGCTGCCACAGTTGAGAAAGCCCAGCAACTCCCTGTAAAAGCCCAAACCAAATTATGGAAACATTCCCCTGGATAGGCCCAATGGGCCAAACATACGAATCAAACCAGCCTACCTACCTAAAGTGGACATCTTTATCCGAGGCTTTTTTCACTTTTAGCCCGTGCAAAAATTATTTATATTCAATAGCCAAAAAATTCTATAAAATTTGTATAAATATATATATAAAGACGTTTTTTACCTATTATTTTAAGAGCGGCTATACAATATTATTTCTCCTTTAATCATGTCCCCAATCCAATAATGTTTACAATCCCATGGATTCGATAATTTGAACACTTAAAGCATGCAACTGGAAAAAGGACACTGGTGTTTATAATAATTTAAGGATTTAATATAATTTAACGATTACAACAAGTCTTATTTCATATAATTATTCGGTCAAAGATTTTGGTTACATACAATGTCCATTAAAGAATTTTACAATACCAAGTGTCGGCTTTTGGGTAAAGCCAATGAAACTCAAGCTTTAGGCCCCCAATTTTATTTTAGGGGTCCACTTTTTATCCTATAATTTTTTTTAAATTAAGTACTTTTACTCTTATATACTTTATAAAATGAATCAAATGATTATGTCTTTTTCTCGTTAAATATTATTTAAATCTTTCCACTTTTTTTCTTTGTTTTCATAATATTCAATTTTTTTATGTTTCTCAGTTCTCAATCAAACGTTACAACTATTATATTTTTTGTTTGTGCCTCCTAGAGCCCTATTGTTCTGTATTTTTTGTCTATCATGCTAAGGCCTACGAGAAGTATATTGTGAAAGCCACAAATATTTATTTTCACGTCAAACTAATGAATCGGGTTCTTCTATTCTAACTTTTTAGTATTAGTTTTCAAGTAACTTTTATTTTTCTTGATATTCTATCCTTTTAGTATTTATCAAAATTTAAATATGTCAAATAGAAAGTATGAATCCAGTTATTCAAAATTTGAGGGAAAAAAGATTGATTCATTGATACAATCTAAAAAAAGAAGAGCCGATAATACTCTAGTCGATATACTTAGTCAGATAAAAAGACTTAATTCTTTTTCAAATACTTATATTGCTTATAGAAAAATAATACTAGTTCATGTAACAATTGAACTTTGGCCGCCCTCGACCACAAACTAGAAACTTGAAAGAAGTTTTTTAAAACTAAAATTAAGAAAATCTTACTTAAAATCAACCATGGCGCAAGAAAGATTGAATAAATTTTTATTACAAAAAATTTATATATTAAAATAATTATTCATAATTTTGCTATCTCAAAAAACTAGAAAATTAGATTTTAAATAGATTATAGTATATAAGAAAAGGCCTTTTATGCTAGATTGGCTTTAGGCCTCCACTAGTGTAGAGCCGCCCCAACAATACCCAAGCTACCACTCAATACTTATAAAATAAAATTGCATGCAATTATTTCAGTTAACTTGATTGTGTAATTGTACTTTTAAGAAAATCGGTATATACCTTAGACTTTTAAGATATGAGTTTAAATTTTGTACACTATCACTGAATAGATCTTTTATTTTATAATATAAGCTAAGTTGTTCTACAAGAATAACTAACTTTCATTGTCACTGTAATCCTAATATGGGCACTCGATTGGGCAATAAATCGACACTAATTAATTGCCAGAACTGATTGAATTAAACTAAGAAAAGACGTACCACAACTCCCTTGATTTTTGATAGGAGCAACGGCGCCTCTCTTCCTCCAATCCACAGAATGAGGCATCAGCTCGTTGGGCCGAGAAGCATAACGCTGGCTTCGGTTTTTGGACTTAACAAAGCGGCGTCTAGCTTCACTTCTGGTGCCCAAATACATGGACCTGTACTCCTCGTTCGTGAGATCAGCAAACTGGTTCAGTCCCACCTTGTATGTACGATTCTCAGAATTGTTATGTTCCTCAATGAACCTCAAATTATCCTTAAATATCTCAAATCTTTTTTCCTTCTCTCCCAAAACATTATATGTTTTCCCATGCTCTGCCAGCCACAGTTCGTATATATTCTTCACCTGATCCTCATCACTACTCAGTGTCCATTCACTAGCATAATGGTTATTTTTGTAATTTATGATGGACATGTCAATTGCATAGGATAAGGACGAAAAGAGGGCAAAGAGGAGAGTGGTTATTATGGTTTTGGCCATGGCTGACAAGTGCAAAGGAAAAACTTTCACTTGTAGGGAGAATAGACGAGAAGAGGCTTAAGGGGTAAGCAAAGATGCTTGAGCTTATATAGATGGAAAATTTGGATATAGAAATTGTTTTTAGTTTTTATTTTGGGATACAGAAAAAGAAAAAGCGAAAAGAATTTATGAGTCTATTCAGATTGGGACCAAAATGCCAGGAATCCGGAGCAGAGTCTCATGGGTTCTGGGAAAGCTAACTGATTTTTTATGACCAAACCGCCAAACCGCCAAATAACCTAACTTTAATACAAACTTCTTTTTCTTCAAAATCAGTTAGCGTATTATCGCTATTCACCTCTTAAATGAGTTTAAATGTCAAAACACACACATATATATATATATATATATATATATATATATATATATATATATATATATATATATATATATATAAAGGAGGGAATAGAAAAGATGACTTGGGCCTCATTTGTTTGCACTTAATGGAGGTCTGAATCTTAATCATTCAGATCTCAGACATTAAGTGCGTTTGTTTTTAAAGTCTGAATCTTAATTATTCAGATCTTAATCATTAAGTGTGTTTGTTTTTTTACTTAACAACCACTTAATGGGTCTGAATAGGTCTGTATGATTAAGATCTGTAACAGAGACTTAATTTCATTAAGATGCTATCACATATTCATTATTAATTGCCGTCACCGCCTACCATTATCAACTACCACTATGCCGCCACCACCACCATACTCAGCCACCGCCGGCACCGCCGGCACCGCCGCCGCCACCACCACCACGCCACTATCATCCTTAATCATAGCTTCCACCATTATCGACCATCACCATCCACCATCCCACCACTCCGACCACCATCATTGTCACTCGCATTCAACATTTATCCAACTCAACTACCACAACCAACCACCTCATCACCATTAACAACCGCAGTCAGCACCGCCTATCATTATAACCTACCACCACATTCCTCAATCACAAACCACCACTCACCGTTCTTAACTATCACTACCTACCACCACCATCATCAATCATAATTGCCACCACTACCAATCACTACTAGCTACTAGCATGAACCACTATTTTCAACCAAAACTACCACCAACCACCGCCTTTAGTCGGCATTCACCCATTAACCATCACTACCAACAACTTTCATATTTTAAACTATAGGAGTATATTTTATTGATAGAATATTAGATTTTTTTCAAATAAAGATAAATTTTATGCATTCAGATGTTAAAAATCAAACAGTCTTAATTTTTGGTATTCAGATCTTAATACACATCTTAATATATCCAGATGTGTATTCAGATTCAAGATGACTTAATCTTAATACACATCTTGATATTCAGATATATATTCAGATTCAGACGTCTTAATCTTAAAAAAAACAAATGAGGCAACTCTCTTTAATTAAGGATTCTATTTATCTCTTTTCTTTTCTTTTTTTGCCTTTTCTCTTATCTTTCCCCCTTTAGTTTTCTACTCTTCCAACTTTTAAAAGACACACCCATTATAATTAATTACTTAATAGGCACGTTCATAACAATTTATTTTTCGCTTTTCCTTTCTCATTTAATACTCATTCAATTACATTTGGTTAGTAGAGGTTACTCGTTCTATTCATATTACCCAATATAGGTTACAACTATATTAGCTACTATAAATATATTTTCACCACAAAAAAAAAAAAATACTATAAATATTGAAGCCCATCTTTTCTTTTGGATAACTTTCGTCTCTTTGTTTTTCATTAATCATTCTTCTGCTTTTCATCCGAAATCTTCTGGCAACTCTTTGTACAGAAAGACTTATTCTGCTCTCTTTTTTTGGGGGGGCCTTTTTTCTACCCGTTGTTGATGCTTTTCGCCACAGTTATTAATTTATATAATATTTTAGTTTTTTTTTTATTGGTAGGGAATGGAAACAAGAACATGTGACGTTATTTGTGGTCAGTATTTGGTGATACAAATTCAAACTTCGTGAGTACACTATTATTAATGATGTATGCATATTTTTCTATTTAGTCTGTTGCAGACTTATAGTTGTAGTGCAAATTCAAATTACATAACTTTGCCTTTTTTGTTGGAATAAAATGCCTTATTTTGGATTATAGGAATGATTATACTAAATTGACTTGAATTTTGATTATTTTTTAATTGGTTGCGAAAATATAAAAACAGAATAATCATTGGATACATGCTAAAAATAAATGACAACTTGGAAAAAAGTAATTATTTTGCCTCATCTTAAAACGATTGAGATGATGTGAGTGCGCATATCTAAGTAGTATGAAGAAAAAAGGAACCTTAAAAAAGCACTCAAAATCGACTCTCTCTGTTATTTTCTTAAATAATTTGTTATACTTCTCTGTGATTACTAGCGGCTATATATCTCTCAAGCTGAATTTAATTGAAAATTCAGAAGCATGGTTTATTTATATGACTGTAAATTTCATATGTTAGCACCTATGCAAGTAATGTATATATAAAAGTTAACGCCAATTAATGCTCAGTTGTTTCACATTAATGGATGTAATAATACTTTATTCCTCAAATTGACCAAGTTGTTCATGATGAACAAATATTAAAGTCACTATCATTCTGTTTATCATTTCATTTCAAAAATTTTCTTATTACAATGATAAGAGATTATCATTTCAAAAATTTTCTTATTACAATTGCGCGAAGCGCAAAGAAATTCACTAGTCTATATCTAAAAGAGGGAATAGAAAAGGTGACTTGGCACCTCTCTTTGGCCAAGGATCCTGTCACGACCCAAATCCGGTCGTGATGACGCCCAACAATCAAGCTAGGCCAGCCAGACCAACAATTTAATTATTACAAAATACCAGTCCCCAAATGGACAACCCAAGAAGAATATATGAGTTTAAGAACTCCAATAATAATAATACTGAACAAAAGTACTGACACTCCCAAAGATCCGGAGTCACAAGTCTAGAGCCTCTAACAAGATCCAACAAGAAATAGAGAGTACGATATAGAAGTACTCAAGTCTGAATACAAAATATAAAATAACAACCGGAATGAGAGGAGAAGCTAGGTTCGCGAACGTCGGCAGCTACCTCAGCAACTCGATGTGACACCGCAAACGCCGGAGATGCCCGTCTACTGCTCCCGAGTACTCGAGTCTGCACACAAAGGTGCGGGGAGTAGGGGTGAGTACTAAGTACTCAGTGAGTAACAAATATATATAAGTAGCTGACAGTAAGAAATCCACAAAATACCACAATATGAAGCTACACTACAGTCCGAATCTCCTACGAACTAGCAGCAACAATACAATACAACTACCACAGAGTAATTCAACAAATACAGATGCAATGCAATGCACATAACCGCTACGGCGTGTAGCCCGATCCAATTTTACGTCGACGGCGCTCACTGGGGGTGTGTACAGACTCCGGAGGGGCTCCTACAGCCCAAGCGCAATAGTGCTGCGGCGTGCAGCCCGATCCTCATATCAACCACTGCGGCGTGCAGCCCGATCCCATGCTCAGTCCACAATAAGCAAATAAGTCACAAAACAATTCATTTTTCTTAATTCCAGTTCTCAATTCATAACTTATGAAAAAAATACTTTAACTTTATTAAATTTGTAAAAGCCGGTGACTTAGCATTTCAAAAGTGTGATTTCAATTTCCAGGACTGAGATCAGTGATTTAAGCAATTATAGCTATCACGTAAATATTGTCCTCTAAGGACGCTACAGATCGGCACAAGGCCCCAAACAAGGCTTACAGCCCACAATTATATCAAATACAGTGTATTTCCAACATTAACAACATATCATTTACTTTCGGGATGGACCAAGTCTCAATCCCTAATCACAATCAATCCCGCACCTGCCACGGTGTGCGAGCCACGCCCTATTAGCGTCACAATGTTCTAAGCCGGGGTTTCGAACCCTCAGGCTACCATATACACAAACTACTCACCTCTAGCCGGTCGTAGACTCGTCCGCGATGCCTTTTCCTTTGAATTTAGCTCCCTCGTGTGTAGAATCTAGTCAAACCACAATAATTATATCAAATACGGGTCAAATAATCATAACCCGCTTCAATTTACATGAAATTAGCATAATTACACTAAGTTGGTAAAACCCGACCCCGGGCCCCACTGCTCGAAAAATTCCGAAATTAGTACCAACGCGATCCTTATCTCGCCACGAGTCCGTGCATATAAAATTTATCGAAATCGAAGTTCAAATGGCCTCCCAAAACTCAAAATCCCGTTTTCAATATTTGGTTCACATTTCTTCAAGATTTCAACCCAATTTCATGAAGATTGATGTTAATACTACCATAAAATGATATTTTTGAGTCAAGAATCTTACCTCCGACGAATACCCGATGACTTCTCAGTGATTTCCTCGAGTTTTCTTCTCTCTAGGGCTCAAAATTGAGTTTTGGGGGTGTAAACTCGTAAGCTCTCTGTTCTGCAATTTAATTCACTGCCAGAGACTTTTGTTCTTCGCGTTCGCGTGAGCTCCCACGCGTTCGCGAAGAACAGCTCCTCCTTACTCTTCGCGATCGCGACGCTTACCACGCGTTCGCGATGCTCAATTCCAGTTACCCTTCGCGAACGCGACGCCTCCCACGCGTTCGCGATGTTCAAGCTCCCAGCCGCCCAGATTTCTTCTATGCGTTCGCGATACACCTCCCGCGAACGCGAAGCACAACACCCACGACCCTACGCGAACGCGACCCAATCAACGCGTTCGCGATGCTTAACACCCCTGGCCTACGCGAACGCGACACCCCGACCGCGAACGCGATGCATTGATCTTCCTGGCCTTCGCGAACGCGGCCTATGCCACGCGAACGCGAAGGTCAAAATGACTGGGCAGAAACCTGCAGTTTTCTGCAGATTTTGCCAAGTCCCACAAGCCCGGTTGATGGTCCGAAATCATCCCGAGGCCCCGGGACCCCAACGAAAACCACCAACGCACTCCAAAACATGATACGGACTTGTTCCAATCATAAAAACACCATACTAAACATCAAAATCTCCATTTACTCACGGATTCAAGCCTAAGTTTCTTCAAAACTTCCAAAACTAACATTCAATCCAAAACCCGATCAAACGATGTCCGAATGACCTGAAAATTTGCGGACACATCCAAAATCACATAACGAAGCTACAGAAATTGTCGAAATTCCATTCCGACCCCCGGATCAAAATATCACCTACCATCCGGTTTTCGCCAAAATTCAACATTCGCCAATTCAAGCCTAAAACTACACCGGACCTCCGAATTCAATTCCAATTGTTCTCCTAAGTCATAAATGATCCCCCGGAACTAATCGAATCATCAAAATCCGGTTCCGAGCACTCTAACTCAATAGTCAACTCTTGGTTGACCTTTCATATTCAAGCTTTCTTCAAACATGCTATTTGTTTCATTTTCAATCCAAATCACTCCTAACTCACCCGATATACTCTAATACTATTTTAAAAGCATAACATATGTAATTGCAAGGTAACGGGGTGGTAATTCCCGTAACGACGGGCTGGGTCGTTACATTCTCCCCAACTTAAACAAACGCTCGTCCGCGAGCGGGTTAAGAAACATACCGGAGTATCAAACAAGTGAGGATATCTGCTCCGCATCTCCTGCTCGGTCTCCCAAGTTGCTTCCTCCACTGGACGACCTCTCCACTGCACTTTCACTGAAGCTATGTCCTTGGATCTCAGCTTACGAACCTGACGACCCAAAATGGCTACTGGTTCCACATCATAAGTCAAATCCTCATCTAGCTATATCGTGCTGAAGTCCAACACATGAGACGGGTCTCCGACATACTTCCGGAGCATAGATACATGGAACACCGGGTGAACTCCCGACAAACTGGGTGGAAAAGCAAGCATATAAGCCACCTCCCCAACTTTCCTAAGCACCTCAAAAGGTCTAATAAACCTTGGGCTCAACTTCCCTTTCTTTCCAAACCTCATAACACCCTTCATAGGCGAAACCTTCAGCAACACCTTCTCACCTACTGAATAAGACACATCTCGGACCTTCCGGTCCGCATAACTCTTCTGACGCGACTGAGCTGTGCGAAGTCTCTCCTGAATCACCTTCACCTTGTCTAAGGCATCTTGGACTAACTATGTCCCCAACAACCTAGCCTCGCCGGGCTCGAACCAACCGATTGGAGACCTACACCGTCTCCCATATAAAGCTTCATACGGTGCCATCTGAATGCTGGACCTGATAGCTATTATTGTAAGCAAACTCCGCCAAAGGCAAATAATCAGCCCATGAACCACCAAAATCAATGACACAAGCACGCAACCTGTCCTCCAATATCTGAATAGTACGCTCAGACTGCCCATCCGTCTGTGGATGAAATGCTGTGCTCAGCTCCACCTGTGAACCCAACTCTCGCTGAAATGTCCTCCAGAACTGAGATGTGAACTGGGTACCTCTGTCCGATATAATGGAAATAGGAACTCCATGCAATCTCACTATCTCACGGATGAATATCTCTGCCAACCGCTCTGAGGTATAGGTAGTACACACTGGGATGAAGTGAGCTGACTTAGGTCAACCTATCCACAAAACTGAATCAAACTTCCTCGCTGTCCGAGGGAGTCCACTAACAAAGTCCATAGTAATCCTTTCCCACTTCCACTCAGGGATATCAATACGTTGGAATACACCACCAGGTCTCTGATGCTCATACTTGACCTGCTGACAGTTTAGACACCGAGCCACATGGCTCGCAATATCTTTCTTCATCTTTCTCCACCAGTAATGCTGCTTCAAATCCTGATACATCTTCGCGGCTCCTGGATGAATAGAATACCGCGAGCTATGGGCCTCCTCCAATATCAACTCACGAAGGCTATCAACATTGGGCACGCATATCCGGCCCTGCATCCGCAATACACCATCACTATCAATAGTGACATCTGTGGCATCATCATGCTGAACTCTGTCCTTAAGGACAAGTAAGTGTGGATCATCATACTGGCGCTCTCGAATACGATCATATAAAGAAGAACGAGCTACTACACAAGCCATTACCGGACTGGGCTCAGAAATATCCAGCCTTACCATCTGATTAGCTAACGTCTGAACATCAACTGCTAGGGGTCTCTCCCCAACTGGAATATACGCCAAACTGCCCATACTAATAGCCTTCCGGCTCAATGCATCAGCCACTACATTGGCCTTTCCGGGATGATACAAGATAGTAATATCATAGTCTTTAAGCAATTCAAGCCATCTCCGCTGCCTCAAATTTAGATCTTTTTGCTTAAACAAATGCTGAAGGCTGCGGTGGTCCGTATATACATCACAAGATACACCATATAGATAATGCCTCCAAATCTTCAAGGCATGAACAATAGCAGCTAACTCCAAATCATGAACATGGTAGTTCTTCTCGTGGGGCTTTAGCCGACGAGAAGCATATGCAATAACTCTACCCTCCTGCATCAATACACAACCGATCCAAATTCTAGAAGCATCACAATATACCGTATAAGACCCTGAAGCTGATGATAACACAAGTACTGGAGCTGTGGTCAAAGTCGCCTTGAGCTTTTAGAAGCTCTCCTCACATTCATCAGACCACAAAAATGGAGCATTCTTCTGTGTCAGCTTCGTCAAAGGTGAAGCAATAGATGAGAAACCTTGAACCAACCGGCGATAATAGCCTGCCAAGCCAAGAAAACTCCGAATCTCTGTAGCTGAGGAAGGTCTGGGCCAATTCTGTACTGCCTCGACCTTCTGTGGATCAACCCGAATACCATCACTGGACACTATGTGTCCCAGAAAACCCACGGTATCAAGCCAGAACTCACACTTAGTGAATTTTGCATAGAGCTTCTCTTCTCTCAACCTCTGCAATACCACTCTCAAGTGCTGTGCATGCTCCTTCTAGCTGCATGAATACACCAGGATATCATCAATAAACACGATCACAAAAGAATCATGGTATGGCCGAAATACACTGTTCATCAAGTGCATGAATGCAGCCGGGGCATTAGTCAGCCCCAAAGAGACATCACCAGAAACTCGTAGTGCCCATATCGCGTTCTAAACGCTATCTTCATAAAATTTGAGTCTCTGATCTTCAGCTGATGATAGCTCGATCGAAGATCGATCTTAGAAAATACACTAGCTCCCTGGAGCTGATCAAATAGGTCCTCAATACGAGGCAATGTGTATTTATTCTTCATTGTTACCTTGTTCAGCTGCCTGTAATCAATGCACATTCTCATTGTGCCATCTTTCTTCTTCACGAACAACACCGGTGCACCCCAGGGTGACACACTCAGACGAATGAAACCCTTATCTAAGAGTTCCTGAAGTTGTTCTTTCAATTCTTTTAACTCTGCTGGTGCCATGCGATAGGGAGGAATAGAAATGGGCTGAGTGCCCAGCACCAAGTCAATACCAAAGTCAATATCTCTGTCAGGCGGCATGCCTGGTAGGTCTGCTGGAAATACATCCGGAAACTCCCTTACAATGGGGACCGAATCAAGACTGGGTGTCTCAGCCTCAACATTTCTAATGAAGGCCAAATAAGATAAACAACCCTTGCCAATCATTCGTTGAGCCTTTATATAAGAAATCACCTGTCGGACACATAATCAGTCAAGCCACGCCACTCGATCCGCGGATTACCTGGAATAGCTAATGTGACTGTCTTGGCATGACAGTCCAGAATCGCATGATAAGGAGATAGCCAATCCATGCCTAGGATAACATCGAAATCTACCATGCCCGGTAGTAATAGATCAACTCGGGTCTCCAGACCCCCAATAGTAATAATACAGGATCGATATACCTGATCCACAACAACAGTATCCCCCACTGGGGTAGACACATGTACGGGCAAATCAAGAATACCACGGGTCATACCCAAATGATGTGCAAAATAAGTAGAGACATAAGAATAGGTGGATCCGGGATCAAATAAGACGGAAGCATCCCTGTGGCAGACTGAGATAATACCTGAAATGACCGCATCTGAAGCACTGCCATCCTTCCTATCCGGAAGAGCATAGAAACGAGCACGACCTCCGCCGGTACGATCCTCGCCCCCTAGGGCGACCTGCGGATGCACCGGCCACCGGTCCTAGCCGGCCGCGACGGCGGCGAAGAAACGAGGAGTAGAAGATGAAGGGTCGATCCCTCTGCCGAGACCGCTTACGAAGCCACGAGGACACTCTCTCCGATATGGCCCAAATCACCGCACTCAAAACAACGGCACCGAAGATGGAAGAGGGGGCTGCGGGGACCCCTCGCTGCCGAGTGAACCACGTGTTCGAGGAAACGGGAGCGAGCTACGAGGCGGAAGAGCACTCGGTGCGGGCGACTCGCTGGCGCGGCTCCGCCGACCACGATAGCCCTGCGCGCCTTGACGACCACGATCCGATGAAACCCGCACCGGACTGCGTACGTCCGGACCGATGAGACTCGAAAGAGCGACCTGCGTGTATGTTGAAGTTGGCCCCAGACGGAGCACCACCGTAGCTTCCGGTACCACGAGGCCTCTTAGCCTCTCTCTCCTCCCGCTCTGCGACGATCTGTCTCGATGTGACGGGCAGGATCAACCACCTCCTCGAAGGTAACTGCGAAACTCTCTCCCTGGTCGTCAATATGCGGATGGGATAAATAAGACCATCGATAAATCTCCGAATCCTCTCCCTGTCTGTAGGAACCATCCACATGGCATGACGGGCCAACTGTGTGAATCTCATCTCGTACCGATTAACCGTCATCTCTCCCTGCTTCAACCACTCGAACTGACATCGCAGCTCCTCTCTCTGAGACCGAGGCACGTACTTCTCCAAAAATACCGTGAAGAACTGCTGCCAAGTGAGGGGCACTGCCCCGGCGGGCCTACACCTCTCGAAATCCTCCCACCACTGAAATGCTGCACCTGCGAACCGAAAAGTGGTGAATGAAACACCGCCGGACTCTAGAATACCCGCGGTGCGCAGCATGCGGCCGACATCCGTCAAGAAAACCACGGGCGTCCTCGCCCTCGGCACTACTGAATGTCGGAGGCCGCAGCCTCTCAAATCTCTCCAAATGACGCCGCTCGTCGTCGGGCATACGCCGGAACCATATATGCGGGAGGCCGGTGCAACGGGCGCAAGCGGCTCGAGTGTGCGAGCCACGGGGGTCCGATTCCCTCCCCTGCACCGTGAAGAAGATGCGCGGCGATGGGCCGCAACTACCTATGCCAAGCTCGTGCACAGCTGATAAGATCCGAGCCAAGGTCTCCCGAAGACCCGGTATCACGATGGGCACCGCCGGTGCCTGAACCTGAGTTGTCGGAGCGTCCGCCGCTGGAATACGGTCCCGAGTACGATCGGTCGGCGAGTCTTGGTCGTGCTGGTGCTCTTCGCCTACCTCTACCACGACCACGGCCTCGGGGTGCCAGTGGTGGTCGTCCGCCACGTCCGTTAGCTCGTGTTCTCGCCATCCGCGAGAGAATAAAATATGGAAAGATTTAATTTCATGATAACACAAATCGCACGATATGAATTCAAGAAAATGAGGTTTTTCCTAAAGTTTCGGTAGCCCTTCGAAGATAGATACGGACGTCTACGTACCGATCTGCGAAAGCCTACTAAGCCGGCTCATGACTCGCGAGTCCTAATAACCTAGAGCTCTGATACCAACTTGTCACGACCCAAATCCGGTCGTGATGGCGCCCAACAACCAAGCTAGGCCAGCCAGACCAACAATTTAATTATAACACAATACCAGTCCCCAAATGGACAACCCAAGAAGAATATATGAGTTTAAGAACTCCAATAATAATAATACTGAACAAAAGTACTGACACTCCCAAATGATCTAGGGTCACGAGTCTCGAGCCTCTAAGCAAAAACTTGATAATAATAATATCTGAACGAAATACTCAAGTCTCAAAGTATATATATATATAAATAAAACTGGGATAAAGAGTAGCCAGGTCCTGCGAATGTCAGCAGCTACCTCAACAAGTCTGATAACTCTGTAAAACGAGACTCCTCAGCTAAACCTCCAGCGTACATGAATCCGCACACAAAGGTGCGGGGAGTAGGGGTGAGTACTAAGTACTCAGTGAGTAAAAAGTATATAAAATGTCTGAAGGTAAGAAATTCACGAAATGCCAGAAAGTAAAGCTACATCTAACAGTCCGACACTTTACTATGAACTAACAACAACAACAACAACAAACCACAGATAGCACAAGTAAATAACAATGCAATGCACATGACCGCTACAGCGTCTAGCCCGATCCATTTAACGTTGACGACGCTCACTGGGGGTATGTATAGACTTCGGAGGGGCTGCTTCAGCCCAAGCGCAATATATTCATATCAGTTGCTGTGGCGTGCAGCCTGATCCATACTCAGTCCATAATATTCATATGAGTCACATAATAGTTTCAATTTATTTCTTTCCAATTTTCAATTCATTAGTAAGGAATTGCTTTAGTTATTTAATTTTCAGGAAAATGTGATTTAGCAGTTCACAATAGTAATTACACCCAGGACTGAGATTAATGAATTTAAAAATCATGCTATCACAATTATATTCATCCTCTATGGATACTACAGGTCAGCACAAAGCCCCAAACATGGCATTAAGCCAGATATATTCAACACAGTGTCACACCTCCCTTTTACGCACCCGCGAGGACGCGAGTAGTAAAAGAGAGTTTTTCCAATTAAAGGACAATCGAGACGGGATTTATTTATTTAGTTCAGATGTGCTAAGCCGGGGTTTCGAACCCTCAGGCTACCATATACACAAACTACTCACCTCTAGCCGGTCGTAGACTCGTCCGCGATGCCTTTTCCTTTGAATTTAGCTCCCTCGTGTGTAGAATCTAGTCAAACCACAATAATTATATCAAATACGGGTCAAATAATCATAACCCACTTCAATTTACATGAAATTAGCATAATTACACTAAGTTGGTAAAACCCGACCCCGGGCCCCACTGCTCGAAAAATTCCGAAATTAGTACCAACGCGATCCTTATCTCGCCACGAGTCCGTGCATATAAAATTTATCGAAATCGGAGTTCAAATGGCCTCCCAAAACTCAAAATCCCGTTTTCAATATTTGGTTCACATTTCTTCAAGATTTCAACCCAATTTCATGAAGATTGATGTTAATACTACCATAAAATGATATTTTTGAGTCAAGAATCTTACCTCCGACGAATACCCGATGACTTCTCAGTGATTTCCTCGAGTTTTCTTCTCTCTAGGGCTCAAAATTGAGTTTTGGGGGTGTAAACTCGTAAGCTCTCTGTTCTCTAATTTAATTCACTGCCAGAGACTTTTGTTCTTCGCGTTCGCGTGAGCTCCCACGCGTTCGCGAAGAACAGCTCTTCCTTACTCTTCGCGATCGCGACGCTTACCACGCGTTCGCGATGCTCAATTCGAGTTACCCTTCACGAACGCAACGCCTCCCACGCGTTCGCGATGTTCAAGCTCCCAGCCGCCCAGATTTCTTCTACGCGTTCGCGATACACCTCCCGCGAACGCGAAGCACAACACCCACAACCCTATGCGAACGCGACCCAAGCAACGCGTTCGCGATGCTCAACACCCCCGGCCTACGCGAACGCGACACCCCGACCGCGAACGCGATGCATTGATCTTCCTGGCCTTCGCGAACGCGGCCCATGCCACGCGAACGCGAAGGTCAAAATGACTGGGCAGAAATCTGCGGTTTTCTGCAGATTTTGCCAAGTCCCACAAGCCCGGTTGATGGTCCGAAATCATCCCGAGGCCCCCGGGACCCCAACGAAAACCACCAACGCACTCCAAAACATGATACGGACTTGTTCCAATCATAAAAACACCATACTAAACATCAAAATCTCCATTTACTCACGGATTCAAGCCTAAGTTTCTTCAAAACTTCCAAAACTAACATTCAATCCAAAACCCGATCAAACGATGTCCGAATGACCTGAAAATTTGCAGACACATCCAAAATCACATAACAAAGCTACAGAAATTGTCGGAATTCCATTCCGACCCCCGGATCAAAATATCACCTACCATCCGATTTTCGCCAAAATTCAACATTCGCCAATTCAAGCCTAATACTACACCGGACCTCCGAATTCAATTCTGATTATTCTCCTAAGTCATAAATGATCCCCCGGAACTAATCGAATCATCAGAATCCGGTTTCCGAGCACTCTAACTCAATAGTCAACTCTTGGTTGACTTTTCATATTCAAGCTTTCTTCAAACATGCTATTTGTTTCATTTTCAATCCAAATCACTCCTAACCCACCCGATATACTCTAATACTGTTTTAAAAGCATAACATATGTAATTGCAAGGTAACGGGGTGGTAATTCCCGTAACGACGGGCCGGGTCGTTACAGATCCTATTTATCTTTTTTCTCTTTTTTTTTGTTTTTTTCTTTTCATTCTTTACATTTAAATCTATTAATAATTGAAATTGAAGATTGATCATTACATTTAATAATCGCACAAGGATTCATTTATCTTAATTCTTTGTTAATCATACCTTTCTCATTCTTACTAAATACATTCATTACAATTATTAATGCACTTAATATCCTTTTCATTACCATTACCCAATATATGTTACACTTTCTTTTCCTATTACTCAATGTAAGTTACTATTTGTATTTTGGTTATTATAAATACTAAAGCACATCTTCTCCTTTGCATCACTTTCATTTTTTCTTCTTCATTAATCATTCTTCTCCTTTTTATTCGAAATTCTTTGTACACAGGTTTTTTTTAACTTATTCTTCTTGGTTAGAAAGTAAGGAAGAGACATGTTATTTGTGAAAAATATTTAGGGATTCAACTTTAATCAATATATATATATATATATATATATATATGTGTGGTGTTACTCTCTTAGTATGTTGTAGGCTTGTGGTTATAGTGTGAATTTACATGTAATAAGTATTAAATTTGCCTTTTTGTCTTGCATTAATATGCTCTTTTTATTTATTTAAGGAATGATTGTAATAAATTTTACATTGAATTATGTTTATTATTTTAAAAAGAATTGAGAAAGTATGATCACATGCTCAAAACAAATAGAGAAAATAAGATTATTTTTTTCATTTGAAAATAATTAATATGATTTGTGTCGCGACACCTTTTAATGGCCTTTTGACAGTTTTAACAAAATCGACTCGTCAATTTCTTCAAATCTACTACGTTTCTCTATATGGTTTACAACTATATATCCGTAAGGGGTATTTTTCGGGGCTCCTCTCTGTCAATTTATAAGATAAGTGTATTATAATGCCAAAAGTAATTAATCGAGAGAGAATGATTTTTGAAGTTTTATTAAGATTAATAGGAAATGGGGTAATTAATTTGATAACAGTTTCTCATTTGCTACCACTTGAGGGATATTCGAATATTCAATTATGTATTTTATTGGCATATGATATTTATAAATTAAAAAAAAAGAGATGTTAGTGGAAGAAGAGTAAGATATATAATTATAACTAAGATTATTGAAGAAGTGACTGCTGGATATCTAAATATCACATAAATAGTAAACATTATGAGAAAAAGTTAATCAAGAGGGAAAAATCGAGTTTTATAATTTTTCATAAGAAAAATTAGAAATGAGAATTGAGTTAATTATTTTAGGGAAGGATAGTAGTAGTTTCTAAATTTACTATGGAATAAAAAGACAAGAATGTGATAGAGAAAAGAAAAGAATAAAAAAAGATTAGAAAAGGTAAAGACATGAAAAAAAGAGTAAGGAAGGGTAGGAACCGGTAAATAATAATTTGAATGATTATATATAAAGAAGTGATAGTAGTCATGACAGAAAATTATCAAAATGGAAAAGATAAAAAAAAAATATAAGAAACGAAAGGGCTGATAAAGAAAAAAATAAGTTAAAATATTTCAAGAAGGTAATGAGAATATGATCAAATGAAAAATTTTCTTTTTTCTTTTCATTAATAAAATATATAAAATTGTGAGAATAGAAGCTTTTAAAAATTATTTACTAGGAAGACTAAATAATATAATTGGGGTGGGAGGGTTACGTTTAAGTGTCTCCAACTAGCATTTTAAACTAGAAAGGTATAGAATTTGTAGACAGAGAAGCAAAACAAGAATAGTTTTTAACTTAATTATTTATAAGATAAAAATAATTTCTATAATAACATAACTGCTTCAATAGCATTACTTTTAATTTAGGTATTTATTTGTTTCACCGTGAGTGTAATAATTGCTTTGGTTTCAGACATCACATTGAGCGTGGTTGTCGATGTTGAGCATAGCGATTTGATGTGCTTCATGTGTAACAGTGATTGGATTGGACCGCGCATTGTAGCGAGGCTACGTGGTGTGATGACATTTCGGGAAGTGATTTGTGACTTAGGAGTGCGACCAGAATTGAGTTTGAAGGTCTGGGGCAGAATTAGGCTTAAACTTGCGAGGTTAGTATTTTGGCGAATTTCGTTGATGGATGAGATTTTGATCCGAGAGTACGAATGGAATTTCGAAAGTTGCAGTAGCTTCGTTAGGTGATTTTGGATATATGTGCAAATTTTCAAGTCATTCGGACCTCATTTTGTCGGGTTTTTGATCAAATACGTCGGAAGTTTTAAAAGAACTTAGGCTTGAATTCGATGAGAATCGATGATTTGAGTATTGTTTGATGTGTATGATGATTGGAACAAGTTTGGATAATGTTTTAAGTCATGTTGGTGCTTTGGTTGAGGTCCCGTGGGCCTCGGGGTGATTTCGAAGGGCTAACGGGGTGAAATTTTGATTTGGAGACTTCAAATGTTGCTGGTATCTGGTATTTTTTCTTTTGTGAGTCTTGGACCGCAGAAGCAGACCTGCTTAAGCGAGGGGTTAACCACAAAAGCGGTGAGGAGGCCCGAGCGCCTGGTTCCGCAGAAGCAAAATCGTGTCTGCGATGTTGCGGCTGCAGAAGCAATTTGGTTCGAGAGTTTGGGTTTCCGCAGAAGCAGAAGGAAGCGCGTTGAAGCGGTACCGCATAAGCATGATAGGAACCGCATAAGTGAATATGCTGGGGTGATTTATTAAATATTTCCTCCGCGTGCTAGGTATTATTATCCACCATTGTTGAGAATCTTGAGCGCTTTTGGAAGCAAATGGAGAGGGTTTCGACTGGAGTTCATTGGAGATAAGATTTTTGAGTTAAAAACATGATTATTATCTGAATTTAACCTAGTAATTCATGGAAATTAAGCCTAAAATTTGATGGGTTAGGGCTTGAATTTTTGATATTTCAATTTGGGATTTGGTAGGTCATTTGAGCTCGGATTTGGTAGTTCTTGGTATGTATGAACTCGTGGCGAGACGAGGAATCTTGTAATGTGCATTTTGTAAGTTTTCAAGAAGTGGGTCCGGGGCTCGGGTTTTGCTAGTTTTGATATTTTGTTATATTTTGATTGTTTTCGATTGGGCATTGTTCCCTTAGCATATTGTGATGTATTCGCTCTAATTTGGTTAGTTTCAATGCGTGTGGAGGCCAATTTGAGGGGAAAAGGCGTCGCGAGCTAGATATTTCACCGGTTCGAGGTGAGTCATACTTGTAAATGATATCCTGGGGGTTTGAAACCCTGAATTTGCACCCATAGTGCTATATTGAGGTGATTTGCACGCCGGATAGAGAGCGTAGGGTAGAGCACAGTTTGGGATTATGACTTGGTCCGCCCTAGTTTTTGATTTTATCACATATTTCACTATGACTTGTTGTTTTTCATTATGAATTGGGCTTATTGCGGTATTTAGGGCTTATTACCGACTGTTTGAACTCCATGTGAGCTTCAACACTGTTTTCCTCACTATTTGAAATATTATTTGAACTCAGTCCATCTGAATTACATTGTTTCATGAACTCAGCTATATTCTTACCCAACCTTGAGTTTTTAACTAATATTCGAACTATTGTTTAAGCTGAGCATTATTATTTTTACTGATGCCCGAGGGGCTTATGATTTGTTTTGGACTGATTGAGGCCGAGGTCCACACATGAGGATATATTGAATGATGTGAGGAGCCTTTCAGGCCTCGCGTGTATTTTGAGGAGGCTTTCAGGCCTCGAGTGTATTGTGAGGAGGCTTTCAAGCCTCGAGTGTATTGTGAGGAGGTTTTCAGGCCTCAAGTGTGTTGTGAGGAGACTTTCAGGCCTCGAGTGTATTGTGAGGAGGCTTTCAGGCCTCAAGCATTATGTGAGAAGGCTTTCAGGCCTCATGTTGATATGTACAGGCTTTCAGGCCTTGTGATGATATAGCGTTTGGGCTGTAAGATCCCCTCTGGAGTTTGCACACCCACAGTGAGCGCAGGTACCCATGTGATGAGAATGAACTTGAGAGGCTGATGTTGTATTATGTGACTGATACTGAGCCCGAGGGGATGATACTGTTCTGAGTGCTGTGATACTGAGCCCGAGCGGCTGATACTGTTCTGAGCGGTTGATATTGAGCCCGAGGGGTTGGTATTATTTTGAGTTGTGCCCGAGGGGAGAACTTTTTACGTGCTCATCTTGCATACCTATTTGCATTTTTACCTGCTATACTATGGTATTTGTGCCCGAGGGGCGGATTTTCTGTGCTAATCAGCACTAACTATTTTGAAATACTTTTCATAATTATTGAAAAGACCATTTTCAAAAGAGATTTGAACTGAGCCGAAACATTTCTAAAGAATTCTCTAATTTCACTATTTTCTCGAAAATTATACTCGGCTTCTATATAGCCTATTGGTTGCTTCACGCGATTTCTTGTTGATCAGTTATTATTTACGTTTATTGCTCACTGAGTTGGAGTACTCACTTTACTCCCTGCACCTTACGTGTAGATGCAGGTATTATTCACCCGGTAGCGGGTTTTGGTAGCAGGTTGAATGTATTGTTATTGAAGCTGAGCAGAGTGACCGCCAGCGTTCACGGCACCAGATTACTTCCTTTGTTCTAAACTTCATTTTGTATATTGTTGGCCCTATAGTGATATTTAGACTTCTCTTGATGACCGTGACTTGTGACACCCCGGTCGGGCTGTGCTGGGTTGTAAATATTGTTAAATTAAACGTCATTTAGGCATCTTTTGCTATTCATTTATGTTTAGTTACTTTAATAAGAGCTTAATTGGGTTAGTTGGCTGGTTTTATTTTCATGAGAGGCGCCATCACGACTGGTGTGGGATTCGGGTAATGACAATATTAAAAATACTAATATTATTTTTTAAATACCTATAAACTTATATTTTTAAAAAGGAAATTTTCGTTCCTATACCACATAAGAAACTATGTTACCAAATATTTCAGAGTTCTGCATATTACCCTTCATGCTAATAGTATATCTATGAAATATAGACAATTCTTTAAATAATAAATCATAGTAGTTGTAGGCTTCCTTAGTTATGTAAATCACGCAAATCACACATTAAATATACTCAATCTTGCGATATTCTTCCACACGCAATTCTTCCATAATTCTACAATTCTTCAGCTATTCAAAATGTCCAAACCACCCCTACGATTTTGGACTAATTCCTTTACAAGTAAATCTTCTACAATTTTTCTGCAACAAACACAATTATGTCAAAATCCTAATTGTGCAACAACTGAATGGGAATTTCAATAGCTATGGGAGATTTAGAGAATTTCGAATTTAGGTTTTTTAAAATTATTATTTGTTTGGGTTGGGTGTTGTTGCAAATAAATTGGGAATATAGTTTGGAGTTTATATCTCAATTTTGAGGGGTTTTGGTGAAGACTATACTTGGTTTTGGCTGAATTTCAGATTGAAACTCGTCGAAGAAGAAGAAGAAGAAGAAGAAGAAGAAGAAGAAGAAGAAGAAGAAGAAGAAGAAGAAGAAGAAGAAGAAGAAGAAGAAGAAGACGAAGAAGAAGAAGAGGAAGAAGAAGAAGAGGAAGAAGAAGAGGAAGAGGAAGAAGAAGAGGAAGAAGAAGAGGAAGAAGAAGAAGAAGACATGACATTCATTATATTGCAGAAATTGTAAAACAATTATAGAAAAATTGTGTTCTGTTGTTTACATATTTTTCTTTTGTTTATTTAACTATTCTGTGAAAGTTGAATAAAACTTTGAAAGTCTATATGGTTATATTGATTTTCCTCGCAAACGTTGACTTTTATTTTCGATCTTTGTGCTTTTGTGTTAAAAGTTTTGATAGGAGCTTGTTATTACACTTCGTCAGTTTTGGAGCTACCTTTTGCAGAGGAGAAGAAATTTTTAAGTTATATATATTGCTATACCTTTAAATTCAAGAAAGTATAATTGTATTGTATTTAAAGAAGCGTGAATTTGTAGAATAGGTTGAATGTGAGGAGTGAGTCAAATAAGACTCACAATGGCTTATTTTCGGGGACACGGAATTGAGGAAAGTTACGTGAGTTGAGTGCAGATGCACAAAATGTCTCTTGACTTTGCAGAACTGAGCATGAGGTGCGGACGCACAATTTACTACCATAAAATTGTACTCTTTTATTCATTTAACTATGGTGTATATCAATATGGATTTTAACAATATCTACAAAAATTTTACATTTATTCTACAATATCTACATGTTGACTATTGAGCTAGAGGGCTCGGATGCAATTTTCGATGATTTGGTTAGCTTAAGGGGGATCATTTGTGACTTAGGAGTTTGATCAGAAGTGATTTTGGAGGTCCGGTGTAGAATTAGGCTTGAATTGGCGAAGTTAGTATTTGGCGAATTCCGGTTGATAAGTGAGATTTTGATCCGAGGGTCGGAATGGAATTCTGAGAGTTGTTGTAGCTTTGTTAGGTAATTTTGGATGTGTGTGCAAAATTGCAGATCATTCGGAGGTATTTTGGATGGGTTTTTTTTCAATCAAATGCGTATTCGTGAAGTTTTTAAGAAACTTAAGCTTGAATCCGATGTAATTCAATGATTTTGGTATTAGTTGAGGTGTTTTGATGATTGGAGCTACTTTGAATAATGTTTTAATAAATGTTGGCACCTTTAGTTGAGCTCCTGGGGTCTCGGGGTGATTTTGGATGACTAACGAGATGAAATTTAGAGTTTAAAGGTTGCTGACGGATCTGATATCTGGTATTTCCACTTCTGCGGAAATGGAATGCAGAAGCGGTCACGCAGATGCGAGAAGGGATCTCGTAGAAGTGAAAGGAAGTGCTTGGGGGACTTTCCGCAAAAGCAGACCAGCGGACCACAAAAGTTGACCTACTTACGCAATTGGTCAACCATAGAAGCGGTCCTGGTGAATAGTTGAGAGACCACAGAAGCGGA
Source organism: Nicotiana noctiflora (assembly GCA_032618575.1). Taxonomy (NCBI): domain Eukaryota; kingdom Viridiplantae; phylum Streptophyta; class Magnoliopsida; order Solanales; family Solanaceae; genus Nicotiana; species Nicotiana noctiflora. The sequence goes on from JASVEL010004202.1 coordinate 43,508, forward strand.
TAAGTAACCGCAAAAGCGGTGTCACAGAAGCGACAAAATGACCACAAAAGCGGAAAGAGCTATTCAGAAGGTATTAATTCCATCAACACGAATTTTTGAAATAACTCAACACTTTCACTCCGAACTTGGGGGTTTTTGTGCTATTTTGGACAGGGAATCAAGAGACTTCATTCAGGTAAGGAATTCTAAGCCTATAACGCAAATTTAATATTTTATTACATGAATCAAGGGTGAAAATTCAAGGAATTAGAGGTTAAAAAACTTAAGAGAATGTAAATTTGGGATTTGAGGGAGCATTTTAGCTCGGATTTTGGAAAATTTGATATGTATAGACTCGTGGCGAGATAAAGAATCCGGTGACGTGAATTTCGTAATTTTTCGAGAAGTGGTCACGGCGCTCGGGTTTTGTCAACTTCGTGAGTTTTGATATTTCTCGAGTCTTTTAAATTGTGTTATGATTCATTAGCCTATTGTGACGTATTCCTTGTGGTTTTGATCAGATACGACGCACGAGGAGGTCGATTCAAGAGGAAAGGGTATATTGAGCTAGACTTTTGGCCTACTAGAGGTGAGTAATGACTTTAAATGATGTCCTGAGGGTTTGAGACCCCAGATTTGTACAACTTGGTGTTGTGTTGAGATGAGACACGCATTCAATGATGAGCGCGGAGTCATTTACTATTGGGTATTGTGACTTGGTCTAGTCCGGATGATATTTTACCACGTATTTAGCTATGACGTGTTGTTTTTCACTATGACTTGGGCTTATTGCCATATTTGGGGCTTATGTCGACTTTTTGAACTCCTTATGAGCTATTATCATTATTTTCCTCACTATTTGAAATATTATTTGTACTCAGTCCATCTGAATTACACTATTTCATGAACTCAACTGTATTTTTACTCAAACTTGGAGTTTTCACTAATATTTGAACTATCGTTTGAGCTGAGCATTTAGTTTTACTGATGCCCGAGGGGCTTATGCTTATTTTTGAACTGATTGAGGCTGAGGGCCATGTGTGAGGACATGATGAGTGATGTGAGGAGGCTCTCAGGCCTCGAGAGGTATGTCAGGAGGCTTTCAGGCCTCTAGTGTTATGTAAGGAGGCTTTCAGGCCTCGAATGATATGTGTGGAGGCTTTCAGGCCTCGAATGTATTGTGAGCAGGCTTTCAGGACTCATATTGATAAGTTCTGGCTTTCAGGCCTTGTTGATATCGCTTAGGCTGTAGGAGCCCCTTCAGAGTCTGCACACCCATAGTGAGTGCGGGTACTCATATGACTTGAGAGTGAGCCCGAAGGGCTAATGTTGTACCGTGTGATTGATACTGAGCCCGCGGGGTTGATACTGTGCTGAGAGTTTGATATTACACTCGAGGTTGATACTATTTTGATCAGATACGATGCACGAGGAGGTCGATTCAAGAGGAAAGGGTATATCGAGCTAGACTTTTGGCCGACTAGAGGTGAGTAATGACTTTAAATGATGTCCTGAGGGTTTGAGACCCCAGATTTGTACAACTTGGTGTTGTGTTGAGATGAGACACGCATTCAATGATGAGCGCGGAGTCATTTACTATTGGGTATTGTGACTTGGTCTAGTCCGGATGATATTTTACCACGTATTTAGCTATGACGTGTTGTTTTTCACTATGACTTGGGCTTATTGCCATATTTGTGGCTTATGCCGACTTTTTGAACTCTTTATGAGCTATTATCATTGTTTTCCTCACTATTTGAAATATTATTTGTACTCAGTCCATCTGAATTACACTATTTCATGAACTCAACTGTATTTTTACTCAAACTTCGAGTTTTCACTGATATTTGAACTATCATTTGAGCAGAGCATTTAGTTTTACTGATGCCCGAGGGGCTTATGCTTATTTTTGAACTGATTGAGGCTGAGGGCCATGTGTGAGGACATGATGAGTGATGTGAGGAGGCTCTCAGGCCTCGAGAGGTATGTCAGGAGGCTTTCGGGCCTCGAGTGTTATGTAAGGAGGCCTCGAACGATATGTGTGGAGGCTTTCAGGCCTCGAGTGTATTGTGAGCAGGCTTTCAGGACTCATATTGATAAGTTCTGGCTTTCAGGCCTTGTTGATAACGCTTAGGCTGTAGGAGCCCCTCCGGAGTCTGCACACCCATAGTGAGTGCGGGTACTCATATGACTTGAGAGTGAGCCCGAAGGGCTGATGTTGTACCGTGTGATTGATACTGAGCCCGCGGGGTTGATACTGTGCTGAGAGTTTGATATTACACTCGAGGGGTAGGTTCCTGAGCATTTCTTACTGGTTGAGAATATTTATTTTAACTATTTTTAAATAGAGTTCTTGCTATATTTCACTGGTTTTATTGTTCAACTGATTTTTACTGCTTGAGATAGCATTATTTGTGCCTTTATGGGATTTTATGTTTTCAGTCTTTATTTATTTTTATCACTGGGTTGGAGTACTCACATTACTCCTGCACCACGTGTGTAGATACAGGCATAGCAGAGTTCGTTCCTGAGCGCTGATTTTCTTCCAGACCAGGCGGACTAGAAGCGAGGCAGTTGTTCACGTCCACAACCCCCTTTTTCTCCCTTATCTTATGTATTTATAGTTATCTTCGGATTTTGTTCCTTGTTTCAGACTTGTAGTATTATAGTAAACTTTGTAGTAGCTCGTGACTTGTGACACCCCGATTTCGGGCTGGTTCGGGATGGTATCCATGTGTATCACATTTTATTCTGTATTTATGGTTACATTATCCCTATTTTAGACGTATTCATGTTAAATAACTATTAAAAATGAGATGGTATTGTTCTATTGGTTGGCCTTGTCTTCACGAGTAGGAATTGGGTCGTGACAAGTTGCTATCAGAGTCTAGGTTACTAGGTCTCACGAGTCATGAACAGGTTCAGTAGAGTCTCGTGGATCGGTACAAAGACATCTATATTTATCCTCGTGAGGCTGCAGAACCCTTAAGAAAACTTCACATTCTTGAAATTCTTGTTGTACGACTTTTTTTATCCGAGTCTCTCGCAGATGGTGAGGACCCACGCTACAGGACGAGACGGACGACCACCAGTACCACCTACTGAGGGCACTAGAGGTCGTGGACGCGGTTTGTGGTCGTGGTAGAGGCAGAGCTGCGAGGGAAGCACCTGTTGCTCCACCAATTGGCCCGGCCCAGGATAAAGCCCCAGCTACAAGCATTCCAACAGCACCTGTTTAGAATCCGATGGTGCCCTTTGTGATTCCGGGTCTTCAGGAGACCTTGGCTCAGATACTATCAGTTTGTACTGGCCTCGCCCAGGTAGTTTCAACCACTACTACAACAGATACTTCTCAGGCAGGGGGTTGCAGTCAGACCCCCGCTGCTCGCACACCTGAGCATGTAGTGCAGGGTTTACAGACACTAGGAGCAGCTCCAGCTCAGCCGGTTGCACCAGCTCAGAATTTTGTGGTTCCAGCTATGCCAAACGATGAGGAGCATTGTCTCGAGAGGTTCAATAGGCTCCAGCCTCCAGTTTTTAGTGGTACTCAGGGAGAGGATGCCCATGGATTTCTTGACAAGTGTTAGCGTAAGCTTTGGGCGACACAGATTTTGGAGTCCGCTGGAGTAGCAATCACCGCATTTCAATTCACTGGGGCTGCCTTCACATGGTGGGAGGCATATGAGTGGAGTAGTCCGGTAGGTGCATCTCCTTTGTCATGGAAGGAGTTCTCCACTATTGTTTGGAGGAGTGGGTACCATAGTCTCAGAGAGAGGAGCTTCGTAGGCAGTTCCAATGGCTTCGATAGGGAGATATGACTGTGACCTAGTATGAGGCGAGATTTTCTGAGTTAGCTCGTCATGCCTCCTGGATAGTTCTGACCGATAGAGAGAGGATCAAGAGGTTTGTAGATGAACTCAACTACCACCTTTTTGTTCTAATGACTCGAGAGAGAGAGAGTTCTGGGTATTTCCTTTGAGGATGCAGTTGATATTGCTCATGATATTGAGATAGCTCGCCATCAAGATAGAGAGGAGAGGGAGGACAAGAGGCCTCGAGGTTCTAGTAGCTTCAGTGGTGCTCCGTCTAGGGGTCAATTCCAGCAGGGCAGAGGTCATTCATTTAGGCCTCCTCAGTCAGCCCACTCTGAGTATTAGGTCATCTTCAGGCCGGGGTTATCAGGGTTATCAGCAGAGTCAGCCATCTCTTAGTGCTTTTTCGGCCCAGGGTTCATCACGGGCTACATCTGTTCAGGGTTCTTCCAGGCTGAGTGCGTCAGCCAATCACTCTAGTGCATATGAGTGCGAGGAGTTTGGGAATATGTGGAGGTAGTGTCCTCGGCTTCGTGGTAGGCAGTCTCAGCAGAGGGGCCAACCCTCATCTTCTTGCCTAGCTTCTTGAGCATCTGGCCCACCAGCTAGGGGTGAGGGTCAGGCAGTTGGGGGCCGCCCTAGAGGGGGCGGCCGATCGGGTGGTAGTCAGGCTCTCTTCTATTCTCTTCAGGGTTGGCCAGATGCTATTGCTTCGGATTCTGTTATTAAAGGTATTATTTCAATCTACCACAGGGATGCCTCAGTTTTTATTTGATCCCGGTTCTACCTATTCTAATGTGTCTTCTTATTTTGCTCATTATTTGGGAATGACCCGGGGATGTCTTACTTTAAATGTTCATGTATCCACCCCAGTGGGCGACACTTTTGTGGTAGACCATGTATATCGGTCGTGTTAGTGACTATTGGGGTTCTGGAAACCCGAGTTGACTTGTTGCTATTGAGCATGGTAGATTTCAATGTTATTTTGGGCATGGATTGGCTATATCTGTGCCATGCTATTCTAGACTATCATGCTAAGATAGTCACATTGGCCATACCGGGTGTTTCGAGGATTGAGTGGCGTGGTATGACTGACTATGTTCCCAGCAGGGTGATTTCTTTTCTAAAGGCCTGGTAGATGGTTGGGAAAGATTGTCTATCGTATTTGACTTTTGTGAGAGATGTTGGAGCTGAGACTCCTAGTCTTGATTCTGTTCCCATTATGAGGGATTTCCCTGGTGTATTTCCAGCAGACCTACCAGGCATGCCGCTGGACAGGGACATAGACTTTGGCATTGACCTGGTGTCGGGCACTCAGCCGATTTCCACTCCTCCCATGGCACCAATGGAATTGAAAAAACTAAAGGATCAACTTCAGGATCTCCAAGATAAGGGGTTTGTTCGTCCGAGTGTGTCACCGTGGGGTGCATCGGTCCTACTTGTGAAGAATAAAGATGGCACAATGAGAATGTGTATTGACTACAGGCAATTGAAAAAAATGATGGTGAAGAACACGTATCTTCTACATTGCATTGATGATTTGTTTGACCAGCTTCATGGAGAGATGGTGTTGTCCAAGATAGATCGTCGTTCAGGGTATCACCAGCTGAAGATCAAGGATTCCGATATTATGAAAACGGCTTTCAGGACAAGATATGGGCACTATAAGTTTCTTGTTATGTATTTTGGGCTGACTAATGCCCGAGTCGCATTCATGTACTTGATGAATAGTGTATTTCGATCATATCTGGATTCGTTCATAATTATTTTTATTGATGATATATTAGTGTACTCGCATAGCTAGGAGGAGCACGCCCAGCATTTGCGAGTGATATTATAGAGATTGAGGGAGGAGAAGCTTTATGCAAAGTTCACCAAGTGTGGGTTTTGGCTTGGTTCAGTGGCTTTCTTGGGACATGTGGTGTCCAGCGGGGGTATTCAGGTCGACCCAAAAAAGATAAAGGCGATGCAGTACTGGCCTAGACCAACCTCAGCCATAGAGATCCATATTTTTCTTGGGTTGGCGGGGTATTATTGCCGGTTTGTTTAGGGATTTTCTTCTATCACATCGCCCTTGACCAAGTTGACTCAGAAGTGTGCTCTATTTGTATGGTCGGATGAGTGCGAGGAGAGCTTTCAGAAGCTCAAGACAGCTTTGACCACGACTTCAGTGTTGGTATTGCCATCAGCTTTAGGTTCTTACACTGTGTATTGTGATGCTTCGAGAGTTGGGATCGGATGTGTGTTGATGCAGGAGGGTAGAGTTATTGCATATGCTTCTCGTCAGTTGAAGCCCCACGAGAAGAACTACCATGTACATGATTTGGAGTTGGCTGCTATAGTTCATGCTTTGAAGATTTGGAGGCACTACTTGTATGGAGTATCCTATGAGGTATTCACCGATCATTGCAGTCTTCAACATATATTCAAACAAAAGTATCTTAATTTGAGCCAGAGGAGGTGGGTAGAGTTACTCAAGGATTATGATATTACCATTTTGTATCACCCGGGGAAAGCCAATGTAATGGCTGATGCTTTGAGCCGTAAGGTGGTTAGTATGGGTAGCTTAGCGTACATTCTAGTTGGGGAGAGGCCCTTTGTAGTTGATGTCCAAGCTTTGGCCAATCGGATGGTGAGGTTAGACATTTTGGAGCCTAGTTGGGTGTTGGCTTATGTAGTTTCTCGGTCTTCCTTGTATGGCCGCATCAGAGAGCGCCAGTTTGATGATCCGTATTTGCTTGACCTCAAGGACAGGGTTCAACATGATGATACCAAGGATGTGACTATTGATGATGATGGTGTGTTGAGGATGCAGGGCCAGATTTGTGTACCCAATGTGGATGGGCTTTAGGAGTTTATCTTAGAGGAGGCCCACAGCTCGCGGTATTGCATTCATCTGGGAGCCATGAAAATGTATCAGGACTTGAGGAAGCACTATTGGTGTAGGAGGATGAAGAATGATATTATGGGTTGTGTAGCTTGGTGTCTCAACTGTCAGCAGGTGAAGTATGAGTATCAGAAATCAGGTGGTGTTCTTCAGTGGATGGTTATGCCAGAGTGGAAGTGGAAGAGAATTACTATGGATTTTGTGAGTGGTCTCCCTCGTACTTTGAGGAAGTTTAATTCATTTCGGGTGATTGTAGATCGGCTGACCAAGTCCGCACACTTCATTCCAATATGTACTACCTATTTTTCGGAGCGGCTGGCAGGGATCTCTATCAGGGAGATTGTCCGATTGCATGGGGTTCTAGTGTCTATTGTCACAAATAGGGGTACTCAGTTCACTTCTCAGTTCTGGAGAGTATTTCAGCGGGAGTTGGGTACGCATGTAGAGTTAAGTACAACATTCCATCCCCAGACGGACGGGCAGTTTGAGCGCACTATTTAGATATTGGAGGACATGTTATGTGCGTGTGTTATTGATTTTGGGGGTTTGTGGGATGTGTTTTTGCTGCTTGCAGAGTTTGCCTACAACAACAGCTATCAGTCGAGCATTTAGATGGCTCCGTATAAGGCGTTGTATGAGAGGCAGTATAGATCTTCTATCGGATGGTTTGAGCCCGGCGAGGATAAATTATTAGGGACGGAGATGGTTCATGATGCCTTAAAGAAGGTGAAGTTGATTAAGGAGAGGTTTCGTACAACACAGTCGCGTCAAAAGAGTTATGTGGGCTGGAAGGTTCAGGATGTGTCCTATATGTAGGTGAAAAGGTCTTGCTGAAGGTTTCGCCCATGAAGGGCGTTATGCGGTTTGGAAAGAAAGGGAAGCTGAGTCTGTGATTCATTGGGCCTTTTGAGATACTTAGGAGGATTGGGGAGGTGGCTTATGAGCTTGATTTGCCACCGATCTCGTCTAGCGTGCATCCGGTATTTCATGTATCTATGCTCCAGAAGTATGTTGGGGACCCGTCTCATGTGTTGGACTTCAACATGGTTTAGTTGGATGATGATTTTACATATGATGTGGAGCCAACGACTATTTTGGGTCGTCAGGTTCGGATGTTGAGATCAAAGGATATAGCTTCAGTGAAGGTGTAGTGGAGATATCGGCCCGTGGAGGAGGCTATTTGGTATACCGAGCGGGAGATGCGGAGCAGATATCCTCACTTGTTTGAGGATCCAAGTATGTTTCTAGACCCGCTCGAGGACGAGCGTTTGTTTAAGTTGGGGAGGATGTGATGACCTGGCCCATCGTCATATGAGTTACCGCCCTTTTACCCTCATTTTATGTTTATCTATGCTTTATTATCGATATTTGAGGTGATCGAGTCGAATTGAATTGGTTTTATACGGAAATGATACACTTAGTCTCTTTAAGGAAGGATTCTTTTGGAAAAGTAAACTGGATGTTGACTATTGAGTTAGAGGGCTCGTATGTGATTTTTGATAATTCGGTTAGCTTCGGGGGATGATTTGTGTCTTAGGAGTGTGATCGGAAGTGATTTTAGAGGTCCAATGTAGAATTAGCCTTGAATTCGCGAAGTTAGTATTTTGGCGAATTCCGGTTAATAGTTGAGATTTTGATTCGAGGGTCGGAATGGAATTCCGAGATTTGTTGTAGCTTCGTTAGGTGATATTTGATGTGTGTGCAAAATTGTAGATCATTCGGAGGTGTTTTTGATGGGTTTTTGATCAAATGCGTATTTCGGAAGTTTTTAAGAAACTTAGGCTTGAATCCGATGTAATTTGATGATTTTGGTTTTAGTTGAGGTGTTTTGAAGATTGGAGAAAGTTTTAATAATGTTTTAAGATGTGTTGGCAACTTTAGTTGAGGTCCCGGGGGCCTCGGGGTGATTTCGAATGGTTAACGGGATGAAACTTGGAGTTTAAATGGTGCTAAAGTACCTGATATCTAGTATTTTCGCTTCTGCGAAAATGGACCGCAGAAGCGGTCCTGTAGAAGCGAGAGGGGAGCCCACCGAAGCGAAAGGAAGGGCCTGGGGGACTTTCCACAAAAGCGGACCAGCGGATCACAGAAGCGGATCCGCTTACGCGATTAGTCGACCAAAGAAGTAGTCCTGAGGAAAATTTGAGGGACCGCAAAATCGGATAAGTAACCACAAAAGCGGTGTCACAGAAGGGACAAAAGGACGACAAAAGCGGAAAGAGTTGTTCAGAAGGTATTAATTCCACCATCGCGAGTTTTTGAAATAACTCAATACTTTCACTTCGGACTTGGGGTTATGCGATTTTGGAGAGGGAATCAAGAGACTTTATTGAGGTAAGGAATTCTAAGCCTAAAACACAAATCAAATGTGTTATTACATGAATTAAGGGTGAAAAATAAAGGAATTAAAGGTTAAAAATGGAGGTTAGGGCTTGAACTTAAGAGAACATAAATTTGAGATTTGAGGGAGCATTTGAGCTCGGATTCTGGTAAATTTGATATGTATAGATTCATGGCGAGATAAGGAATCCAGCAACGTGAATTTCATAATTTTTCGAGAAGTGGGCGCGGGGTTGGGGTTATGCCAACTTTGTGATTTTTAATATTTTTCAAGTCTTTTTGATTTTGTTATGATTCATTAGCCTATTGTGACGTATTCATTGTGGTTTTGATCAGATTCGACGCACGAGGAGGTCGATTCGAGAGGAAAAAGCATATCGAGCTAGACTTTTGGCCGGCTAGAGGTAAGCAATGACTTTAAATGATGTCCTGAGGGTTTGAGACCCCGGATTTGAACAATTTGGTGTTGTGTTGAGATGAGACACACATTCAATGATGAGCGCGGGGTCATTTACTATTGGTGATTGTGACTTGGTCAAGTCTGGAAGATATTTTACCGCGTAATTAGCTATGACTTGTTTTTTTCACTATGACTTGGTCTTATTGCCATATTTGGGCCTTGTTGCTGACTGTTTGAACTCCTTATGAGCTATCATCACTGTTTTCCTCACTATTTAACTTATTATTTGTACTTAGTCCATTTGAATTACACTGTTTCATAAACTTATCTATATTTTTATCAAACTTGGAGTTTTGCACTGATATTTGAACTATCATTTGAGCTGAGCATTTTGTTTTACTGATGCCCGAGGGGATTATGATTATTTTTGACTGATTGAGGCCGAGGGACATGTGTGAGGACATGATGAGTTATGTGAGGAGGCTCTCAGGCCTCAAGAGGTATGTGAGGAGGCTTTCAGGCCTCGAGTGTTATGTGAGGAGTCTTTCAGGTCTCGAGCGATATGTGAGGAGGCTTTCAGGCCTCGAGCGATATGTGAGGAGGCTTTCAGGCCTCGAGTGTATTGTGAGTAGGCTTTCAGGCCTCATATTGATATGTTCAGGCTTTCAGGCCTTGTTGATAGAGCTTGGGCTGTAGGAGCCCCTCCAGAGTCTGCACATCCACAGTGAGCATGGATACCCATGCGATTTGAGAGTGAGCCCGATGGGATGATGTTGTACTATATGATTAATACTAAGCCCGCGAGGCTGATACTATGCTGAGAGTTTGATATACCACTCGAGGGGCACGTTCCTGAGCATTTCTTACTGGTTGAAAATATTTGTTTTAATTATTTTTAAAGAGAGTTTTTGCTCTATTTCACTGATTTTACTGTTTAACTGATTTTTTACTGCTTGAGATAGTATTATTTGTGCGTTCATGGGACTTTATGTTCTCATTCATTGTTTATTTTTATTACTCACTGGGTTGGAGTACTCAAATTACTCTCTGCTCCACGTATGCAGATACATGCACAGCAGAGTTCGTTCTCGAGTGCTGATTTCCTTCCAGACCAGGCGGACTAGGAGCGATGAGGTAGTTGTCGACGTCCATAGCTCCATTTTCTCCCTTATCTTATGTATTTACATTTATCTTCGGATTTTGTTCCTAGTTCCAGACTTGTAGTATTTTAGTAAACTCTATAGTAGCTCGTGACTTGTAACATCCCGATTTCAGGCTGGTTTGGGATGGTATCCCTGTGTATCACGTTTTATTCCGTATTTATGGTTACATTATCCCTGTTTTAGACTTATTCATGTTAAATAACTATTAAAAATGAGATGTTATTATTTTGTTGGCTGGCCTTGTCTTCACGAGAGGCGCCATCACGACCGAGTAAAAATTGGGTCGTGACATTGATATGCCAACATCTCCCGTTATAGAGGAATACAACTTATCTACAATTTTCACATATTATTTCTACCTAGTTAAATATAACCACAATAACTTAAAACTTACATACATATTTTATAAAAAAATATACAATATGTTTTTTGTATATTTTTATGTCTGATTTATATAGTAAAAAATCATATAACTAATTATATTTATACAACTTATCTATATTTTTTGTACACTATTTCTACTAAGTATATGCAACTATAATATAATACCACTTAAATACAATATTTATACAAATATTGTTCAACTTTCATACAATAGTTAAGTATATAAAAGAAAAATAAATAAACAACAGAATATATTTTTTTCTACAATTTGTCTGTAATTGTTTTACAAATTTTTTATAATTTCTGCAATATAATGTATGTCATGTATTGTTCTTCTTATTCCAGTTTCAATCTATAATTCATCCGAAAACTAAGTCTAATCTTAAATAAAACTCCTCAAAATTGAGATATAAACTCCAAACTATATTTTTAAATATTTGCAACAACACTCAATCCCAACAAAAAATAAATTTTTAAAATCCAAATTCGAATTCAAAGTTTCAAAATTCTCAATTTTTTGCAACAACATCCAATCCAAACAAACAATGTCTTTTGAAAAAATAAATTCGAATTCAAAGCTTCAAACCTTTTTAATGGTTGTCACTGATTGAGGGGTTACAGATTTTCGCTAGTTTTAGAAGAGGAAATCGTAAGTGATGAAGAGGAAATCGTAGGAATTTAGAGAGAGAAACTTGGGGAAGTGAGAATATACGGTTGAGTAAAATTAGAAGACTAATTAATACTATTAAAATCTTAAAATAATACATAATGATTATATACATAAAAAATAATTATACTAAAAATTAAATATAAAAGGTAATATAGTTTACTGTAAAAATTCCTTTTTGAAAAATGGAGCCCCAAATTTGGGGCCAACACATAAGCGTAACCACAGCCGGCCTTGCCATCAGTTAGGGTTTGGCCTTGGTGTCAGTTGGCCATTAGAGGCTTACGTTGGAACCGTAACAGATGTCTTGAGATGTGAGATCGTCTGAGATCAAAACTAACGGTGCGTCTGAGTCCAGTCTCATATTTCGGCTAAAATATTTAATTTAAAGTTTCTGCAAAATATTATACTTCGGCTTGAAGCTTAAGTAATTTATTGATTTTTTGGGAAGTGTTGCTAAATTATCTTTCTTGGGAAGTAGCTTGTGATTCATAGTTGTCAGTGCCGTCTGGCGGTTTATCACCCAAAGATTCTTTTGTAAGATTAGCACCGAATCTTAAGGCGGCTTGATCTTGCAGCCAATAGCATGTTTGGCCTTTGTTTGAAATTCGTGAATTCAATAAAAGCGCCTTCAATGTTGGACCCTCCAGAAATTTCTTATACTTCTTCCGGTCCAAAATAAGTGATTTTTTGGCTTTTTTTATGATCTAAAATAAGTAATTTTTTCGGATTTCAAGAATGACTTAATGATGTTTTTTCTACATTGTCATTGGAGTAAATAATGTTGGAATATGTGTTAGGAATGTTTATGTGAGATGGTAAGGTTAAAATGGTCAATTCTATTGCTAATTAATGCTAAAAATTGACTTTCTTAATATGTGTGAATATATAAAAAAAAATCACTTATTTTGAACCGGAGGGAGTATTGTTCATTCACCTTTTTGAATCTGATAATGCTTGTTAGATGTTATATTTCGATTACAGTTGGTGCTCCTTCAGATTATTTTCTAATGCACTTTATAAGTTATTAATTTTGGATTAATAGACTTTGCATAAAGGGAGTGAATGTATGTATAAGATTTGAATTTTAACTTATATACATTTAATTATGTAATAGGTGACTTGATTGTGTTTAAATATTTTACGCATCTAGTACTGAACTTAACTCATAAGAATTATGTAGCCAAAACACAAGTAATTTGGGATCAAATGCAGTTGATTGTGAATTGTTTGATTTTAATGGTTGTTGAATCGCAAAGTAATATATAAGCCATCAGAAACTCTTGATAAGACATTTCTATATAATTGAATGGGTCAAAATCCGCTCTAAAATATTTGAAATAAGATAATACTAAGAAAAGAGTTTTTGAGCCATCGTTAGTCGAGATGGATCAAGAAGCAGTAAAGCTCATAGCCAAAGAGTCAAAAAGAGTCGAGGTTGAGGTGTCAATCATGGTCGAGCTCGAGCACCGTCACTGAAGCTGTAACTGCCAATTTTTAAAATAGGATATTAAATAAAATATTCTGTGGATATTATATGTACATGTATTATTAGGGTTTTACTAGGAATATGTTTCACATCTCCTTTTTTTACCCGAAGGGTATATAAGGGAGTTTTTCCAATTTAAGTGACATTAATCGAAATACAACAACAACAACTACTACCCAGTGTATTTCCACAAAGTAGGGTCTTGGGAGGGTAATACGTACACATGCCTTACCCCTACCCGAAAGGGCAGAGAGCTGTTTCCAATCGACTCTCGGCTCAGGAGAAAGGGAAGAGAAGGAGGAGGAGAAAGAAAAGAAAAAATAAAATAAGATTATTTATTTAATTCAGAGTCACCACTTGAAATAATTTATGGTGTCACAAGTCACCGGATCATTTTAAATCCTAAATCGAGGAAATTGACTCTTATTTATGGTCTGCGAAGACAGAAGACCGGGTAAAAAATTATACTAACCCAGGAGAAGGTGTGAGCCATTCTCGTGTTCCGTGGTTCTAGCACGGTCGCTTAACTATTAATAATCAGCCTAATTATCTTATTTAATGCATGTTTAAACCTGTTGTGCATTTTAACCTTATTATTGCTTCTATTATTTAACCTCTTTTTAGAATTTATGTAATTATTTCTTGCACAAGTTACGATTGTCCTACACTTACCGTTTTGTAATGCGTTACAAACCACGCTACATGAAGTGCACATGCGATTTGCGATATGTTTATTTTAATTAGTGCTCAAACTTGTTGTGATCGTGTCAGATGAAATGCATACCCGAATATAGGAATTAGGCATCATAATTATGCCATGGGAACCGTACCCATAAACATGATGGTTTATTAATCGCGCCTAAAGCAACACTACGATATTCAAATTTTTCTAAGCTAATTTGATTTGTTGTAAAAGTTCATTGCAAACGTATAAGGATAAAATTTAATTACATTTAGGCGTAGTCTAACATTAATGGGGTAGATTCAAAATTGTCGAGGCTTTCAAAGCTAAATATAAAATCCCACCAGGATAATAATATTTATATTCAATGGCAACAACATATTTTCATTTATATCAGAAACGTATGTATCACAAACAAAGTCTTCCTAAAATCACGCATAACAGTATAAACTTTTAGTTCGCACACAATCGTTTCTTAATTTCTCGCAAGAATGACTTTCACAAGAAATAAATATTGGTATAATATATATTCAATTAGCAACATTAATTATATAAAAGGCATAATACTCAAATGATGCCATTATATATTTATAGAATATTTTTTGTATATTTCATACTCAATTATATAAGTGGTATAATAATGGTATAATGTGTATACGTTCTAGGTATATTTGGGTCTTCTATTTAGAATAATCTTGGTATATTTAGATATTAATTATGGTATATTGAATGTTTAAATATATAAATGGCATAACATGGTAATTTTTATCAAATATACATTTGATATACTATAAAGTATACATCTTATTCTTTTTATTTTTTCTCTTTATTTTCTTCGTTCGTTTTTCTTCCAAAGTGAGAAGAATAAAAACAAATAAGAAGTGTATGAGGGAAATAATGGCGCTTTTCTGACATTGTTTCTTTTTCGGATCTGAAGGTGATGAATTCACCATTTCCTATTGCTAGTCGTTGATAGATTGGAGGTTAAAATTGAAAAGGCTATGATGGTTATGTTAAAAAGGGTGAAAGAAAGAATAAATATGGAGCAGGGGATACAGAAATTTGGGGGAGAGAGGATAGGTTAATGGGGTATAAAATCTACTAGTATTAATTAGTGGGTCAAATGTTCTTTTTAACCCCTGATTTTGTGGATCTGTTAATGTTTTAATCAATGTTATTGTAAGTTGTAACACTCCTCAAACCTATAAAAATAAATTTCAAGACACACTAAATATGGAATTTAATTTTTATAATCTTAAATTATACTTCTATTATGGATTTAATCCCTCGTGATTGATTTTTGAGTTACTTCCCTATTTACAAATAATTGAATATATAATTAGGAGAAGATTAATAATTTTAATATAATTAATTAGTAAAAGTAGGTATCATTAATTATTAGTTAAGTGAAAACAAAACAAGAAAAATAATGATAATAGTAAAACATAGAAAGAAAAAAAAAACAAAGGCCTAAAGCCTTGGAAAAACTAAGAAACAATACAGAACAATTCCTTGTTCTGTTTAGTCACGACGCAAAATAGAGAAAAGGCTTAAAAGCCTTAAAAGCCCTACAAGCAATACAAAACAGGGACGATACAAAACGTGAAAAAAAAAACGCAGCCTTACGAACGACATCACTTAGAAAATTCTCACGCACGGAAAATTCTAGGGTTCTTCACAGCTCATTTATTCTTGAACTCAGAATCGATCTTTTGACTGGTGTCAATTGGACTGGGGCCTACGTATTGGCTTGAGAAGTTTTGAGGTGAGTTGATACAACCCTTTACTAAAGTGGTTTAACTCACAAAAGCACGCATATAAACTGTTTGTTGAATTGCTTAAAAGAGTTTATATTAATTAAATTAGAGCCAGTGAGTACCCATTAACCTAGAATTGTTCTAGCAAAAGTTTAGATGAGTTATTATGATATATGTGCTTAGATTTTCAGATTTTTGTGTTACCCTTATATGTTATTTTCATGTTGAAAATTTATGAAGAAGAAAGAATCTTTAGAAACACTATTATATGTTTAATTTATTCCTAAATTTCAGATTTTTATGTTATTCTTTGTACTTAACTGGAGTAGTAAGTACCTATTAGCTTAGAATTATTTTCTAGCTAAAGTTTAGATGATTATTTGGATATATGTACATAAATTTCAGATTTTATATTATTCTTTATATGCCATTTTCATGCTGAAAAATCATGAAGGATCAAGAACCTTTATAAATACTTTGGAATATTTATTTAATTCTTATGTCATTACATTTAAGGATATCAGTATGAGTATGTATAAAAGATTTAGACTTGAAAAGTCACAAGAAGAAGTTTTAGAAAGAAAAGATTTTTGGGAGTATCCTTTATTCTGAGAAGGGGTCATCGTCCAGGCCTAGGGTCCTGACCAAGACGTTGACTTCCTGAAACTACTTGTGCCAAAGTAGGGACCACACGAGCCGAGGGTCTCGTTGCTGAGAATTTACTTAGCCATGCTAAGGTAAGATACATGAGCGCCGAGAACCATGAAGCGAGTGGCACCTCGTGGATTGGGCCTATTCGATCAGGTTGGGATCGAACCCGTGCCAATCACACGGTGACTAAGACAGAATTAAGTGAGGATAGTTGGAACTCCCAAAGTATAAAGTGAAGTATTTTTATCAATAAAGAAAAAGAAAAGAATTTTCTATTATGTAATTATTTATAATTATTCTTATAAGCTTTATGTTTTACATGCATTTAGAACCTTTGCTCATAATGTATATATTATTAAAGTTTCTCCCCTTGTTTTTGAGACTCACTGAGTACAATGGATGGTACTGACGTTCTCTTTTGGGAACCTACGTTGGTCTGCGGTACAACGTAGGAATCAGATTTGCTGTCGAGCAGGCTACGAGTTAGGACTTCCTTCCATCCCAGTGCTATTGGTGAGCTCTGCTTTTGTTCGTGGAGTATTCCTTAGAGTCATTTTTATTTAGCTATTTCTTTGTTTATTTAGGGAACTGGCCAGGAAGTCTCATGTCCTGAGCAGTGCGTCAGTTTATCAGTAGAGGCTTCATAGACATAGTCATTGGGTTGAGAGTCATAAGTTACTTTATAATAACTTAGCAGTGATTTCAATAGTTACTACGAATAAAGTTTTGGAGTTGATTTATTTAAATATTTGAATTAATCAAAATGTTTGTTTAGAGTATTGCTTTGTTGCATATAAAGTTTGGAGTTATAAGAGGCTTGATAAGCAGAGATGGTTCGCTCGGTCATGTTTAGTGATCGAGTGTCGGTCTCGGCTTGTTTAAAAAAATGGGTCGTGACAATTATAATATTTCAATACTGCTAAAAATGTAAAAGAATTTGCTATTTTTGGAATAAACAAAACATAGTTTTATCTATGAGAATAATTTTTAAGAAAGGACCAATCGTGTAAAAAATGGCTACGGGCCTAAAATATAAGAGAAAGAGCCCAATTGGCTATCTGGTACAGCTGGCCTAGTCGCAATTCTAGCCGACTGGGCCTTTTCGTGGTTCTGTTTTTAGCAGCAAGGAAATAGGGATTTTTTCCTATCTGTACCATATATGAAACCTTATTACAAAAAATGTGCATATTTGGTAAATTACCCACCTTGTGCACTGTTTTTCTATAATTTTTATACCATTCATTAATTAGTAATTAATAGTAGCTAAATCTTCCTAATATGGCGCGCTAAAAATCAGGAAAAGAATATCCTAATTGATTTAGTGACCTTAAGTTCAAATTTAAACGCAAATCCTTTATCTAATCTCTCCCGAATTTTTTTCGTAATTCAGAAAAAAAAATTCAGCAAATTGAAATCAAACCTGTTCTTCGTCTTTTTTTTTTCTCAATCCACAAATAAAAAATAATAAATTATAGAACAATACCTCAGCGACACCATTCAATCATGTCCAAAAATCCCAATCATGCTACAATTGAATGGAAAAAATTCTAATTATAAAAAATGGGTCTCATCTTTGTGTTTTTTGAGAAGAAGAAGGAATGTAGAAGAGGAAGTCTGATTTTATGTTAATATATACAAAATTTGTACATTTATCTACAAATAAACTATTAATTAATTTAAGTATGTATAAGCAATATTATTTTTAATGGTATCTAAAAAATTACTACATTTATACTACAATTAAACTACGATCTATGTTGAAAAAAAATGTAGACTACAAAATTTTCTATTCATCTATAAAATTCCTACAAAAAAACTACAAATAAACTACAAATCAGTTTTAATATTGTATAAAGTTGTATTATTTTTAAGGGTATCTACAAAATTACTATATTTATACTACATTAAACTACAAGGCGGGTAATTACTATATAATGGATTGAGTACAATAAACTACATCTAACTACAATTAAATACATTTAACTACATAATAACTGAGAACAACTACAATAAAAAATGTCAGTATAACTACAATTTAACTACATAAAAAATGTCACCTCGTGCAACTTGTTTGATCTCACCTCAGCACGGATTTGTCGCGGAGATGCTCGGTTAGGGGTACGTTCCATTGCATGCGATTTTGGTTGTATTTTTGTTGGGGATTTTTGTGTTGAAACCCCCAAATCAAAAGAGGGAATGTCCGGTACTTTACTAATTTCTTGAGGGTTTTGAGGTGATTTATTGTTGTTCATTCTTTACAACGACAAATTTACCATAAGTTTTCCCGAATTTGTGAGAATAAGAAAAATGGAGTGTGGATGTAGTTGGATATTGATAGATGGTATACTTATAGTGGTGTAGTTGGAGAAGGAGAGATGGTATGGGGTGGGGTGTAGTTAGAGGAGGAAATTAGGGAAAAGTTTACTTTAATTTGAAAAGTTGAAGAAATAATGTCATCCGAATAGTAAAAAGTGGCGGATAAATTGATGAGATTGACTTTTTAGTGGGGTAAGATTAAGTGATTAATAAATTGGGAAATTTTATCCCTAAATACACTCCTACATTTAATGATAACTTAATTAAAGCCTTAATTTGAATTATGGTACATAAATTGAAACTTGGTATGCTTAAATGTAATAAACACAAACCTTAAACATGATTGGTAATAAGGTTTGCTATATGATATACACATGTAAAAATTCCAAGGAAATATCACCAAAAATATACATTGTCCAAAGCCCAAGTTTTGTTCATACGGAAATAAAACCAGACAAGTTTTAGAATTAATTACACTACTGTAATTTTCAACACAATAAGTAAAACTTTGGGAGGTTATGTTAATGTTCAAAGAAGCAAGCCCATTGTTGTGGTCAAGATATTGGGCTTAGTACCCACGCCCAAGCTGCCTGGGTCCAGACTTGTTGAGGTAATTTCCAGATGGAGCCAAGTTACAAGTCTGGCCCATTTGGTATAGCCTTCATTCAGGCAATTCTGAGACAACAGACTGTATTTATAACAATGGGCTATTGACATGAACTTTACTAAGATACTATGAAGTGCAATTATTAACCAAAGCAAAAAGAGAAATATTACAATATACTTTATGTTTCCATTAGTAACAGTCCCTAGATTTTAAATTATAACACATTCAGATGTGTGACTACATGCTTTTAAAAGAAAATTGTTATCTCCATTGAACTCACCATATGATTTTGGGCTCTTTCAATTGCCACCGGCTTTCGAAAAGGGCCTTTGAATTACGACGACAACCATAGAGCTGCTTTGCGAATCAACACCTTTTATCCGGAACCAATAGATCACAGATTTTCCTCTTTCTTGTCATAACTTCACACACAAATCACGAAATTAAGCAAATTTTTGTGAAGAGTAGTTTATTAGCATCACATATTCGAAAGAATAAAGAGAACACAATAGGCAACACCAACGCAAAGGGATCAGATTTAATCAGAAATAGCAAAGACCATAACATGGAACAAGCCTTGAAAACTAAGCGTGATGGCATATGATATAATAGGTGAATTCTACTATACTCATGCCCTAAATAATCAGATTCTTAAGTTGTTTTGATAATATATATGATGACAAAATGCTCTTATTAGTATTTTTCATGAATTGTAGGTACAAAATGGTTAAGGAAGGCTAAGGAGCAATTTTGGAGTCAAAAGTAGAAGAAAAAGACCATATATGCAAAAATCATGGAAACCATGCTTGAACAACCCTGAAGAATCAGAATCACTGTTTGACCGCGATTCTACCGTGACCGCGGCAGAACCGCGGTGGATGAGATCTGCTGAAATTTTCGAGATTCAAAAGGGTGATTTGGCCGCGGTTCTACCACGACCGCGGCAGAACCGCGGTGGAAGGCGTAAAAGTGAGGGACCAAAGTGTAAAAGCGGGATTTTAAAGACCTAAACCCTATATAAAACCTTAGGATTCGCGCAAAGGAGGCAAACATTGTATTTTTGAGTACTTTTGCAAGGAAACTAGTGTGAGAGAATTCTCCAAACACCTCTCATATTTTTCTTTTGAATTTTCATCATGAATTCTATTCTAGCTTTTGTTTTCATAGTTATGAGTAGCTAAATTCCTATCTAAGGTTTTGATGGAACCTATTGGTTGATGAACTTCTGATTTATGTGAATACAAATTGTTAGTTAATCTCTATTTGTTCAACTCCATACTTGTTGTAGTTAATTGACACGATCCTCAATTAGCTGTGCCTATTTAGTGTGCATAACTTGGAAAAGAATGCATATTTAGGTTATTGTTGAACAACATCACTCCTAGATTATTAAAGGAATCTATAATTGCGGGTTTAAAGGTGGGATTAGGAATAACGAAACCTTGGGTGTAATCTAAAGTGAATTGTGATAATTAAATCAAGCTAGTGTAACTCGGAAGAGTGCAATAGTAAATTACTGTGATTACTCGGGAGAGATTTACGCTAGGTTTATTATTCATGATTGATAGAGAGATATTGATAAATTTGTATGAGCATGAACAAAAGGGAGTCCATCAAAAGGGGAAATCATACCTTAGTCTTTCTCATTCTTGTTTACAACATATTTAGTTATTTTCCAGCTATTTAGTTCTTTGCAAAAGTAGTTGTTAAGAAACACTAAAAAGGGGATATTTGAATACTTGGGAAGCTGATTCGGAAGATTATTGGTTTTGAAGATAGTAGTTGATAGGTTAACTCTCTAAGGATTCGATCCCGTGTGAAATACTTGGGTTATATTTGCTGCGACCGCATTGTCCTTTATAGAAGGCATAGTCGGGCGCGATCAAATTTTGGCGCTATTGTCGGGGAGTTAACGGAATTATCAATTGCCATTGACAGAATTACAAGATTCTTATTGTAGTCAGATTTCTCTCTACCCAACTTTTGATTGAAAATCTTGACGATTGTTGAATTGGTTGCTCAGGTGCATGCCTAGAAAATTTACAAGGACTGGATAATTACTTGAAGGACTCTTAGACCCAGAGCAAACATTTCGGGCACTGAACCGTGCAAACAAGCAAAATCAACTATCCCAACAGACACTGGAATTCGATATTGACATGGGAGTCGTGAATAATTCCAACGAAAACGGTATGAATCAACAAGCTGGGTTAAATGCTAGGGAAGAGGCACCTCCTGTGCATGAGAGTGCACTTTATTATTGGGCACAACCAACTGTTGAAAACTTGGCTATTGCCATTGTTGTACCCGCAATACCAGCTGAAACGTTCCAGATCATAAATAATATGCTACACTTGTTGCAAAACAAGGGACTCTTTTCTGGGACACAAGTTGAAGACCCTCAGCAGCATCTGAAAAAGTTTCTCTCTATATGCAAAACGCAAAGGCAACCCAATGTGACACCGGAAGCAATCATGCTATTGTTGTTTCCTTTCTCGGTTACAGGAGCTGCAAAGGTATGGCTTAATTCACTCCCTATCAACTCTATAAAAACTTGGGATGAGTTAGTCAAACAATTCCATAACAAGTTCCACCCGCCCAACAAAACAACTCAACAAATTGATGAGATCGTAAGCTTCAAGCAAAAACCAACGGAGACTATACATGAGACTTGGGGCAGGTTTAAGGGAATGTTAGTCATGTGTCCTCACCATGGTGTTCCAGAACAGATGTTGGGACAACGGTTTTATATGTGGCTGTCTGATAGCATGAAGAATATAGTTGATGCCTCAGCAGGTGGGGCTTTTCTGAGCAAGACCTGGAGAGAGGGCCACAATTTGCTGGACAAAATCGCACAAAATTTAGGTTGGACAACCAGGAAAGCACCTATCACTCCGGTGGTACACTCAGTGCCTCTGGACTCTTCCAATACTATGGCGGAAAACATGGCCACTCTATTGACACAGATTATCATCCTCCAAAAATGTGGAGGAATCAGGAGTTAAGCAGTAGGTGCATATTATAGAGACTACCAATGGGAGCTTATGCACATCTTGCATTAGCCAACCAATGGGTAATCCATGGACTGCAGAACATGAACATCATCATCAACATGAAGACATGAATTATGTAGCTAACTATGGTGGTCAGCGACAAGTAATCAGAATTGGGGTCAGGAGGCTCCACAGCAATACAGGCCACCTCAACCACAATACAATGCAGGAAATATGGGAGGTCTGAGGCCACCCAACAATATGGCACCATATCCTAGACCAGAGACTTCCAAAAATCAGCAGCAAGGGTATCATCCACCTCAACAACAACATGGGGGTAGACAAGAAGATGGATTCGCAAGATTGGAAGCTATGATACAGCATGTTATTGGGTCCAACGCCAAGATCAATGAAAGAGTGGATGCACATGATGCATCCATTAAAAATATTGAGGTGCAAGTGGGACAGATTGCTATGACATTGAACAAACATCCCCAAGGGACATTACATGCAGATACTCAAGCCAACCCAAAATATAAAGTCCCAAAGTAGCCGATGGCAGTGAGTCCTAGAAATGGTAGAGATCTTGATGCTGAAGAAAGAACTAGAGGCAATTTGAAGGCTGAGACAATTATTCCAGTACCCATTGAACTGGATGAGTCTACAGGATTGGCAGAAGTTATAGTCCAGCCAGTACCTGAAAATAATGATGTGCAACAGGAGACTGAGAATGTAGTTGAACAGGTGGAAGAGCCGGTCATCGAACAAGTAGTGGAGAAAGAAAAGTCCCAAGTGATTGGGAAGAAGAGGCCTCCTTCCCCATTCCCTTAAAGGCTGGCTAAACACCAAAAAGAAGAGCAATACAAGAAGTTCCTTGAAATGCTTAAGCAAATCCAGGTAAACATTCCTTTGATTGAAGCCTTGAAAGAGATGCATGCGTATGCTAACATGATGAAAGACTTGATGTCGCGAAAGTTTGACTTTCAAGACTTGGCAACAGTGACACTTACTCAAACTTGTAGTGCAATGGTATCCAGACCCATACCTGAAACGTTATTTGATCCAGGTAGCTTTACTATTCCTTGCACTATAGGGAACTTCGCCTTTACTAAGGTATTGTGTGATTTGGGGGATAATATCAATTTTATGCCCTTGGTGATTTATAAGAGGCTGGGCATTGGGAGAGCTAGACCCACTTCGATGTTGCTATAGCTAGTTGACAAGACCCTGAACCGGCCGTTTCCTATCTTAGATGATGTGCTTATTCAAGTGGGGAAGTTTGTGTTCCCCGCTGATTTTGTGATTTTAGACTGTGGATGAAAAGATTCCTATAATCTTAGAAGACCTTTCTTGGCCACTGGGAGAGCGTTGATTGATTGTAAGACAGGGGAGCTCAAGATGAGGCTAAATGATGAAGAAATCATATTTAATGTGCAGAAATCTATGAGGCGCCCAAGTGAGTTTGCAAACTGCTCCCTTATCGATGCAGTGGATGTTATAATAGAGACAGATGATGAGGTGTTGACAGCTGAGGATCCCCTAACAACATGCTTAATGAACTTAGAGGAAGTAAATGGAAAAAATTTGGCGGAATGGGTGCTAGCACTAGAAGGTAGGGGGTCTTGGGATAGAAATCTTGAGTTTGAACCACTACATCTAGAAAAGAGAGAATCCCTTCCAGCAAAACCAACCATTGAGGAACCACCCAAGCTGGAACTCAAGCCATTACCAGCTCACCTCAGGTATGAATTTCTGGGTCCTAACTCCACTTTACCTGTTATTATCTCATCTGGTTTGCTAGATGTGCAGGCTCAACAACTTATACAGGTACTCAAGGAGTGCAAAACTGCCATTGGTTGGACCATGGAAGACATTAAGGGGATCAATCCCGCTTATTGCATGCATAAGATTCTGCTGGAAGAGGGGCACAAACCTTTAAGGGAACATCAGAAGAGGCTGAATCCAAACATGAAGGAAGTGGTGAAGAAGGAGGTAATAAAGTGGCTAGATGCGGGAATTATTTTCCCAATTTCTGATAGCAGCTGGGTTAGCCCAGTTCAATGTGTACCAAAAAAGGGTGGCATGACGGTGGTGAAGAATGAGAATAATGTGTTAATTTCAACAAGAACTGTCACATGATGGATGATTTGCATGGATTACAGGAAGTTGAATCTTGCCACCCGTAAAGACCACTTCCTACTTACCTCCATTGATCAAATGCTTGATAGGTTGGCAGGGAGGTCACACTTTTGTTTCTTATATTGGTACCCAGGGTACAATCAGATCTCCATTGCCTCTGAGGATAGAGAAAATGCCTCCTTCACATGTCCATATGGCATTTATGCCTTCCGGAGGATGCCATTTGGCCTATGCAATACACCTGCCATATTCCAAAGGTGCATGATGGCCATATTTACTGACATGGTGGAGTATATTATGGAGGTGTTCATGGATGACTTCTCGGTGGTAGGGAATTCGTTTGAGGAATGCCTAGTCAATCTGACGCGCGTGCTAAAATGGTACATCGAGACTAACTTAGTTCTAAATTGGGAAAATTGCCATTTCATGGTACAAGAAGGAATAGTCTTGGGGCACTGGGTGTCAAGCAAAGGAATAGAGGTCGATCGAGAAAAAGTTGATGTCATCGCAAAGCTGCCTCCACCAACTTCAGTTAAAGCCATTAGAAGCTTTCTTGGACATGCCGGTTTCTATTGGAGGTTCATTAAAGACTTCTCCAAAATGGCCTACCCCATTTGTAACTTATTAAACAAATATCACTTTTTTGTATTTTTTTGATGATTACAGAATAACGTTTGAGGAGTTGAAGAAGAGGCTGGTCACAACACCAATCATTGTTGCCCCCCAACCGGGAGCTACCATTTGAGCTAATGTGTGATGCTAGTGACTATGCAGTGGGGGCAGTGCTGGGCCAGCGGAAGGACAAATTGATGCATCCAATCTACTATGCTAGTAGAACACTGAGCGGAGCCTAGCTAAATTACACAGTAACGGAAAAGGAGATGCTTGCGGTAGTGTTTGCTTTTGAAAAGTTCAGATCCTATCTGATAGGATCTAAGGTAATCGTATACACTGATCATGCAACACTTAGATATTTAATTGAAAAGAAGGACTCTAAGCCACGCCTAATTCGTTGGGTGCTGCTACTGCAAGAGTTCGATCTTGAAACTCGTGACCGCAAGGGCACTGAAAATCAAGTTGTTGATCATTTATTACGACTTGAAGGAGCTGAAAATATTATAGAAAGTGAAGAAATCCTGGAAGCCTTTCCAGACGAGCAACTGCTTGCTACCACTCTTCTTGAAGCGCCATGGTATGCAGATTATGCTAATTACATGGCCAGTGGTATTGTTCCTCACGACATGTCATCGGTCGAGAGGAAAAGATTCTTTCATGAAAGCCAACTGTACTATTAGGATGAACCCTATTTGTTTAGAATTTGTCTTGATAACATGATTCGGAGATGTGTCCCCGAGATCGAGCAATCTTCTGTCTTGTAGGTTTGTCACGCTTCGGCGTATGGTTGTCATTTTGGAGGAATCCGGACAGCAGCTAAGGTGGTAGAGGTCGGGTTTTTCTAGCCAACAGTGTTTAAAGATGCACACTTGTGGGTAAAAGGGTGTAATGAATGTCAATGCAGTGGGAACATCTCCTGGCACCACGAGATGCCCATGAACCCAATCCAAGAGGTGGAAGTATTTGATGTCTGGGGGATAGACTTCATGGGTCCCTTAGTCAGCTCCTATGGTAATAAGTATATTCTTGTTGCTGTAGATTATGTGTCCAAATGGATGGAAGTTGTAGCATTACCCACCAAAGATGCTAAGGTGGTGGTTGGGTTTCTCAAGAAAAACATATTCACTCACTTTGGGACACCATGGGCAATCATAAGCGACGGGGGCATTCACTTTTGTAATCGGGCCTTTGAAACATTGTTGGCAAAATATGATGTGCGACATAAGGTGGCAACTTACCACCCACAGACCAGTTGACAAGTTGAAGTGTCCAACAGAGAAATCAAGAGCGTATTGACAAAAATAGTGAACGCCACAAGGACCGACTGGTCAAGGAAGCTTGATGATGCGCTATGGGCTTATAGGACAACTTTCAAGACACCAATTGGCATGTAATCATATAAGTTGGTGTTTGGGAAGGCTTGTCACTTACCGGTTGAACTGAAACATAAAGCATGGTGGGCACTAAAACAACTAAATCTTAACTTTGAAGTTGCGGGCACAACAAGAGTCACTAAATTACATGAGTTAGAAGAGTTCCGATATTTGGCTTTTGAAAGCATGAGGTTATATAAAGAGAGAATGAAGCGGCTGCACAACCAAAACATAATGGAGCGAAACTACAAATCCGGGGATAAGGTATTACTTTATAACTCAAGACTACGATTGTTCTAGGGTAAACTAAAGTCAAGGTGGTCTGGACCATTTCGTGTGGTTGAAGTATTCCCGTCTGGAGCTGTGGAAGTTGGTACTGAAGATGGCTCTCGCACATTTAGAGTCAATGGTCAGCGGTTAAAATTATACCTGGGCATGGACGATCCCAATGAGAATTCTGAGCTGTATTTGAATGATCTACAAAGGTCGAGCGAGCCTTAAATGCGCTAAGATGAGTTGTGCCAGGATGTTAAATCAGGCGCTACGTGGGAAGAAACCCATGAAATTGTTGTAATTGTAACTCTTATAGTTTAGCTTATAAAAAAAGGCTGCGGCCAGGCGTAAAAATCAGAGGAGGTCATTTATCGTGATTCCACCGTGACCGCGGTGAAACCGCGATCAAATGTCCTCTCTGAATCTCCCTGCTCGCAGTTTTAGAGTGATCGCGGTAGAACCGCGGTCGACTGCGACGGGTCCAGGTAAGTTCTCTGCTAATTTTTTTTTTATATTTTAATCCTCCCCCCCCCTATAACCTACCCTAAAATAACCCCTCCCTCACTCTTTAGCATATCAACCCCCCATTCCCTCTACCTCCAAATTCTCTCTAAAACCCCCCACTCTCTCTCTTTCTCTCTTCTTCTTCCTCCTTCACTTCCCCCATAATCCTCCTCCATCACCAACTTCATTATCCTCTCTTCAGGTAAGTATTTTTCTCTCCTCTCTATTTCTTTTTAGTTTTAGGTAGTGTAATTTAGTTTAATTTGTAGTTTTTAATTGAACCTTATCTAGGCTTAGTGTAAAACATAAATGTTTGCCCTATTTTAATATTGCCATTGTTGTATATGTTATTTTTGATGTTATTGGTGATAGAATTGGTTGGGTCTCCATGATTGTTCAATTGTGATGTTAATTGGTGGTGTGAAGACCCACGATTATGTTTTTGTGTTGTAATAAGAAGTTTGAGCCATGTGTTGGCACTCGTGTTAAATAATTGTGGGGTATTTTGTGCCCAAGTTTGGTTTGGTTTGTTGTAATTGTGGAGGTTATGTATAATTGTGTGGGGTTGTATTATCATGAATAAATGATGTCTATATGGTGGCTATGTAAAATATGATTAACATTGAAAGGTGTAAGTGTGGGGTGAACTATGCCGGAAGTGGTGAAAAAGTAAAAAAATACTTGTGGGAGTTTAGTAGTCATGGTATGATTGCATTGAAGGAGTCTATTTGTAGTCATCGGGTGGTGAAGTCTGAGTAACCATCCGAGTGTCTATTGTTATGAACATATGTTTATATAGTTTGATTCTTATGTGCAGGACTATGGCACCCAATCGATCGCGACAAGCAGCTGGGCCATCTAGGCGACCAACCTATGATGAGTCTCGGTTCACTTCTGAAGTGGCTGAGGATGATTTTCATGCCAAAGCCACAAAGGCCTTTCTGCAAGAAATTTTGATTGAACGGATGGCTCTTCGTGCGGAGAAACCAGAAATGTATGAGGAGATAAGGCACCGGGATATGGAGTTCTTGTTCCAGGACCCAACCTCTGTCAATAAAATGTTGGTACATACGTTTTATGCTAACGCTACCTTCCACATGGCCAGGGAGGTGTTTGTTCGAGGCAAGTATGTCTATGCCAAGGTTCCCAGTATCCGACAGGTGTTAAGATTGCCCCCGTTCAGTAGTGATGTGGACTATTATCACGATAGGCCAGATGTCACTTGGGAGATTATGATTGAGGATTTGTGCGTAGGCGAGCGTCCTCTATGGATAAAGGACCAAATAACACTCAACTCCACGTCCTTCACGCACTTGGCCAACTAATAGCTCACGATGATTTGCAACAGGTTCCTCCCTTCAAGTACCACCACAACAGATGTCAATTTCAACAGGGCGGTATTAACTTGGTGTTTTGTCACCCAAAAGGAGTTTGATGCCGCCCGGATAATCAGTGATGAGATGATACTTAGGGGCCCTCTAAAGTCCAAGGGATTCTATTTCCCTTCCTTAGTCACTACACTCTTCTTAATGAGCCATATACCTACATAACCAACTAATGGCGACTTGCCACAACAAGCCCCATTCAGGGCCTCAAGCATTCGGGTGGGACGAGGTACAAACGACACAATAGACATTGATGAAGAAGATGATGACCCTGTCCCGGTTGCCCAGTCCAGGAGGTCCACAGACAGTGCGAGTCCGTCTAGGCGCACACATTCTGGGGCTAGCCTTTCACGGTTACTGTCCACGAGACCTATGCTAAGGTCTTTGGAAGAAGAAGTGGAAGATCTCCGCTCTTTAGTGGATGGCTTGCACACACGCATGGATGTGATGTCCCAGCGACAGTGGAGGTCTGAGAGCCGATTTATGGCTTTGTTTAGAGCATTGGGGCGAGCATGCCACGTCGACCCCGACACTGTCTCCGACTCTGATTGAGTCTCAGGGA
Source organism: Nicotiana noctiflora (assembly GCA_032618575.1). Lineage (NCBI taxonomy): Eukaryota > Viridiplantae > Streptophyta > Magnoliopsida > Solanales > Solanaceae > Nicotiana > Nicotiana noctiflora. The sequence goes on from JASVEL010004202.1 coordinate 72,486, forward strand.
AGTCTTCTTACCCCTCTATTCTTTATTTTGTTTACATGACATGGGGACATGCCATAACTTTAAGTGTGGGGTGGGATACTTACTCTATTTGTATGTTGTAGTTTGTATAATTGTGTATAATATAATTAGAGTAAGTAGTTTAATATTAGCTGACTTGGACCGATGACAAATACTTGTCGATGGGTATTTTTGAGGGTCAAAGTTGGAATTACAAAAATAATCATAAAAAATCCAAAAACAAAATAGAGGACTCTTCCTGATGACAGACTACTTGGACAGTACTCTTGAGGGAATTAGTCCATGTAGATTTTTTTGTTTTTGTTTTTCCTTTTCCTAGGTAGTGTATTATCCCCCCCTTGGTTTTTCTTTTGATCACGGTTCTTTTCCAAGGGTTTCTCTTGAATCGGGTTAGGTAGATTTTTCTTTTTCTAGTTGCAGGTTTAGATGGGTGAAGGTCAATATGTAACCCCAAATATGCACACTTGCAGTAGCTAAAAAGGAACTTGAGAATGTGATATCTAAGCTTGATTGTAGACTCTAAGATATGCCTTAATTTTGCACAATTGGCTTGCTTGAACACTTGTATGACTTTGTTCATAAACTAATTCGGAATGAGTTACATGCTAAGTGTGTGTAAGGTTTTTACTTATTGCATTATGTGTTTATAAATAATACCTAGAACTTGCCCTGTGTGTTTGCAAAGAAAAATAGAAGTCCTTTAGTTTTAGAGATGATAGAGGCATTCTTTGTGCAACCCCATAACAATAACTGTGAATCCACATGTACATTATATCATAGTTAACCCCTTTGAGCCTTAAGCCTGTTCTTTGATAACCCTATAATGTTCACAAAATCTATGTTGAATAAATAAATTGTTGAACCTTACCTCCCAAAAGCACTTGGTTTGTTAATGAATATGGAAAAGTAAAAGTGTGGGGTTACGGAGTAGTGAAAAAGGGAATCAAGAATGTATGGTAGAATTGGTGAACTGGCATTTGTATAGTATATATATATATATATATATATATATGAAGCGAGTTGCACCTTAAAAGAAAAGTGGGGATTACAGGTAAATCAAAATGTGGAAGAATGGATGGGTTGAGCAGAAAAGTGAAACAAAAAGGAAGTTTGGTATTAAAAAGTGCTTAGGGAGGTTAGCCACTATATCCAAAAGTATCCTACTCGTCCCGTAGCCTACATTACAACCACCCCTTGATCTTTTACTAAATGGCTCGATTAGTAGAGTATTACACTAGGGGCAAGCTTATAGTGTATATGTGTGGCATGTGAATACTCTTTGCTGAGAGTGAGTGAATTCTTTCTATATATAGTTCCTTGTTGTAAATTTTATGTATGGGGCACTTCTGTCAGATTTTGTATTGTGAGGGTATGTAACTCAGCAAGAAGAAGTAAGTTTTCAAGTCTATTAGAGTAATTAGAGTGAGCAATAATATGTCTTGGCATGGGAGTCTGCAGTTGAGTAAGGATTGTGCACTGCTTAGGTTAAACATGGACAATAGCTAGTGTGATATATTTTGGGGTAATACATTGAAAATTTAGGCCTAGAAGTGTGATAAAATTTGCTCGAGGACGAGCAAAAGTTTAAGTGGGGTGTTGATAATAGGTGAATTCTACTATATTCATGCCCTAAATAATCACATTCTTAAGTTGTTTTGATAATATATACTCTCTCCGTTTCAATTTATGTGAACCTATTTGACTGGGCACGAAGTTTAAGAAAAGAGAGAAGACTTTTGAACTTGTGTTGTGAAATGAGGCACATATATTTTGTGTGGCCGTAAATCATTGCATAAAGGTAAATTATTTTCAAATAAGGATAGGGGTCATTCTTTTTGGCACGGACCAAAAAGAAAATAGGTTCACATAAATTAAAACGGAGGGAGTATGATGTAAAAATGCTCTTATTAGTGTTTTTCATGAATTATAGGTAAAAAATAGTTAAGGAAGGCTGAGGAGCAATTTTGGAGTCAAAAGTAGAAGAAAAAGGCCATATATGCAAAAATCATAGAAACCATGCTTGAACAGCCTTGTAGAATCAGAATTACTGTTTGACCGCGGTTCTATCGCGACCGTAGCAGTTCCGCGGTGGATGAGGTCTGCTAAAAATTTTGAGATTCAGAAGGGTGATTTGGCCGCGGTTCTATCGCGACCGCGGCAGAACCGCGGCGGAAGGCATAAAAGTGAGGGACCAAAGTGTAAAAACAAAAATTTTAAGACCTAAATCCTATATAAAACCTTAGGATTCGCCCAAAGGAGGCATGCATTGTATTTTTAAGTACTTTTGCAAGGAAACTAGTGTGAGAGAATTCTCCAAAAATCTCTCTTATTTTTCTTTTGAATTTTCATCATGAATTCTATTCTAGCTTTTGTTTTTATAGTTATGAGTAGCTAAATTCCTATCTAAGGTTTTGATGGAACCTATTTGTTGATGAACTTATGATTTATGTGAATATAAATTGTTAGTTAATCTCTATTTGTTCAACTTCGTTCTTGTTGTAGTTAATTGACAGGATCCTCAATTAGTTGTGCCTATTTAGTGTACATAACTTGGAAAAGAATGCATATTTAGGTTATTGTTGAACAACATCACTCCTAGATTATTAGAGGAATCTATACTTGCGGGTTTAAAGGTGGTATTAGGAATAATGAAACCTTGGAATCTAAAGTGAATTGTGATAATTAAAGCAAGCTAGTGTAACTCGGAAGAGTGCAATAGTAAATTACTATGATTACTCGGGAGAGATTAATGGTAGGTTTATTGTTCATGATTGATAGAGAGATATTGATACATTTGTATGAGCATAAACAAAAGAGAGTCCATCAATAGGGGAAATCATTACCTTAGTCTTTCTCATTCTTATTACAACATATTTTGTTTTGTTTTGTTTTGTTTGTTGATTTTCTCTCTCTTTTTCTGAGCCGAGGGTCGGCCGGAAACAGCCTCTCTACCCTTTCGGGTAGGGGTAAGGCCTGTGTACGTATTACCCTCCCCAGACCCTACTTTGTGGGAACATACTGGGTAGTTGTTGTTGTTGTTGTTGTAGTTGTTAAGAAGCACTCAAAAAGGGATATTTGAATATTTGGGAAGCTGATTCGGAAGATTATTGGTTTTGAAGATAGTAGTTGATAGGTTAACTCTCTGAGGAATTGACCCCGTATGAAATACTTGGGTTATATTTGTTGCGACCACATTATCGTTTATAGAAGGCATAGTTGGGCGTGATCAGCATACATATCAACCAATATAGTCTTCTAAAAATATTCAACAAATAAAGAGGCTAAACTCTATAACGTTATGGACAAGCTTAAACACATGGGGAACATTTATCAACTCAGAAACACAAGATGTATCTTTCAGAGACAGTTTTAAAGAAGAAAAACTTTGTAAAAGACATATAATTCAACAGGGACACCAATTGACATTTCCATTCATATATTTCTAAAGGGGGCTATAAATAAGATATCAACATACGTACTATTGGAAACAAAAGTTGGGACAAATATAGGTATAATGGCTAAGAGGAAACCCAATAAAAACCCCAGAAAGCGAAGAAATCAACAGGCAGTTAAACAACAAGAATGAGGAAACTTCAACACTAGAAAACCAATTTCAGTTTAAGATCCAGCTTAGATGAACCAAAGTTTTTAAAAGAAATCAAAACTTGTAACCTTTTTCAGTAAATGCAGAAGATTTTTGTGAGTTGAAACCAATACCAAAATGAGTGTTCATTTAGAAAATGTTTTCCGTGTATTCAGAAGATTATTTTTTGGGTTAGTATGCTGATAAATGTGCGAGAATGAGTAAACGTCTATCCTTTTATAAGGTATACACCAAAACAACATCACAAAGAATATTCTAACCTAAATTTCCTAGATGTTAGATAGTACAGTATATTTGAACAACTGTCTGTCCTTTTTAGTCCAATTTCAGCATTTTTCATGCTAAAAATGAGGACAATTGTACAATGCTACAACATTCCGATATATAACCCATTGTAAATTCCAATTTTACCCTTCTAAGCTCTGCTTATTCCAATTTTAACCAATCTAACCTAAATTTTGATTTCAAAACCTTTTTGGAAGCTCATAGAACAATCTGGAAGATTCCAGCGTTTAACTTGCTAATATTATTTTCAATTGTACCTTTAGAAGCTTTAATTTTCAGTTAAAACTTCAAAATTACCTGGATTATAAACCAAAGAGCCTACTTTACCAGTAAATTAAAGGATTTATCTAATCAGACCCAACATAGCAGTTATAAAAGAACAAAAAATAAAAAATATAATGATACCTAATAATTAACCTAATAAATCTACAATTGATTGGATTAGACAAACTAGGAAACTAAGCTAATTTCAAGCAGTTTAAATAATGCATGAACAATTTTAATACTAGCTTAAATAGTAAATTAATTAACTAAACAGACAAACACATGCAAGATTATAACAACAATACAAACACAAAGAAAATAAGAAAAAAGGTCAGAAATATACCAAAAGGGATTCTGGCAACTCAGTACATCTTCAAAATAGCTCCAAAATATTCTAACCAATCTTTCTTGTTGAGAACAATTGATTAGCATAGGTTTTAAACTAAATTAATTCTAAAAACACCCGACGAAACTCAGAAAAGAGGGAAAAAGAATTAGGGTTTCTATTTTTTCCTTGATCTAGGATTCAAGGAAATTGAAAGGGCTTTTTGGGAAATCAATTGTAGGATAATGGTGAGGGAAAATTGAGGGTCATTTGGTGTAATTATGAGATTTTTTCAAACGGCATAGGATTGTGGGTAAAATATCAGATTTAAGATTGGTGGATTTTGATGGAGGTTTTGGTGAAATGGTTGGTGGATTATTGAAGAAGGGGGGCTAGGATTACATGGTGTGAATTTAAGGCGGTTTGGAGGTGCTCCACAGCCGTAAGGTAATTTTCGGGCGGCGGAGAAGGCGGAGCCGTTGAGGGGTGAGAGGGTAGCTAGGGTTTCTCATTTGAGAGAGTTGAGAGACGAAATGACTTGGGATTTTGGGGCTTTTGGGGCGTGTCTTCGGACAGTTATAAGGGAAATGGAGGGTTAGTTCCCACTCGTTGGATCTTTAATGATCAACGACTAAGATGGTCTTGGGGCCAAAACAGGGTTGTTTAGGCTAGTAAGGGTTTGGACCGGGTTGAGGGAGATCCGGGCTTGGGTTAAATAATTAAAAGAGAATTTTTCACAAAAGGCATTCATTAAGACCTAATTAGCAATAAAAAGAAACCCTTTCCTATATTACGTAATATAGATATGTTTTACGTTATTTTATGATGTATATAGTGTATTAAACGAATTGTATTTAATAATACAACATGAAATGACGCCGCACAAACAGGGATTCCTGTAAATCATGATCTGTATTTAGGTGTATTAAGCTGTATTAAGCGGGAAAAAAGTAATATTTCAGTGCAAATCATGCGAAGGTGAATCTATATTTAGGTGTATTAAGCTGTATTAAGCGAGGAAAAAGTCATGTTTCAGCGCAAATCATGGGAAGGTGAAACAAATCATGGGAAAAAATGTATTAAGATGAAAGAGAAAATAACAAAAAAGGGAGTTATACCATAAATTGGTGAGAGAAAAATATTTTGTACCATCTAATAAGGCTTAAATATAGGAAAGTATTAAATTTAAATTTTTTGCTACAAAATAAAAAGGTTATTATATTATGTAAAATCTTAAAAAGGTATTTATATGTTATAAATAGGGTACTAACCTATTCTATAGGTGGTAAAATTTCCTAATTAAAATTATAAGTGGGCCACCGATTTTGGCTCTCCGGTGGCCCAATTGATTGTCCAGACTATTTTCTTTTGTTTTCCCTTTCTTTTCTTTAATTTAAGATCCTAACTAAATTAGTTAAGTTCTAAATTAAATCCTAAATTAATTTATATTTTAAAATTAGACTAATTATCTATTTATAATATTTATAAAATTAATTACTTCTAAATTAATGAGGAAAAAATTACTAATCTAATATTAAAAGCTAAGATGTAAAAATAAACAAAATTTTTGTGATTTGAATTTTAGTAAAGTAATTAATTAACTAATTAATTCTAAATTATAAACACAAAACCCAATATGCAATGTATGGAACTTTTGACATTTTTGGGATATTTTTCACGATTTTAACAAAATTAAACGTGCACAAAAATGCAAATAATTAATAAATTTTATAAAATTTTAAACAAATTTGAAAAATCTATTCCTTTAATTTGTAGGAGTATTTCTAACACTACAAGAAAAACAACATTTAAGGAAGGGAAATCTAGTCCCTAAAAGTTGAAATCAGGTCCTAAAAGGGTAAATTGCGAAGGGAAAAGGCCTGTTGTAACCGGTCGTAATAGCCCCCATCGCTAAATGTCAATAACGACGGGTCCTAATACATGTTAGTTAAATCGCTATAGAGACGAACAAAAAAATTAGTCGTGGAATACTTTTAGATACCACATTTCGCGTCCCTAGTAGGCGATAAAAAACATTTATTCCCGTCGTGAAATCTTTTTAGCGACCAACTGTATCTGGTCCTAAATTGTCTTTTAGAGACAACCAGAAAATTTGGAAACACTTAGAGACTACATTTCTCATCCCTAATATATATATATATATATATATATATATATATATATATATATATATATATATATATATATATATATATATATATATATATATATATATATATATATATCCCTTCTGTAAAGCGAACAATGCCAATTGGTCCTAAATTATCTCTTAGAGACCGACAAAACATCTGGTCGTTAATCCATTTTCACGACCAACCTTTAACTGGTCCTAGATTATGTTTAGAGACGACGTCCCTATTTAAAATAATTTTGTTATTTAGCAATCATATTCATGGTCTATTAATAACCATGAGTAGTCCTAAAAGCTCAATATAACAAAAAATATTTTTTATCAATAAATATCAAATTGGTATTGAAAAATCCAAATATAAAAAAAATAATATATCAAGTTCAAATCCCATGATGATGTTACTTTCTATGTTTTCTCAACAACTCAACAAAAAAAAAATTTAGCTAACATCTGAGCTAGACTATGATATCAAGTTTTGCATAATATTTTTAGCAAAATAATTATAGCTTGTGCATCTTTTAAACTTGCATCTTGACTTGTAGCTTCAATCTTCAAAACCTGTAAGTACAATAATTTTTAAAATAATAAATAACTATTAGTAAAATAACATATATAATTTTATATGAGCAATAGTTAAATCGCTTACCCCAAAAGCAGTATAAATTCACAAGGTGTTATCCAGCACCATCAACAAGGCTACAACAATATTTAAAAAAATTAATTAGAAAAGCTTTGGGATGATTAATCTTACTTTGGTTTGATAAATCCTAGTACGACAATTCGAGATTTACCACTAAAGAGACCAACTATTATGAACAAACAATATGGTATGCTTCTGTTCCAGTGCAAAATGAAGCAAGAAGTGGGAATTTCAGCAAGAACCAGGTTCTGGTGAGGGACGTTGTGATAGTAAACCAGTTCTAACTATCACTTCAGAGTATCTTTTTCATGCTAAAAGATAAAAATGCATTCACATGGTTTTCTCACCTGAAGCTAAAATCTGAAATTTGTGCCATATACTGGTTGAGAAAATGAAAAACTGAATGTGAGAAGAATTTGGAGGAAAACCAGAGTTTTCTGGAAACAAAAGATTTCTTTAATAAATAAAAAGAAAAATGGCTCTTTCAGTCACATATCGTGTTCACTTAGAGGGTAAATTTTAGCAAAGCATGCCAATTAATTATAAGCTTATGATTGCATATGTAAGAAAGAGATTCAACAATGTTATCTTGGATCCCACAGGGAAATGCTTTGATGATAGGCTATAATTGCGTATTTTAGTCGATTATTACACTCTAATTTACAACACTTTAGTTGAGTTTGCGCTTTAATCGCTACAGTTTTACACTAACTGTGTATTTTATGACTTGTAGGAGTGATTTCGAGTTAAGTGGATGTTATGGAATGAATTTAAATGATTTGGAGCTTTAAAATTTGATTAAAAGTTCAAGGAATTAAGCCGGAATCGCGTTTAGGGGTCAACGGATGATGGTTAGAGCGAACGAAGACTCTAGTAGGCAGATTGCGCAATGTCTAGTAAAATAGACATAACTTTTGGCTCAGACATCCATTTAGGCTCCATAATATATGGTTGGAAACCTAACTCAAAGGGCTACAACGTTAATGTTTTGTGTGTTTCCAGATTCAGAACGGAACATAGTTAAAAGTGCGCTGCCAGATGCACTGCAGCGCTAGTATTAGCGCTGCCAAAGGCAGTGTTGCACTGGACTAGCGCTGCCAAATGCGCTGCAGCGCTAGTTAAGCCCGAACAAAAGTGTCCTTTTTCACCTTGGAGAAGGTATAATTGTGTGGGGTCAACCCCACTTGATATATATACATAGGAGAACGTTTTGAGAGTAATTTTTGACCAAGGAAGAGCACAGAGCCGCCGTAGAGGCCGGGCTTCATCTTTTCTTCCACCAAACTTAGTATTTTTATGTTTTTTTGTATGATTTGTTGTTTTGCTACCATGTCTATGTGGAGCTAAACTTCACGTTCTAGGGTTGTGGTTCTTTCATGACTATTGTTATTCGAATATTGATTTTAATTTCTTAGTTTATCGTATTGGTTTATTTATTCAATCCCGCACTTAATTATTTGATTGCTTGATCACCAATTGAATATTATCTACGAATCTAGAGTTGAACTCGAAAGTGGGAATTCTAGATTGCATATAGGATTGAGTAGAGCAAGTTCTTGAACCCGGGTCTCGGGGAACGGATTCGCGGTTAGGATAGACATATACCTAATTGCCTTGCTTGGTTGATTTACAGGAATTATAAATGCGTTCTTGTTGGTTCTAATTCCATAGACATATAGGAGTTAGGTTAGCTTGAATAGGCGAGTAAGAACTCGACAGATTCTTATGAGCAATATTAACCCCGTCAACCAATAAACTAGATAAATTAGTTAGTCAATTCAATTGAAGAATACAATAGGAATGTTAGATAGCCCATAACCCTAGATCATTTTTATTACATTGATATCATAAATATCTGCTCTTTCTCTCTGTTAAAAGTTCATTATTTGTATTTCTTTATTTAATTAGTTTAGAATCAAATATTTCTAGGGTTAATTCTTGTATAGATTATTAGGATAGTCTAATTTAGTTAATAGTTAATCACAAGTCCTCGTGGGATCGACATCCGACTTATAGTCACTTTATTACTTGACGACCGCGTGCGCTTACGTGTGCGTTTGGCCGCAACAAGTTTTTGGCGCCGTTGCCGGGGACTTAGAAATTAACTATTTTTCTATATTAGACTTTTACTTTTATCTTTACAAGTTTTGATTTTTTTTCTTCTCGTTTTGTATATATTTTTATTTTTATAACTATTTGATTTTTCTCTTAGTGTGTTTCTAGTTTACTCAGCATGACATCTGGGGATGAAATATCTGGAGGTAAGGTTATTGATAAAGATGCTTGGTTGATGGAAGACTCTTATGGCTCGTCTTTTTGGGCTTGTCATGACCTGAACTCCTGGAGGTCTGAATTTGAACATGGGAATAAGGGTTGGTATTGGGAAGAATATTCACGATTAAGGGAATATGAGGAACGACGTTGTCTTCTAACAACGTTGGTAAATGATTGGCCTAAGGAGAGAGATGAACTTGCACATCAAATTGATAATTTTAGCTTGGTTGTACATAACTTAGATGCAAATTTGAATGCAAAGGTTAATGCGTGTAACACCCAACAATTTAATAATGAGTTGTGTGAAGCTGGAAAAGATCTTCTTGACCAAATTGAGGAGCTAAAACGAAAATGAGAATACCAATCACTAGACCATGTTTTTCTTGAGGATGCCAATATTGAGAAGAGTGCTCTAGAGTCACGTGAGGGAGTAGATAACATTACTTTGGGAGACTTGAGTGTGTGTAAATATGAGGATGCAAATAGTAGTAAAATTCATGAGTTGGAGCGCATTAGACCTCATTCCAATCATTTTTCTACATTGTGTTTAGATAGTGAGATTGTAATCGAGCCATCTAAGCCTATGAGGGAGTCAAAGAGCGAGGATGAGAGCGTCTATATTCTTAAATTTGTTGTGCCAAAAAGAAAAAATTACATTCCTCATCTAAAGGCCGAGAGGTGCAGAGTGAAAAATTTATTATTTGGCCTGGTTATCTTTGTAGCCCCACCAAAGGTGCATAGCCACAGACTGGAGGCCATGTTAGGGGTACAATTCATAAGTTCAAGGTGGAGACAAAAATTGGTTTAAGTCGTGCCGCGACTTTAAATTAGGCGCTTGTTAGGAGGCAACCCAGCTTTACTGCTTTCTTTTATTTTTATTTATTTTTCTATCTTTGTAGCATTTTTTTTGTAGGATTATGAGCATAGAAGAAAAGCCACTGGAAGTGTGCAAATGTGAGCTATGTGGTTGAAACTAATTGTGAGGTACCCACACAAGGGATCATACCTCAGAGAAGTCTGAGTATCCCATGAGCTGCTAATGCTTCGGCCTTTGGCCTACCAGGGAGTCTCTTTTATCCTTTTGTTATTTTTAGTGTGCATTGAGGACATTGCACAATTTTAAGTCTGGGGTGAGGAGACTGTCTGGGTGATTTTCTGTGCTATGTTAGCTTAGTTATAGTACTCGTTCTTAGTGTAGTAATTTCTTTTTTTTTTTAAAAAAAATTAAAAAATTTGGAATTTTCCCGACGATGGATTTTGTGGACATTTTTCTTGAGGGATTAAAGTCTAAAAAAAAAATTATAATAAAAATATGTCTTTTAGCTTTTTTTAGGTAGTAATAATCCCCCGTGGTTTTTCTTTGTGCCTCAGTTCTTTTCCATGGGATGTAGTTTGAACCGGGTAGTAGTATTTTTTTTTGAGTAGATTAGAATTTAGGGAATAAATGGAGGAAGAATGATGAACTTAGCCGCCCTTGACTTGTTTGATAGCAGCATATTTAAGCTTTGGCATGTGTAGTATCTTCCCTATGATTTAAAATTATTGATGATGCCTTGCTTAATTGGATAGCATGTCCTGTGACGCCTATGTCTCATTTTCTTGACTTATGTTCACCTTGTGTTTCATGCTTAATATATCGTGGCTCCATGAATACTTGCATTTGTTTGAGAGTCGAAACGAGACCGTTCTTAATGAGTCATGTGCCATGTGTGGTGAGATTTTTGTGCAGTCTATGTATTGTACTTGTGTCTAGAACTTGCCCGGTATGTGAGTTAAAGCGAAATTTTAGGTGATGTTCGGTTTGAAAAATAATTTTTAGGCTTTCTTTGATCTTTCTGAGCTTAATTGTTTACCACAAATAAAATTTATCCCTAGTAAACCCTTTTGAGTATTTTTTTTGGCACCCACAGTACAAGCTTATACCCTTTTTGTTCTCAATTAATATTATTTTGATCCTTTTGCCTCTTAAAGCTCTTTAATTGCAAAATGAGAGCTAAAAGAAGTAAGAATGAACTAAGTGTGGGGTGGCTTTTGAGTGGAACCAATAAAAGGAAGAAAAATGCACTTGTTTTGTAAAATAATACAACACTAGCGAAAATTGAAGAAAAAAAAATAGGTGAATAAATTGTTGTCTTGTTCTTGCTAGTGGGGTATAAATTAAAGTAGTGCTTAAAGAAAGAAGGAATATTGTTGGGAGTGATTTTAGTTGTGAAATTGAAGTTGGGATTGAAGTATTTGCGCTCAAAGCGATTATGTGATGTGTTAAAGTGCTTAGGAGGGTGAACCACTATTTCTTAATATATCCTACCCATCTATTAGCCCACATTACAACTATGAAAAAGTCCTAATTGATTTTAGATCGAGCGAGCCTACATTAGTAGAGATTTACATTAAGGGCAAGCCTATGGTACCAAGTGCATGCATGTGACTTCTTTTGTGAGAATGAGAGAGTTATTTGACATATATATGAGTCTTTAAACTATATTTGATCGTGAGATTTGATAGTGTGGGTTCAACGTATTCTCTTGTTCTTGTTGCGAGGGTACATGGCTTCATGAAGGATATGTAACATTATTAGACTTCTCTAGGATGTTGGGTGTTCAAGCCATGAGTGCATTGTGACATTGAGTCGGCTTTTGAGGCTAGTATTGTTATGAGCATGTTGTTTTTGTTATGAATGTTTGTAAAGTATGGCATAAGTAAAGGGAAGTGTATGATGATTGCATATGCTAGAGTTTAATTGTTTCTATCAACCATAATCATTGGTGTAGTGTGCTTCAAATATGTTAAGTGCTTATAGATAGAGTAAATTTTTGGTTGACTCGAGGACGAGCAATGTTTAAGTGTGGGGTGTTGATGATAGGCTATAATTGCGTATTTTAGTCGATTATTACACTCTAATTTACATCACTTTAGTTGAGTTTGCGCTTTAATCGCTACAATTTTACACTAACTGTGTAATTTATAACTTGTAGAAGTGATTTCGAGTTATGTGGATGTTATGGAATGAATTCAAATGATTTGGAACTTTAAAATTTGATTAAAAGTTTAAGGAATTAAGCCGGGATCGCGTTTAGGGGTCAACGGATGATGGTTAGAGCGAACGAAGACTCCAGTAGGCAGATTGCGCAATGTCTAGTAAAATAGACATAACTTTTGGCTCAGACATCCATCTGGGCTCCATAACATATGGTTAGAAAGTTAACTCAAAGAGCTACAACTTTAATGTTTTGCATTTTTCCAGATTCAGAAAGGAACAGGGTGAAAAGTGCGCTGCCAGATGCGCTGCAGCGCTAGTATTAGCGCTGCCAAAGGCAGTGTTGCACTGGACTAGCGCTGCCAAATGCGCTGCAGCGCTAGTTAAGCCCGAAAAAAAGAGTCATTTTTCACCTTGGAGAAGGTATAATTGTGTGGGGTCAACTCCACTTGATATATATACATAGGAGAACGTATTGAGAGTAATTTTTGACCAAGGAAGAGCACAGAGCCGCCGTGGAGGCAAGGTTTCATCTTTTCTTCCACCAAACTTAGTATTCTTATGTTTCTTTGTATGATTTGTTGTTTTGCTACCATGTCTATGTGGAGCTAAACTTCACGTTCTAGGGTAGTGGTTCTTTCATGACTATTGTTATTCGAATATTGATTTTGATTTCTTAGTTTATCGTATTGGTTTATTTATTCAATCCTGCACTTAATTATTTGATTGCTTGATCACCAATTGAATATTATCTACGAATCTAGAGTTAAACTCGAAAGTGGGAATTCTAGATTGCATATAGGATTGAGTAGAGCAAGTTCTTGAACCTGGGCCTCGGAAAACGGATTCGCGGTTAGGATAGACATATACCTAATTGCCTTGCTTGGTTGATTTACAGGAATTATAAATGCGTTCTTGTTGGTTCTAATTCCATAGACATATAGGAGTTAGGTTAGCTTGAATAGGCGAGTAAGAACTCGACAGATTCTTATGAGCAATATTAACCCTGTCAACCAATAAACTAGATAAATTAGTTAGTCAATTCAATTGAAGAATACAATAGGAATGTTAGATAGCCCATAACCCTAGATCGTTTTTATTACATTGATATCATAAATATCTGCTCTTTCTCTCTGTTAAAAGTTCATTATTTGTATTTCTTTATTTAATTAGTTTAGAATCAAATATTTCTAGGGTTAATTCTTGTATAGATTATTAGGATAGTCTAATTTAGTTAATAGTTAATCACAAGTCCTCGTGGGATCGACATCCGACTTATAGTCACTTTATTACTTGACGACCGCGTGCGCTTGCGTGTGCGTTTGGCCGCAACATGCTTCCTCTAGAAACATGCTTGGGTTGTGCAACAAAATACCTACACAGCCAAATTATATTATCTGACGAGTACGCATAAGATCTAAATAACTCAGTAAAAGAGCTTGAAGCAGAAATCATTTCCGAAAACTAATGATGTAACATTCCAAATTGGAAAATTTTCTGGTAACTATTTGATACAAAATTGAACAGCGAATTCAAAGAAAGATAATAAAGCCAGAAGCATCAATTCTTCAGTCCTATGGCCTCTGTACTGATAATTTTCAGAACGGATAGGGTGCACACCTAACCAGCAGAGATAAACACATTTGTTGTACATAGCCAGCACTAGATCATCAGATCTTTCGATGAGAAGCAAGAAATGGAAGTAGGGAAGATGGCTTTTGGGGTTATTGGAAAATCAATAGATTGATAAAAATGATGTAACAGTTAGAAGAAACAAAACGATGATTACTGAAGCTAAACTCAAAAGTAACTTTGCAGAGAAAACTTGCAGAAGGGACCATGAAATGGAACTTGGTCAAAAAGTAAATTTTCTTCACCATCACCATTTCAATTGTTTACATTAGTTGGTCCTCACATGGCTCTTCATCTTTTCTGTGTTATATTTTTTGTGTCTGATATGTTATTTCTTCGTTTTCCAGCTCAAAATATTTGAAAACAGAATGGATGGCAAGGAAAATTTCTTTCAATGTGACAGATGTGGTGATTAAGATGCTTAACCTTGAATTTAAAGTTAATTAGCAAGAAAACTCTTATTAGGTTTATTCTGTTTGATTAGCTTGGTCAGCAACAAAAATAGAGGTCATTAAGTTGAAACGGGCGATGTCGTTGTAAGCGGGACATGTGATTATTGAGCAGCAAAATACTCTCTCATTTTACTCATTTCTTTCATCTCATCTTCTGAGGTAGACAAGCGCTCATTCAAGGATTTATTTTCCTCATTCGAAGATTTATTTTCTTCTCGAGTTGAACGTAGCGCAGACACTAATTCAGCCTTTGAAGAAGTTCCACCTTTCAAGTCTTTCGTCTTCACTCCACCCCCAAAGCTAAACATATGGCTACGAGTTTGAGGTCCACAATATTTTTCTATAATCTCTATGCTAGGTAGAGATGGATATGCTTGAACTATTTCTTCGATTTGAGCCTACAAAATATATATAAAAAGCATTTAAAATTAGAATCCAACATAATTTCAAGTAATTTACATATTCAATTTTCCAAACATACATGTTTTTCAATTGCTTCAGGTTCAATAAACTTGTTATCTTTCTTACGGGTCTCAAAAAAATTCGGTAGGTTGCCATCGTTTCCGCCCTTTACATCTCAAAGGCAAATATGGCAAAGAATAACTCGTAAATATTTTCTTAGAAAAATAAATTTTTTATGATAATACATTTGATAAATGATCTCACGAATAGGTATGCTATCAATATGATAAAACATCTTCAACTTAGCTCATTTGCCGCATTCCTGTTGCTTGTCGCCTATATTTTTGAAATATTAAGATTAAATGTAAGAAATTTAATAAACTTAAACATAAGTTGCTTCTAAAAAGCTTCAGAATAAACTTAGCCTCCAGGAATATCAAGTGAACAGAGAAAACAGGGCAGAGCAAGAACAAAGAAATAAGAACCGAAAAAGAAGAGAAAATCAGAAGCGTGGATGAGTCGTGATTCTTAAACTCAAACTATACATCGAAATACATAATCCGATAACTCAAATCGATTACTAAATTACTAGGCATACCTAAAAACCTTCTGAAGAAAAATATTCCTTTACTAACCACTCAATTCTTTCTTGTCTACTCCGTTTGGAATATTCTTAAGAGCTTGTTGGATTGGCTTATCTTTCACATATTTTGCATGCAAGTGTCCTCTCCATTTGTTCCATAACTCTTTCATCCATGCGAAGATATGATCACGATGATCATTCATGTCAACACTCTCAAATTTATCCTACAATAATAAAAACATAGGTTGAGTTAATGAATTAGTTCAGTTTTAGTAACTACTCATAATCATGTGATAGGAGCAACTCTCCAACAGTTATACAGCAATTAACATATAATATAGTTTCAACTGTTTCCCTACAACAAGTAACAGTTGAATCAGTAACATTCTACATAAATTATACAGATAAGCACAAACATGAAGGATTAGAGAATGATATGGGATATTGTACTATTGCAGCCCCTCATTATCTCCCTAATTTCCTCCACATGTGTAGCTGCTGCCCAAGGTGCAGTCCATGTACCTACCACAACAATCTTCATTAAAATAAAGCACATAAAGAAACTAGAATTAAATTCAATATGAATTAATATCAAGTTAATCTAGTTGAGAGTTAACAAACCAGAAGAAAAATTAACAACTGGACAGAAAAAAAAACTGGACAGAAATATTTCTGAACTTCTAAACCCTTTGAACTCTCTGGACTTGTTGCAATTTGCTGGATTTCCTTTCTGCAAACTTCAATTACCAAATGAGATCTACGGCTAAATGCAACTGTTGTAAATCTAGAAAGGGAATCATGTTCAAATGGTTAGACTTCTGTTGCAACTGATGCTCCCACAACAGATGCAAACTGCAACTCAAGCTGACAGGAATTGCAGCTGAAACTAGGTAAAATTGAGGTGCAACTGCTGAAATGCAGCAGCAGCAGTTCTGAATGTTCTGTTCTAGCTATGTAGACTTGCAACCTGCAGGAACAGACCATCATTGGCAGGGAAAACTATGCAACTGAGGCTCAAAACCTTGGCTTAAACTGGAACTAAGGTGCAGCTACTCCAGAATAGTTGCTACTTCTGACTCAATATTTGTAGACTCCTGAAACCCCTCTATGCCCCATCTGTGTTTATCTTTATCCACCCATGATCAACTTTGGAGTGTATTGCTCCAACATCTGTAGAATATCTGGCAGTTTATGATGGACATTTTGCAGGCTTGGTTTTCTAGCTTTAACTAGGGATTGAAGTGTCAAAGAGATCTGGTATATTACCCTGCTTACAGTTATCCTGTCCCCATATTTATAGCCGTTCCTCCTTTTCCATATCTTCCAAATGATGATGGATGGGCTCGGGCTTGAAAAATAGGCTTCAACCTTGGTATAATTGGACATGTCTAGCATTTAATCATAATCTGTTGCAACGTTAAGCCATCCATAGCAATCCCAACATTCGATAAGATCATCCATAATCATTGGAGGCTTAATGCCAGAAAATTATTCAAGGGTGTTCAAACTTGAACACGAAAAAATAAATGTGGAGCTGTGAGTTTGATCCTACATCCCTGAAGCAAATATGACCACCCTTCACCACTGGGCTATGGATCGCCATTGTTACAAAAGTGTTCAATATGTATTACATATATATAAATCCTAATATTTTACCTATATACACGGAAGGGTGGTCAGTTGACCACCCTTTCTACCATGTAGCTTCGCCCCTGTATGGAAGTATAGCAAACAATCTGATTACGTCCAATGCACCATCTATAACCACATCATACGCATTATGCACAGATTCATCACAAAAGAAATCACATATATATGTCAGTTGATCAGTACGCTTCACATCCATAGGTATCGCTGAGATATCAAGGGTACAAGCAAGGATCACCTCTGAAATTTGGAGGACAAGTACCACACGCAATAGAAATATCATGTAAATATCTTCATGTGTGTGTGATTCTATTAGGCCATATCTATTGCCATATGTGTACACTAAACATATATATGCAGTTCTTACACAGACAAGCAATGCGTTTCTAAATAGGGTAAAAGCAGATAAGCAACTGAATCTGTTTCTAAATAGGGGTAAAAGAGCAATGTGTTTCTAAATAAATTGGCCATCCAGTTCTCTAATGAGGAGTTAATAATCGCATGACGTTCAAGCAGTCTAGCCAAATAAATTGACGATTTAAACTATTCAACTAAAGGCACAAATAGGAAGACATGTATTCAACTAAATGATATGCATCTTCACTATATAATTATCTTGCTTACCTCAATAGCTGCTCACATGTGATTCAGATTTTCTTCCTTAATATCATTCCACGATGATACTCCCAACGGACACATATTACGGTCACGAACGATTCTTCCCAAGTACCTCGAAAACAGTTTGCTATTTGTTCCAACAGTTCAATTATTGTAAAAGGTTACTTTCAGCTTTTGTCCGACTTCAAGTGATGCAACTTCTTTGCACTTGTTCCTCCCTCGAACTCTTTTACCTTTTCGGGATTAGATGAAGAACCTACGGATGCATAATTTGGTAAAAATAATAGCAATAAATTTCAGTTCTACAAATTAATAACACATGGATTCAAAGTACCAAACCTATTTCCGTTACTTGGGAGTGTTGCATAACTTGATCAGTAGATAAGAGCCAATGAAGTATTGGCTTGCATATGCTCTTTCTCAAGAACCAAGGAGTTTTTACCCATTGGATCAGTGTGCATGGTTCTTCCATCAGTATTAGGATATACATATCTCTCAACGGTTCTTGTACTTCATCTTCACTTTCATATTCTTCTAGTTCATCACCATCTTCATCTTCCGATTCTGACAGTGGCTCACCTAAATTTTCCCCGTGATGATACCAAAAAGTATAATTTTGAATTATTCCGTATACTTGCAAATGTGTCTCAACTGACTTACGAGTTTCTAAAGTTGTATTAGATGACACATGGATATCGTATCGCATATTCATTTTCCGTTTTCCGAAAAGCATAATCTAAAACTTTTGCACTCCTATTAAGTAGGCTTTATCGAGCCGATTATCAACAAGTTTCATCCATTGCTTACTAGGTGCTATAATCTTGGAGGGTAAATAAAAGTTAAATTAAATAAAGATAAAAGATAAGAAAAATACTACGATGCACAGTACTTGGTACGATCAAATGCACACAACTGGATTCTCAAGAATTGGTATGAAATGGAGAAAGAACAGTCTCAAGATGCTAAGCAATGTCCCTAGAGTAGTTATTTTTAATGGCTTGATACTAAACTGTTGAATACCTACTCACTACACACCAGAGACAAATAGTGCTGATGCCAGATAAATGATCACTACATTTACTCCATTTTCACATAAAGGCAACAATGTTCTTAGAGCTCTCCAACTATTTCTAGAAAGTTTGTTCTAATGTCAGGATTTTATGAAGGTACATCCTCTCTTCTTTCATTTAGGTGGTGTACAAATACAGGACCTGAATCTGATTCATTCCACATCAAATTAGTGTGCTCAGATCAAAATTCAGGTCGATGTAATTGGACTCTACTGATCGATAGCCCTCGTCTTTCTAATTTAGTTGATCAAAATGCATTTAAGGAAGGGTATATATACTTACAATAGGCTCAACATGCTAAGGAATGTTCATAGCATGATACTAATCTGTTGAATACCTTTACACGGTTATTCACACACACCAGAGACAAATAGACAATCGAAAACATCTATTTAATATCACATAGTATAATACATGAAAATCACTCTTACCATTAAAACATCACCTACTTCTCAATTGTAGGTCAATTAATAAGCTATTACATATTCTCATTGATGAAACCCAACATATCTTAAGCTAAATTCTTTCTCGTTGTCTTTTTAAGATTAACCTACTGTTTGGCTCAAAAATTAATCGTTACTTTGTAAGCTTAAAATAATCAAAAGATAGGGAAGGGGTAAATCGTAATCAAATATAATGAACCTAGGAATAAGATCAACGTGACTATAGTATAAAGGTATTTACAAAAGTAAAGAACTTTAAGAGTAATTGTTTGTCACAGTTGACAAAGATAGAGAGAGAATGGGAGAGTTGTATTATTAGATAATAACACTTGGTCCTTTACAACAGGGAAGCCTCCCTTTATATAGAAAGGGTGCCTCCTTATTAAAACAATATACCGTTCAGATGTGGTCAACGTAACGTCCTTTTAATGGGACGTCCAAGCATAAGCGACGTCGTTCACGTTCTTATGCCCGAACTATGCCCTCGTTATAAGGGGCATATGAGAGTGGTCGTACCCTATCATTTGTGAGCGTAGGGAGGGCCGTATTTTGCCCCATACAGTTAATCCCTCCATTCATTGGAGGCGTATGCGGCATACGTCTTCAATGGGTGGAAATGTTGATCTATCATGGCATTGTTGATTTGTTGACACATGGTCTACTTTTTGAACTGACGTCGTCGTTCGCGTTCTTATGCCCGAACTATGCCCTCGTTATAAGAGGCATATGATAGGGGTCATACCCTATCATTTGTGAGCGTAGGGAGGGCCGTATTTGGCCCCATACAGTTAATACCTCCACTCATTGGAGGCGTATGCAGCATATGTCTTCAATGGGTGGAAAAGTTGATCCATCATGACATTGTTGATTTATTGACACATGGTCTACTTTTTGAACTGACATCACGGCCAGCATGCATCATAATTATACCTGCTCCCGAGATGGATCAGAGGGCGATTTGATGTTTTTGTTTCCCGCCCCCTTTTCGACACCAGCCTCTTCGATTTTCGTGTATTTGAGCCCTACAAATAGAGGGAAGGTTCAATATCTATTATTTTTTGAACTTATCTGACTTTTCACTCTCTTTTTTCATCTTCTCTGAAGGATATCAATATCTCTTGCTTTGAACCTTTGAGTTTTCTTTAAAGTCGGTTTCTTCAGTCGTCAACATCCTCATTCTTAGATAAATACTTATTATGGCAAGACGTGGCCAACAAAATAGGAGGGACCGAGATGAGACCTCTTCTAGGGTTCCACCATCTTCGGATGGTGGGAAAAAGGCCCAAAGACCCCTCGTCCCACTCAATGTGGACAATGTTCTTTCCAGATAGATTCATGCTCGAAGGGATTTTCCAACAAGATGCCCAACTCCCCTCGTGGGATCACTCCAAGTTTCTCCAATCTCATTTGGACGGCCTGTGGGGGGTGTGCCAAATTCCTGACCTAGTGGTTATGGAGACGGTCGGGGAAGACTTCGTTAATGTACACCGACCAGGGTTTTGTGCTTTTTATGAGTACCCATTCCTAATTGGGTATGAACTCCTAATGTACCTTCTGGCGGAGGAGCTTTGCCATTTTTATAATGTATGCCAGCTCAGCTTACTCTGTATAAATGGAAAGTGTGTCGCATTTTGACCACTTACGCGACTCAGGCCAGACTCGACATCTCGATCTATCATCTATAGTTGTTGTTTAGCCCCGACTTTATGAGGGGCTCTATGCTGCAGTTGAAGAGTCATGGCACAAAGGGCAAACTTTTCAGGCCGAATGATAAGCCCAATCGTCGCTTCTGGCTCAAATTTTTCTATGTTCAAATGGGGGACCTGGTGTACACCCCAGAGGATTCCCGGAGATGTGGAATCCAGAACGTGAGTGTTTCTACCCCTATTTGGTATTTTCGTAACTCTTGGCCGTTTAGTCTTTGTAAATCCTTTTTCGGCTCTCCTTCTCTTTTGCAACGAGGACTTCTCTACCCCGGCTTGTCGCAGATATAAGGTCGTAGGTGGAAAGAGTTATTCTCTTTGAGGAGGAATTCCGTACATGGTTGGCATTCCTCACCCGATATGGACCGTTAGGAATTGTGTCGATCAAAATTTGGGGATTTTGTTTTAAGTATTGTTGCTTGGCCTATTTTATTTTGGTAGGTCAGAGCACTCCCTGGAGGAGGAGAAGACGGAATGTTGCAGCCCTCTTAGCGGCGATGATCGATTCTGGGGACGAGTATGTGCCCCAGAAACCTTCAAGCGAGGACATCCCCGACGTCGCCCAGCCTGAGGCCGTGCCGGTGGCTAAGTCCACGAGTGAAATGACTCCTTCGCCTCCATCCCCTGGTCCTGAAGAGGAGGCTTCCAAAGGTGAAGAGCCGCCGGAGCGGAAGAGGCGTCGATTGTTAATTGGCAATGGGATTTCCACAGAGGACAGGAGGGAAAATGTGCCCAATCCAGAGTCGAGGCCAGTTTTATTGGCTGATACCATTCGCTCGGGAAGGCCGTCTCCCCAGAAGAGGGTGGTACCCGATATTTCCCGCGCGAGTGTTGAAGGGGACGACATGCCGGTTGGTGCCGAGGCAGTTGTCGACGAGGGAGGGCGGTCCTGAACGGGCCCCCACAACTGAGGACGTGCCGCAGTGGGATCACTCCCATTTGGAGATGGCGGCGGTTGGGCCTAACTGCGGGATCGTGATCCTGACCGGATATAACCTGTTGCTGGACAGAGAACCAGACTAGTAAGAAACCAGAGAACCAAAATAGTAAGAAACAAGTACAAAAGTTGACCGGCCATATAGTCTCCACATCATGATTCATCTCACTGTCCTCCGATAGATGCCATAATTGTTTTGCTGTCCTCAAGAAAGACAATAGACTCTAATGGATCTCTGAATGGGTCAAAGCCTTAAGAGAACTAAAAGCATATCTGTCTTCCCCATTCACTACTCGCCAAGACATTATCCGCTGAGTGTATCCTCATCTACTTGGTTGTGTCCGACGTGGCTCTGAGTGCGGTTTTAGTCCAAGAAAACAAAGGCACATAATCTCCTATTTATTACATTAGAAAAATCATGGTTGATGCCGAAATGAGGTATCCATACCTCAAAAAGCTAGCCCTAGATCTAGTCATAGCTTTACGGAAGCTTAGACCCTGCTTCCAGTGCCACCCTATCGCGATAGTAACGACCTTCTTCCTAAGGAGTATTCTGCACTGTTGGGACGATTAGATAAATGGTCTATAGAACCAAGTTGGCATGATATAACCTATCAGCCGCAGAAGGTGATAAAGTCACAAGTGATCGCTAACTTCGTCGCTGACTTTAGTGCAAAATTAATGCCTGAAGTCCAAAAGGAAACCGCCCATACTCCCACCCTTTAATTACACGACCTACGGATATTGTACATAGTTGGCACTTCAAACACACTAGGATCCGAACTGGAACTCGTGCTCGAGGTCTGAATATGCGAAGTAATTCATCAATTTATTCAATGCCCATATATGACTAACAACAAATCCGAGTATGGGCCATGATTGTAGGTTTAAAACTAGCGCTCAAGTACGGAGCGAAGCGTGTCATTCTACGGTGCAACTCTCAACTCATCATCAATCAAGTCACATGGACTTTGCGAATAAAAGAGCAGAGACTGCAAATATAGCAGGTCAAGATTTGTAAGTTATTACCCTAGTTCGACTAATGCCAACTCGACTAGATCCTCCGAGCATAGAATATTGAAGCAGACGGCCTTGCCAAGCAACCACAGCTAGTAAAGCATATCGGGGAAAGTGAGCGTGTTTACTCTCCTTCACTCACTGATCAACCAAATCGAGGTATGAACTATAAACTTAACTTGGGACTGGCTCAATCGTATCATCTCATATTTACAGGATGGGGTGCCCCCACCCGATAAAAATGAAGCAAGGAAACTGCGAAGGTAGGTAACTAGGTACAACATAATAAATAATGACTTATACAAAAGAACATTAAGCGGTGCTCTAGCAAAGTTCTTAGGACCAAATCAAACATGCCACGTCCTCGAGGAGGTGCATGAAGGCCACTATGGAGCTCATACCAATAATCGATCTCTTGCCAGATGCCTCATATGAGCGGGCTACTATTAGCCCACGATGAAAAATGAGGCCACCAACTTCGTCAAAAAGTCTGAGCAATGCCAAAAATATGCCCCCA
The DNA here is from genome assembly GCA_032618575.1 of Nicotiana noctiflora. Lineage (NCBI taxonomy): Eukaryota > Viridiplantae > Streptophyta > Magnoliopsida > Solanales > Solanaceae > Nicotiana > Nicotiana noctiflora. Next base: position 96,046 of record JASVEL010004202.1, read on the forward strand.
TGATTCACCAATCGGGTGGGAACCTTCACTCAGCCATTTTGGCCTAGCCTTTCGTCAAATAAAGAATGGATATCGTCGGACCCTCCCAACGGGACAAGGTAATGTACGATTCTTTTTAGTTTTAACTAACTATTTTTCCAAGTAGGTGGAAGCAGGTGCTTTCACCTAAATACACGAGCAAGAAGTGTTCACATTCATATGGATAAACATCATATGTCATTTCGGCATCCCCAATAAAATCAGTTGTGACAACAGGTCCCAGTTGACTGGAAAAATTGACCGTCGAGTTCTTTGAAAAATGGCACATCAAAAGAATACACTCCACTCCATATCATCTCATGGGTAATGGTTAGGTACAATCCTCTAACAAGTCAATATTGAACATCATGAAAAAAAGCACGAGAACACCAAGGGAATTTGGCCATAATTGCTACCAGAGATGCTATGGGCATACCATACAACACCGAAAACAAGCACGGGATAAATGCCATACTTAGTATTCTATAGGATTGACGCAATGATACCATTCGAGGTCGGTGAACCAGTCTAAGATATTCAAATGAGAGCGGGCCAAGATATGATAAAAGTAGAAGGCAAGACCTCGACAAAGTCGAAGAGCAAAGAGACATGGCCTACATAAAAATGGTAGCCCAAAAATAACAAGCAGAGCGGTAATACAACAAAAAAGCCAAGGATATGACACTCAAAGTCGGGCAATATGTACTCAAACCCAAAACACAAGCATGAAAGGACCCACGAGAAGGCAAACCAAGAACCAATTGGGACAGCCCATACAAAATCACGACAGTAGTAAGAAATGGTTCGTTCCAGCTAGAAATAATGAAGGAAAACTAATACCAAACAATTGGAATGTCGCCCACCTCAAATACTTCAACTTCTAAGGATAGACATCCCCTGAGTGAAACACTTTTTCCTTTCCCAAGTTTTATCCCAATTAGGTTTTCTTAGGGAGGCTTTTAAGGAGGAAATGAGGAAGACGTCTTGGATTTAAAAGTATTAAGTTCATTGCTCGACCTCTCAACTACTCTTCTAGGTTAACCAATGAACGTACAAAATAGACTAGACTCCTCCAATGTATACATGAACATCACGAAAACATGTAAACTTCTCTAATGAATGTATAAACAAAGAGAAACATGCAAACACATGAGTTTCTCATTTCTCTATCAGTTTTATACATTATGCAAATCTAAGATTCAACATTTGACCTTGTTCAACGAATTCAATCACGTTCGAATAAACTAAGAGTCAGCATTCAACCTCATTCGAATCGACTCACATTCGACCTCGTTCGAATAAACTAAGAGTCAATGTTCGATTATATTCAAATTAAATCATATTCAACCTCATTCGAATAAACTAAGAATCAATATTTCACCTTATTTGAATTGACTCACATTCGACATCGTTCAAAAAAGAACTAAGAGTCAATATTCGACCTTGTTCAAATTGACTCACATTAAACCTTGATCGAATAAACTCAGAGTCAACATTCGAACCCATTTGAATCCACTCAAATTGACCTTGTTAGAATAAGCTAATAGTCAACATATAACCTCATTTGAATCGACTCACATTCGACCTTGTTAGAATCAACTAAGAGTCAGCATTCAACCTCGTTCAAGTTAACTCACATTCGATCTTCTTCGAATTAACTAACATTCAAACTCATTCAAATTAATTAAGCATTCAACTTTGTTCGAATGAAGCATGATATGGGACTTCACCCAAGTTCAACCCAAAGATATGTTCGGCCATGTTCAAAATAACAGGAACCGACATGACTTTTCCGAAGAAAAACATTCGACGAAAAGTAAACGGGTCCAAGAACATACAGAAAAAATTGATGATCTTTCCATTCCAACAATAAAAATCTTACAAAGGGCCAGAGAGTCGCCCCCACAAAAAAGGGAAGAACAAACACTTAGTAGAAAAGCATCACACTACGTCATCTTCATTATTACTGCCCGGTCCATCACAATTACCTCTATCATCACCCCTGACATCAGAATACTTGTAGTCATACCAAGCATTATATTCAATCTCATCCAAGTCCTATTCATCATCACCGATCCCCTGCATAGTAGGGTCATAACCACATGCAAGCCTAGCATCACGTGCTTTAACACGGGCATCCTCAAAATTAGCCTCAGGAAACTTCCCTGCCATAATCAAGTTCCTATATACATCTATCTGAGCCTCAAGACAGAACCATATCTTGTATGAATGCCATGGAACATCAGGGAAAGTAGAAGCATGATAGGAGGACTGTTTAGCCAACAGCCTTGCCTTCTCGGCCTCAAGGATGGTGATCTGCTCCTTCAAATATGAAATATCTTTTTTGAGACCACCAATATGTTTGCTAGCCTCCGCCTCCCTGAGACCGGCTGTCTTAGCATCATTCAACCGCTCAACCCTAAGGACGTGAACAACATTATCCAGTTAGACCACCTACGCCAATACCGACACCCTGGCCTCTCCAGCCCTCTCTAGCTCAACAACCTTTTTAGCCAACTCACCACTGAAGCCATTGGCTCTAATCAAGTTTGATCATGCTTATCCTATAAGGAAGTTACCAGAGATTGTAGGTCGACATATTCATCTAGGACCCCCTTGTTCACTTCAATATCATCCTCCTTAATATTGAGTGTCCCCTGAAACTCACTGTATCTGTCGATGACTCTCATGATCTCACTGTCCTCCTATTTCAACTCTTCCTTAATAGATTGAAGGTTACCTCCAGTATGGTGTTGATCACACATATCAGGGTACTTATTGTGGAATAGGCTATACTTCATATCCATTTTCATAAAAAATCGCCTTTTTCTTCTCCGTTCGGTGATCACTCTTGATTTACAAGATAAGAGTCAAAAGAGAGAGAGAGAGAGAGAGAGAGCAAAAACAAAAGAAAAACAAAAAAAGGAAAAGTTAGTTTGAATGAAAAGGAGATAAACACAAGGCACGAGAACGAAAACAAAGGTAACTCACATGTATAGCCAAATCCAGATACGCGTAACGGGAGATCGATATCCTTGAATGACTATAGAGTCATGTTCTCTACGCTAGGGCAAAGAGGCACAAAAGAGGAGACCACGCTCTCCATGTTGGTCATCAAATTGTAATCTAAAGGGATGATGATTGAACGAGTGGATCCATCAAGTCTCAAGTCAACATAAGTAAGTCCCCCATCGAACATCTCCTCCTCCTCAGGGTTTACGTTTGAACCAAACTCAAGATCGTCGACAACCATATCTCCCTGTCTCTCTCTCTCTTTGGAAAAGTAAGGAATATCAACCATCTCAGAGGTCTGTCACACCTCCCTTTTTACTACCCCAACACTTAAAGCATATAAATACGCTCGTAGGGTATACCCCGACGCTCAAATACCCGAAACGGATAAAATAACGTAAGGGAAGGAGTTTTTCCAATTAAAGGACAGTCGGTTCGGGATTTTATTGAGATTAATCAGTCGCCACTTGGGAATGATAATGGTGTCCCAAGTCACCGGTTAATCCCGAATCCGAGGAATTTTGACTCTTAAAAATGTATGCGAAGCAAAGATCCGGATAAGGAACTCTGTTAACCCGGGAGAAGGTGTTAGGCATTCCCGGATTCCGTGGTTTTAGCACGATCGCTCCACTGTCGTTCTCGACTTTTGTTTGACTTAATTATAGGTTTTAACAACATAATGTGCTCTTACGCTAAGTATTATTTTTTAAGAATTTGCGGTATCGCGAAAACACGCCTCGAGTCATACCGCAACCAGTACGCCTATGACTTTTGGTGTATTTCAGCTTTTACCGAGATTTGGATTTGAGTCGCACCAAGTGCACACTCGTTCATAGGAAAGTATATTAAAATCGTACCCTAAAATAATCTATCGGCTTTTAATTGTTTTGGGTAAGACTATGGAATTAACTAGTAGTCTTCCCGAATGTAATTATGTTACGCCATTACTAAATGGGGGCCCCGCTTGTTATTCGGGCGAGGCTCATCCCAATTTAATTTTAAAGTCTCTATCCTAAGAGGTGTATATTGTGCTTTTCTATTTGTGTTTTTTCCTTAGCCGATTCCTAATATTAAACATTCCAGGCCCGTCGAATTTTGTTATTGGGCCTGGATCTTGGAACAGTCTTCAGCTTAATGCCAGATGTGCCCGAGCAGTCTTCAAATTTATATTTAGGCAGCCCAGTCGAGTAATGCCATAGTTCAGGCACACGTTACGTGTTGGACCCAAACCGAATGAATTAATAATAGCAAAACAGAAACGCAAATTCACAGTACGATAAATACACATAATTAAAAGGTAAAATTGAACATTTTTATTAATCAGAAAGAGGAAATTTGATACACAAAGTACTAACTTTAAGTCCAATATCTATGTACATGGAGTTGGATTAACAGGCTAATTCTAACTTTTATACTAACAATTGAGGTTCATACTAATTCTGGGTAAACGATTTGATTAGAGATGAAGTTTAAAGATCAATATTATTTCTAGATTAACTGCTAATTAATGAGAACTAAACTAACCGACTACTTTCACCTTTGTTTCTGTTGAACTAACATATATTAACAATGAAGTTTTAGACTAGGAAATCAATAATAAACAGTTCAGCTATGTGAGGTATGATCTATAGTCTAATTACTTGCTATGTTACCAAATTACTACACTAAGTGACTAATGAAATTTGCACAAGATTTATTAATGGATTTCTACTAATTGCCTTTATTTATTATTACATTACCCAGTGGCAAATGATTCACTACTTCTATTGACTATTCTTTGCTCTAACGACTTCACAGATGTTACTCTGGTTATTTAAAAGATAAAGAAGCTATTTGATTATCTATGAAAGCATGATGAACTGTTTAACCCGATTAACCCTGATATTTAAACTATCTGAATTTAAGATGAGCTATCCACAGGTTGCCCAACCATCTACTGATCTTAAACTTATTAGATATCCCAAATCTAATCCTAATTATTCAGTTGCAATAACCCGAACGTCTACCTCTAAGTGATTCAAAGACTTAAACACGTTTATACTACTGATTTTACTATGAGATAATGATTACTGGTCTTGCTGGTATTATTGACTAACTTATGTTTTAGGAGTTTTTATCTAATTAACTAGATGAGGTGCTAATTACTACTACTACTATACTACTACTATTACTAGGCTATTACATCATTTTTTGTTTATTGTTCTTTCCACTACTACAGACTACTACGACAAACCAATTACAAAAGAAACTAATAATATCAAACTATGATCTACATATAACAGCATAAACTCAAATCTGGATCTTCATTTTTATTTCATCAATGCGTCAATACAACAATCATTCATAGAGAAGTGTACCTGGATGAATAAGGAAAATCCGATGAGTTCTAAGGGGAAAGAAGCAGCAATCAGCAAGGATTCAGCAACAATGCAACAGTAGAGTAGTAATGAACCAAGTAACACAACAACAGAGAGTATGAAGTAGCAAAGCAACAGAAAATCCAGACCAAACTCGAGCAGAATAACCCAGCAAATCAATAGAAATCAGCAAGCTCAAACTCGAGAATTCCCAGAAAAATTATTACTAACTTGCTATGTTTTTCTCTGAACTTTCTTCTTAACAGCTAGCCTAAAAATGATTTTTCAGATTGCTCCCAATTGGAACCCCTTTTCAGCCCTTTTTTAGAGGTATATATAGTTGTAGTAAGGGCTGATGACTTGGGAAGAAAGTATGGGATTAATCCCACTTCTCCCCTCTAAAATTTATGAAATATACACTAAAGTCCCATTTCAGTTAATAGAAATCCTTCCAGCATGTGCTGCTGGAAGGTTCTAAAGATTCCTTTTTATGGGTTTTTACTAGTGTATCCCTAAGGGTTTGAGATTTTTACAGATTTCCCTTTTTAGGGAGACCATTATACCCTTAAATCTCTGCAAAATTGCAGAAATCAGAGGTACAAAGGACTCCCTTACCCTCTTAGGTTCTAACTATTTACTATTTTACCTTTTTAACTTCCCATTGTGCCCCTAAGGGCACTGCTGATTTACTAGTCTACCTAGGTCAGATTTTCAGCTTCTTTTGAACCTATTTAACTAATAGCCAGCCCTTGCATTGGTATTTAAGGGCTGGCCATTTTTGACTTAAGGACTTATTTCATTTTTAGCCTATTTAAACTAATTCCAATCAATTAAGACCAATTTATTCCATTTTAAAGCTAATTGCAGGCATAGCCTGCTTTATTATTAAAAGTAACACTTTAAAATCTAGCTAGTCTCAAGTTGAGACTTGGCTTGGGTAATTAAACCCAATTATTGAACATTTGGGCCCAAAACCTTTGCAGGTTTGGCCACTCTGCTGTTCAGGGCTCTAAAGAGAGCCTGGGCAAGTCTGCATTTGCAGACTTAGCCACTTTGCACAACCAGCCACTTTTAAAGTGAGCTGTGTGTTATGGCCTTATAGAATAGGTCAACCCTTTGCAAGGTTGACCATTCTTAGGCCAATTATTTAACTTATAACCTGTTTTTGTTCATTTTAAGTTTTATCCTATTTAAAAACTAGCCATTTATGAAATCCTAACACTAACAGCTATACCCAATTCACCTAAAGTATGATAAGCATTTAACAGTGTTCACACTAACAATAAACCTAATGCAAACTCAGTCATTTTGACATACAAATGCACACATAGTCATATGAAACCAAGCAATATTCATCAGTCAATTAAAATTCAGAAGGAAGGTTTGATAATGATGAATCTTAATTAATCAACTCTCATGGCTCAATTTCATATATCAAAGTGTTAATTAACATCAAGCAGACCTAATTGCAACCAATTTATGCTAGATGATTCATTGAAAGACCCAAAGCATACTCAAGATTCATGAGCACAAACATATAGACTCTAAATTCTCAAGAAGAAATGAAACATGACTTATTTTAAACAGGAGAACAATGGACCTTAGCAGAACAATATAAGAATGGTATTCAACCAGACCTACTAATCTAAAACTTTTCCAAATACCAACCTAAATCTAATACAAATGCATGATAGATAACATGAAGATGAAGAACAAAAGGATCATGGAGAAACAGTGGAAAAGAAACAGGAAAGATTAATCAGGATACTACAAAAACAACTTAGTGTAAAGATGAAAAGAGAACAAAGTTAAGCTAATATTAGAACTAAGCATGCATGACAATAAGAGAAGGCTAGATTATAGAAGCTAAACAGATCAAGGACTGTAACATTTACAAGATGAGGAAGGAAAAGGGAATCAAGGTGACTCTTTTGACTCAACAGAAACAGAACATGATTTGAAACAAGCAAAACAAAAGAACTCCATGAAGATAAATGAGATAAAAAGGAAGCCTAGTTCTATCATAGATCATTAAAGTCAAAGCATCAAGAGTGGTCAAAACAGATCCAAACTATATAAAAAATGAAGGAAAGAAAAGGAACCAAAGTAACTCAAACTTATTATCTATGACTTTAAGCATCAAACAGAAGAAATAAAAGACGAAGATCAACGACCATGCTTTTTGCAATGAATCAAAAACCAACAGTTAAAACGACAAGGAAAAGATGAAACCTCTGAACTTAGAGCAAACAACCATGGGATTAACATGACAAATAACAGGATCTCATCATTAACAGGCTAAAGAGGAGCAAGCTAAGAAGCCTTATGACTAATTATCAGAGCAACTTGCACAGAGATATAAAATAAACTATAGAATCATGAGAACATAATCAACCAGAGCCAAATCATGGACAAAGCGTTAATCAGAAAAGGAAAAGAAACAGATACAAAAATCCTATAACTAACATATTGAGAAGAACTAGTTAAGATTTAGAAGGAGAACAGATTAACATGTGAGGATATACAAGACAAATTGAAGCGAAAGAAGATAGGCAGAAAGAGAAGAAACATAAGATCAAACCGAACGAACCCTAAACTAAAATGCGAAAGCAAAGATCAAAGAAGACAGAACAAAATAAGCAAATACAAACAAATCATAATAAGCAAGAAGGCTCAAAAAGAACAGAGAAAAAGGGGGGAGGGGGGGACTTAGCTTAGCGGGGCCTGTCCCCCGAGCTTCCTACTCCTCTTTCTTTTCTTTTCTTTATTCTTCTCAAACCTTATTCTCTTCTTCTTGTTTTCTTTTCTTTATTTCTTTTCAGACCCTTTTTTTTCAATTTTCCTTCTCTGGTTTTCTTTTAATGCTTAAAGACGAAGCCTTTTGGGTTTTGGGTTTAAAGGGGGATGTTCTGGGAGAGTAAAGGGTGGATCTTGGGTGGTTTTAAGTTTGGGGGTCGCCGGAGTTAGGGTTCCGACGACCTTCTTTGGGATATTCGAGGAGTTCCAGGTATATTTGAAGGGAATGAGTGGTAGGGTTGGGTAGATCGGACCAAGGCGGTCCGATTGGCATTGGTTTGACGGGGAGTCTCATTGTTTGGTGGTCACCGGTGGTAGGTTCCGGTGACCGGAGCTCGAGAAGAAAGGTGTGTTTTCTAAGGGTTTCAGGTGTTTGATGGAGTGAAGAAGAAAGAGAAGAAGAAGGGGAGGGTTAAAGGAGCCGGCGACCACCGTGGAGGGTGGTGGCCGCCATGGCTAACTAAGCTTCTTGGTGAGGACGATGAAGAAGATGAGAGGAATGGGGAGGGTTCTAAAGGCGGCTGGTCTCTAGGGTTAACGAAATGGCGACCTTTGTTCAGACAAAAGCTTTTTATAGCCGAGGGGTTTGAGGAGATCTGAGCCGTTGATTTGATGAAGATCGACGGCTCTGGTGTGCGTTACTTAAACGACGTCGTGTCGTTACTAATGGGATAAAAATCAATACCTTTAGATCAATCTAATCGGACGGCTCGAATTAACCCTCACATCTCAGTTGATTAAATAAATACTCTAATTATTCTAACCGATGGATCTAGCCTGAATGAACGGTTGAGATTCGATCTCTACACATACCAGACGGGCCACCTCTTGGGCCAATACATTTGGGCCTCTCAATTCGATTTCAATTGGCCCAGTTTTAATCAAACCTATGTATTTTTGTATTTTCTGGTATTTAACTATTTTTATGTATTTTCCTTTTTTTTGTATTTTATTTTCTTTTTCTTTTATGGAATATTATAAAACCTAATTTCCTACTTACTCTAATTATCTAATATTTTTTGGCAATTTTCTACTATTTTTTCCTAATTTCCCCTACTTAACACTATTTTTTACTAATTTTCTTAAAATCTAACTAATTAAACTAACAAATTAATTACCTAGCATATTTTTTGATTTTCTTCTAATTTCTACTTATTCAAACACAAAAGTATAGCTAATTCCAAACAAAGCAAGTAATTGCATTAAAAAACATACTTATTTTAATTTTGGAATTAATTGCTCAGTGCAAAAATCATGTGCTCACAGCTGCCCCTCTTTGCTCGGGAACACGAAGAGTTTCAGTGCAAAGACAAGTGAGCAGTAATGAGAGATTTTTGCACATTGGCACATTCCGTGAAAGCATTTTTTGAAAACCTTTTGACCGCACCCTGCTTTAGAGGTTGCCTACATATTCTGGGCTAAACAGGAATCAGGTCAGTGCAGTTCGGGAAGGTCTGGCAGTTTAAAACTACCAGACTCACTGTTGCATTGACACTGTTGAGACTTGCCGACTTACTCCTTATTACACCGGGGGGAAAATGTAAAATGAAGAAGTTATTCTAAGCTATGATCCTACAATTACAATTGTTCCTAATCTAGCTTTTGCTCTTCTTCCCTTTCCAGTGATGCAGAATCTCTTTCTTTTTGTTGATTTTCTTTGATGCTGACTCTCCTTTTTGTTGATTTTCTTGTTTTTCCCTTTTTTGATTTTAACTGGAATTTTTGGATCTCGAGCTGAACCTGCTCAAAACAAGACAACAAACTACCTCTTTTTTTTTTCTTTTTCTGCCCCAGTATGGGCTTTTAGCTATATAAACCATGATGTGCAAAAATGTATTCCCGTATTTGAAGGTGGGCGCCTAACTGAATTTAAACGTGAAATGCGATGCAGAAAAGTATTCCCGTATTCGAAGGTGGGCGCCTAACTGAAATTAAACGTGTAATGCAAATGCAGAAAATATTACCGTATTTGAAGGTGGGCACCTAACAGAACTTAAACGTGCAATGCAAATGCAGAAAAGTATTCCCGTATTAGAAGGTGGGCACCTAACAGAATTTAAACGTGCAATGCGATGCAGAAAAATATTCCCGTATTAGAAGGTGGGCACCTAACAGAATTTAAACGTGCAATGCAAATGCAGAAAAGTATTCCCGTATTAGAAGGTGGGCACCTAACAGAAATTAAACGTGCAATGCGAATGCAGAAAAGTATTCCCGTATTTGAAGGTGGGCACCTAACGTAAATTAAACGTGCAATGCAAAATGCAGAAAAGTATTCCCGTATTAGAAGGTGGGCACCTAACAGAATTTAAATGTGCAATGTGAATGCGGAAAAGTATTCCCGTATTAGAAGGTGGGCACCTAACAAAATTTAAACGTGCAATGCAAATGCAGAAAAGTATTCCCGTATTAGAAGGTGGGCACCTAACAGAACGTGCAATGCAAAAAATGTATTCCCGCAGCCTGAGGACTGGGGAGTGGATTTTAAAAGATGTTACCTTCCTCTTTTTGGTATTTTCTTTTACCAAATTATCTCTCGCCTGTGAATTTCTCCACTTATTCGGCGGACTTTCTCTTTTTGGTATTTTCAATTTTCCACATTGGTCACATTCACTTTGAAGTGATTAGTGACAATTTGTTCCTGCATGAATCAAAATTTATTAGATATAAACTGCTGGCAACTGGCATCTGCCGTCCCCGCTTCTTATTGCTTCCTTTGTTTTTGCTTTTCTCATGTTGCATGACTTTCAACTGCTTGTCCCTTGCAAACTCTTTTTGTATTTTCTCGTTTTTTCCATTTTTGTTTTGTTTTCTTTTCCTTTAGCCATGTTTGCCAAGCTTCCTTATTTCTTTGCCAACTCTTCCTTTTTTCTGCCCCAGTGTTGTTTCAGCTTTCGTTATCAGGAGCTGGTAGTTAGCTCTCAAAAGGTAAGCAATGAAATGCAGAAAAAATGAAAGAAGGGTAAGGGTGTTTTGGAGAGATGATAGAACTTATCTGGGTATTTGCTGGCTGATTCCGCTGACCATGCCATGTATTTAAACTCTGACCCAGTTCGTTCCAATCATTATTATGTCTTCGAATTGTTTCCAACCCAAACCGATACTGTTTTTGTTACCTTTTCTCTTCCTGATGGTCCTCATGATCGTTCTACGGTGCCTCGAAAGGTTTTCACCAATAGAACTCTCTCATTTATTCTCTCAACCTCACAATCATCTCGCAGTGCCGATTAAGGTTTTCACTGATGAGACTCTCTCATTTTTATTTCTCTCAAACTCACAATCGCCTCACAGTGCCGGTTAAGGTTTTTACTGATGAGACTCTCTCATTTTTTTCGTTTTTTTTTTCATTTTTCCTTTTTGTATTTTGTTTTCTGTACCATGGGTATTATCCGATGCTTCGCCCCTCCTTCGTTGTGTTTGTTATCACTTCGGAATTGATCAGAAGGTCTTTCTTTGGACTGTAACGTGGCTTTTGGATGAGTTAAGAAAGAAAGGTATAAAGGCTCAAACTTTCACGAGGGTTCAAAATATTTACAACTCTCGGAATTATTAAACATAACTTCTGCCCCAGTTTCAATATGTGGGGAATTTTGGATTTTTTCTTTATTGTGACTGAACCTCAGAGAGGCTGCCTACGTACCCTTTCGGGATCAAGTCAGACGTAGTTCATCCAACTTTATTAGTTAGATGGATTTCTTTTTGACTTTTTCCCGATTTCTTTGTCTTTTTCTTTTCATTTTTTTCATTTTTTTTTCATTTTCATTTTTTTTTCCATCATTTTTCATTTTGGCAATTTTGATCTTATTGCGCTAAAGCGATTCCGAGAGAGGGATATGAAAGAATATATTCATTAAGGCTCAAAAGGGGTTATCAACGGATAAAGTGTTTGGATAGAGAATAAAACGCCTTCGTCATTTCAATTCCAAAATCACAACAAAATACAAAACACAAAATTGAAAAGGAATCATACATAGTATCTTTTGACCTGCATCTGAATTGATAGCAGTCTCTACACACTTTCCTTCAACATCTATTAAATACAATGCTCCATTGGACAACACCCGTGATACCACAAACGGTCCCCGCCAATTTGGCGCAAACTTGCCCTTCGCCTCGGCCCAATGCGGTAAGATACGCCTCAATACAAGCTGTCCGATTTCAAACTTTCGAGGCCGTACCTTCTTATTGTATGCTCTGGCCATTCTTCGGTGATACAACTGCCCATGGCAAACCGCGGCCAACCTCTTCTCATCAATCAAACTCAACTGTTCCAAACGGGCTTTTACCCATTCATCGTCATCTATCTCAGCTTCGGCTATGATTCGTAATGACGGTATTTCTATTTCTATGGGTATAACAGCCTATGTTCCGTACACCAGTGTATAAGGTGTGGTTCCGATAGAAGTACGCACCATCGTGCGGTATCCCATGAGAGCAAAGGGTAACTTTTCATGCCATTGCCTGGATCCCTCCACCATCTTTCGGAGAATCTTCTTGATATTCTTATTTGCCGTTTCTACTGCACCATTCGCCTTTGGCCTGTAAGGTGTGGAATTGCGGTGTGTGATCTTAAATCTTTCACAAACTTCCGCCATGAGATGACTGTTTAGATTGGCTCCATTATCCGTGATAATCACCTTGGGGATTCCAAATCGGCATATAATATTCTCATGCACAAAATCCACCACCGCTTTCTTCGTCACCGCCTTGAACGTCTTTGCTTCAACCCACTTGGTGAAATAATCAATTGCAACCAAAATGAACCTATGCCCATTAGAAGCAGCTGGATCTATAGGGCCGATAACATCCATGCCCCAAGCAACAAAGGGCCAAGGTGCTGACATTGTATGCAACTCATAAGGCGGGGAGTGGATCAGATCCCCATGTACCTGGCATTGGTGACATTTCTTTACATACCTGATACAATCACGCTCCATGGTGAGCCAGTAATACCCAAGCTCTCAAAATCTTCTTTGCTAAAACATATCCGCTCATGTGGGGTCCACATACTCCGGCATGTACTTCAATCATGATTTCATCTGCTTGTCGTGCGTCCACATACCGCAATAAACCCAGATCTGATGTTCTTTTGTATACCACTCCTCCACTAAGGAAAAATCCATTGGCTAGACGCCTGATGGCTCTCTTCTGGTCTCCAGTGGCTTGCTCCGGGTATTTGCCAGCTTTCAAGTATTCTCTAATATCATGATACCACGGCTCTCCATCTGATTCTTCTTCCACAGCGAAGCAATAAGCATTCTGATCTCGGACTTGGATCTGGAGCGGATCTATGTATGTCTTGTCTGGATGATGCAACATAGAGGACAGTGTGGCCAAAGCATCCGCAATCTCATTGTGCATTCTTGGGATGTGCTTGAACTCTATAGACTGGAATCTTTGAGACAACTCGTGCAAACAATACCGATAGGGTATCAATTTCAAATCTCGTGTCTCCCATTCCCCTTGAATTTGATGTACCAAAAGATTCGAGTCACCCATGACCACAATCTCTTGAATACCCATGTCAATTTCCATCCTTAATCCCAAGATGCACGCCTCATATTCGGCCATGTTGTTGGTGCAGAAAAATCGAAGCTGAGCTGTGACGGGATAATGTTGACCCGTACTTGAAATGAGTACCGCTCCGATACCAACGCCCTTGCTGTTAACGGCTCCGTCAAAGTACATTTTCCATCCTGGTCTCTCATCTTGCTCCATCTCCTCGACAATCATTGCCTCCTCATCCGGAAAGTACGTCTTCAATGGTTCATACTCATCATCCACCGGATTCTCAGCTAAGTGGTCTACAATAGCTTGTGCCTTCATTGCCGTGCGAGTCACATAGATAATGTCAAATTCTGTGAGCAAAATCTGCCATTTGGCCAGTCTTCCCGTAGGCATAGGCTTCTGAAATATATACTTCAGAGGATCCAGTCGTGATATCAAGTACGTGGTATATGCTGACAAATAATGCTTTAACTTCTAAGCTACCAGAATCAACGCACAACAAGTCCTTTCAAGTTGAGTGTATTTCACCTCATAGGATGTAAACTTCTTGCTGAGGTAATATATGGCTTGTTCTTTCTTGCCTGTCTCGTCATGTTGACCCAGTACACAACCGAAGGAGTTATCAAGCACTGTAAGATACAAAATCAAAGGTCACCCTGGTTCTGGAGGAACTAACACTGGAGGATTGGCCAAATATTCCTTGATCTTGTCGAAGGCTTCCTGACACTCGTCGGTCCATTTCACTGCCGCATCTTTCTTCAACAACTTGAAGATCGGCTCACACGTTGATGTCAATTGAGCAATGAATCGACTAATGTAATTCAACCTTCCTAGTAAACTCATTACCTCCTTCTTGTTCTTCGGCGGAGGTAGACTTTGAATAGCTTTGATCTTTGATGGATCCAGTTCAATAACTCGCCGACTCACTATAAACCCCAGTAATTTCCCTGAAGGTACTCCAAAGGCACACTTCGCCGGATTGAGCTTTAAATTGTAGCTCCGGAGTCTTTGGAAAAACTTCCTCAAATCTCTCAGATGATCAGGTTGTTTTCTGGACTTTATGATGATATCGTCCACATATACTTCAATTTCTCGATGCATCATATCATGGAACATTGTGGTCATTGCCCTCATGTAAGTTGCCCCGGCATTCTTCAATCCAAACGGCATTACTCTGTAACAGTACGTTCCCCAAGGTGTAATGAAGGCAGTTTTCTCAGCGTCTTCTTCGTCCATAAGGATCTGGTGATAACCGGCATAACAATCCACAAACGAACCGATTTCATGCTTGGCACAATTGTCGATCAATATGTGGATGTTTGGCAATGGGAAGTCATCCTTCGGACTGGCTTTGTTGAGGTCTCTATAATCTACACACACTCTGGTTTTTCCATCTTTCTTTGGGACCGGCACAACATTTGCCAACCAGGTGGGGTATTTGGTGACTCGTATGACCTTTGCCTCAAACTGCTTATTCACCTCTTCTTTTATCTTCACACTAATGTCCGTTTTGAATTTCCTTAACTTCTGCTTTACCGGCTGGCATTCGGAATAGATAGGCAACTTGTGTACCACCAAATCAGTGCTAAGCCCGGGCATGTCATCATAGGACCAGGCAAAGATGTCCTTAAACTCATGTAACAACCTTATCAATTCATCCTTGAGGGATGCCTCCAAATGCACACTAATCTTTGTTTCTCGGACATCATCTTCGCTCCCCAAATTTACAGACTCCGTATCACTCAGATTCGGTTTGGGTTTTTCCTCATATTGTTTCATGTCCTTGCTTATTTCCTCCAGGGCTTCCTCATCCTCACATTCTATTTCGCTATCTTCCTCAATTTCTTGTATGGTAACGTGATTGTCAGAACTGGGTCTAGAATCCTTCACGCATGACATGGCATCAAAATCAACACATGTAAAACTGTACAAAAGGAAAAATAAAGAAAAATAAGGCAAAAGTGAAGAAAAGGAAAACTGCATTTCATTGATAAAAAGAACGACCAAAGTTCGGGATACATGGTGATTTTCTTTTCATGAGGGGGGAATGGGGAAACTATAATAATAACAATTTTGGGAAAGCAATGATGGAATTTTGGAGCTAACTACCAAGACTCCTTCCTGATAGGGAAAGGAGCAGCTTCCCAATTGTTCAACATGATTCCAGGTCCCACAAACTGCACATCCATTTTGCTTGTACCTTCCCCTGCTTCAACCATATTCACCTTCCAAAACATCTTCTCAAAACTCAGCATTTCTTCATCAAGATGGGTCTCAATGCACTTTGTCGCAGCAGATGTCCGATATTTTGTACCAGGCCTGACGAAGGTGTCGGATAATTTGGGTATGGGTTTGGGCAAGGTCTAGTTCTTTTTGGCTTTTGAGGCTCTCTGGATGTCGGCAAAGGTGGGTTTGAACCCTAAGCCGAATGTACCTTTGTTTTCTGGAAGCTGAACCGGCTGAATAACTCCCTGCAATGCTTTGCCCAGTCCCTTCCCCGGTGCAAATCCGTTTCTAAGCATCTCTTTGGCCACCATCACAGCAGTTGGTGCCATCATAGGGATCGGCAACTTCTCCCCTTCAGCAATTCTGTTCACCACAATAGCATCTGTCACTTGGTAGACCCAAGGACCTCTATCCCCATCAGTATCATCAAACGGTGTCACCACATTACAAGCATTTTCTTCCCCATGTACTACAATCTCTTGTTGTTCCCACTCAAACTTGACCATCTGGTGTAGAGAAGATGGTACTGCCTTGGCCGCGTGAATCCAGGGTCGGCCTAACAATAAGTTATATGACACAGCAATGTCGAGCACCTGGAATTCCATAGTAAAACCAACAGGACCGATGGTCACCTCCAGAATAATATCTCCCAATGTGTTTTTGCCCCCACCGTCAAACCCTCTCACGTTTATACTGTTCTTCCGGATTCTGTCCGGACTGATGTTCAGCTTCCCCAAAGTCGACAGCGGGCAAATGTTAGCGCTTGATCCGTTGTCAATCAATACTCTAGTTACTACTGACTCTTCACTCTTTAACGTAAGGTACAACGCCTTATTGTGCTCAGTTCCCTCCACAGGCAGCTCCTTATCAGAGAATGTGATCCTATTAGACTCGAAAATTTTGTTGGTAATCTTTTCCAAGTGGCAAACTGAAATCTTTTCCGGAACGTGAGCCTCCTTTAGAATCTTCATCAGAGAGCCCTCCTGTGCTCTCTTCTGAGTGTATTAGCAAAGATAGCAAAGAGATCTGGGCAGGGGTCTTCCTCAACTGCTCAACTACCGAGTACTCTTGTGACTTCATCTTCTTGAGGAATTCCTCCGCTTCCGCCTCTGACACTGGTTTCTTCAATTGGCTCTCTTTTACTGCTTTCATTTTTCTCAATTCTTCTGGAGCAAAGCATCTTCCAGACCGGGTGAGTCCATGCGTTTCATTAATTTCACCAGAAATCTCTTTTCCTTTATGAACCACTGATACCTTGTTATAGTTCCAAGGTACAGTCTTTGTACTCACCACCGGCATTTGCACTACCGCCTTTATAATTACGGGCTCTGTACTTGCGCCTTTCACAGACACAATCATCTTTGCACCTGGCACTACCACTTTCAAACCTCCCACCACTACTGGCTTTCCTGTTGGTTTCTCAACAATCGCTTTCTCTTTCACAGCTTCCTTTTCTACCTTGCCACTTGACTTTATCATTATCATAGCCTGAGATGGTTTCTGACTGCTATCACCTTGCATCAATTCTATCATGTGTGTCTCGTGGTGATTTGGCAGCGGATTCTGGGTAATGTTCGGGGCTTCTGGAGCCTGAACTTCAATTCTCCTATCATCAATGAGATCCTGAATGGCGTTCTTCAACTGCCAACATTTTTCGGTATCATGACCCAATGTTCCCAAACAGTATTCACATCTAACAGAAGGATCAAGATTTTTCGGGGGTGGGTTTGGAACTTTAGGTGCAAC
The DNA here is from genome assembly GCA_032618575.1 of Nicotiana noctiflora. Classification (NCBI taxonomy): domain Eukaryota; kingdom Viridiplantae; phylum Streptophyta; class Magnoliopsida; order Solanales; family Solanaceae; genus Nicotiana; species Nicotiana noctiflora. The sequence goes on from JASVEL010004202.1 coordinate 113,709, forward strand.
TGGGCTTAGCATCCCCAACTCCTTCAACCTATGATAAAGGCTGGTATATGATTCCCCGAGAGGGGTGAATGTTTTTCTTGCCTTGTTTCTCCACTCAGAGTCAGGCCTGGGCTTATTTTGGTTTCTGTAAGGTTTAGAGGTCGGGTATGTGTTCTGGGTGTGGTAAACATTGTGTGGAGCTTGAGCTCTCCACACATGGGGTGGTGGTGGTGGGTAGGCTTGGGCTTGTGGGTGGTGGTAATGTGGGACTGTTGGTGGGTATGGTGGTGGTGGTAGGTTATATGGGTTTGATGTATTGTATGGGTTTGGCGGGTAAGATGGTGGTGATGGGTTTGGTGGGTGCTGGTGGTAGGGTCTTGGCGGATGATGATGCGGGTTACGACTCCATGGCCTGCTCTCTACAGTTGCTACCTCTTCCTTCTTCTTCTTTCCCAATACTCCTCCGTTTCCCGTTTGTATAGCTTGATTGGTGGCCTTGATGGCTGAAAAACTCATGATTTTATTTGTTTTCAATCCTTCCTCTACAAAGCTTCCCATTTTCACGACTTCATTGGAACTCTTCCCAATCGCCGACACTAAATGACCGTAGTATGTAGGCTCCAGAGCCTGTAGAAAACAATCCACCATCTCCCCCTCCTTCATGGGTGGATCTACTCTCGCGGCCTGCTCCCTCCATCTGAAACCGAATTCTCTAAAGCTTTCCCCTGGCTTCTTTTCCATTTTTGTAAGGGATAGCCTGTCAGGTATGATCTCCAAGTTGTACTGAAAGTGACTTGCAAAGGCTTGTGCTAGGTCATCCCATACGAACCACCTTGTATGGTCTTGTTGGGTATACCATTCTAAAGCTGAACCACTTAGACTCTGGCTGAAGTACGCCATCAATAACTCATCTTTACCTCCTGCACCTCTCATCTTGCTACAGTATCCTCTGAGATGAGCTACTGGATCCCCGTGTCCGCTATACATGTCGAATTTTGGCAACTTGAATCCCACGGGAAGCCTGCACCTCGGGGAATAGACACAGGTCTTTGTAAGCTACACTCACCTGCCCTCCTAGTCCTTGCATAGTGCGGAAAGCATTCTCTAGACTTTTCACTTTTTTGGCCATCTCTTCCTGCCCGGCATTCTTAGCAATTCTTTCTTCACTTGTTTCTATCAAAGGAGCATAAGACTCATGTTGTCGGAAAGTTGGCTCTGGAGGGTAGTAGTGAGGATCATGTATATGAAACATCGGTTCACTGGAGGATTTGTGCATAGCAGCGGGTGGAGGTGCCACATACACGAGAGCAACTTGGGGTATGTGAGGTGGTGCTTGTTTGACTAGAGGTGGTGGTATCTGGGAGGTGGAGGCATAATAGTGAGGGTAATCGGGGTAGGTGGAGGATGAATTCATTGTAGGTGGTTCAGGTTTGGGGTTGGCCGGAGGGACATAGGCAGGGTTGGCAGGGTAAGCTAGTAGGGGTTGACCTCTAGACCAGGCCTGGTACATCTCGGCCATCTGCTGCCTCAGTTTGTACATTTCCTCCTTCATTCCTGCCACATCCACAATCTCTTCTTCGTGAGCAGGATCCACAATAGTTGCTTCAATTTCCTGGGACACAGCTTTCGTCATCTTTTTGTATCTGGTGTTGTATGGGTGGGTAGCCAGAATGCCAATTGCCTAGAGAATCTGAACTCACAAGCATCAACACCCGTTAGTTGTTAGCGCATGAATAAAGTGCAACGACTTTAAAAACAAACACATTTCCTTGAGTCGTTATGCATCATCCCGGCCATTGCTCATTTGGACCAATCACTTTTCTCTCTTTCCGCTCTTTTTCTTTTCTTCCTTTTCTTTCTTTTTCTTTCTTTCTTCTTTTTTTTTTCTTTTTCTTCTTTTTCTTTTCTTTTTCTTTTTTTCTTGCTTTTTCTTTCTCTCCTTTTTTTCTTTCTTTTCTTGCTTTTTCATTTCATCTCTTTTTCCTTGTCATTTTGTCACGACCCAAACCCCGGTCGTGATGGCGCCCAACACATTGCTAGGAAAGCCCGACCATCTTATCCAATTAAACCAGCCAAGTATAATTAATACCGATTAATCGGCATGATTAGCCTGTTTTCATAACAAATTAAGGAGTATATAAATGAAATACAAGAACACAGTCCCAACCAAATCGTGGTGTCACAAGTCTGAGCCTCTACAAATGAGATCTACTACACAATCAAGTCTAGGCAGAATGGAGACAACTGAATGATACAAACAAAGAGGTCAAGTACTGCGAACGTCGGCAGCTACCTCGAAGTCTCCACAGAATGGGGATAATAAAACAGTTGCGATAGCTCAACTGCCCTCCTGAACCTGCATATCTGCACAAAAAGTGCAGGGGAGTGGGGTGAGTATATTTCAACTCAGTGAGTAACAATAATAAACAATAACTGGAAGTAAGAACTCCTGTACTGTCACTAAACAGTTCTAAGGCAAACCCCCACAGGTAAGTCATCACTACAATGAGATCTCTGATCTCCAGTCCATATCCATCTCAACTAGGTCCCACACTGACCACATCCTCACTCGTACCACTACAGTGTACAGCCATCTCAATATATAGAGACATATACATATGTCTATAACAACTAAGTATTTACGTACTTATAAGGATATTAATAAGTATAATGTTGCGGCGTGCAGCCCGCTCCAATACATATACCGCTGCGGCGTGCAGCCCGCTCCAATACATATACCGCTGCGGCGTGCAGCCCGCTCCATTTAACGTCGACGGCGCTCACCGGGGGTGTATACAGACTTCGGAGGGGCTCCCTAGGCCCAAGCGCTACGGTGCTATGGCGTGCAGCCAGGTCCACCATAATCACTGCGGCGTGCAGTCCGACCCAATATATATACATATATATATACATATATAATTATACTACGCGGCGTGCAGCCCGATCCCATAATATACCAGCTCTCACTGGAATGTGTGCAGACTCGGACTCCGAAGGGGCTCCTACAGCCCAAGCGCAATAATACCGTGGCGTGCGTCCGTCCCACACGTATATTACATGTATATTACATGTATATTACTGGCGTGCAGTCCGATCCAATATATATATTACATGTATATTACATGTATATTATCGCGCGTGCGTCCCGATCCAATATATATACCGCCGCGGCGTGCGCCCGATCCAAAGATAGGTATATATATATAATACCTCGTAACCGGTCCTCGACCCTATCCCCACTCAATATGTGCTTGGCCTCTCGTGCCCAATATAATATATCACAGCTGGGTCCTAGACCCTATCTCTACCAATATAGACTTGGCCTTTCGAGCCCACTCACCTAGAATAGGGAATTCCACCCTAGATAATCTCTCTCAATGTACACATCTAGTACGGGCTCATATTATGCTATACAACTAGAGCTACGACTGAGTGTATGTTTCCAATCACGATATAATGGTCACCTAGCTCTATAGGTTCCCTAATACTCTACAGATCGGCACAAGGCCCCAAACATGGCTATTAGCCCAATTGTACAGTTATAGTCTCCGTAACAGTCATACAACACAATGTTCTATTAGCCGGGAAGGACTAAGTCCGAACCCCTAATCACAATGTCACCACGCCCGTTATGGAACGCGCGTCTCATCTCAATATAGCACTGTGAAGTGCTAGTACGGGGTTTCAAACCCTCAGTACATTGTTTACTACTACCACTCACCTCGAACCGGTAGAAGCTTCAATCCGCCTTGCGCTTGCCTCGCAAATCAATCTCCTCGGGTGCCAAATCTGCTCAAAATCATAGAGAATGCATCAATATACGCTAATTTCACGAAATTCATTCGAAATAACCCAATTTATGTCAAAACCCACAAGTTGTCAAAACCCGACTTTTGGTACACTTGTCGAAAAATTACAAAAATCACATATTCGGAATCCTCATCTCGATACGAGTCTAGGCATATAAAATTTACCAAAATCGGACTCCATTTGCCCACTCAAATTAGTGTTTTTCTTTAATTTAGGCCTAGGGGCTCAAACCCACCTTAAATCTTCCATTTACAGGGATTTAACCAAGGATTTCATGTTAAAATGATGTAATTAAGCCACAAAACTTACCTCCAACGAATCCCCGATGAATTACCAACAATTCCCGTGAGTTTCTCTCTCTAGAACTCAAAAATGGCGTCTTGGGTATATGAACCCGTGACTGGTTCTGTTCTGATTTTAATTTCACTGCCATAATTATTTCTTCTACGCGATCGCGATCTTCTTCACGCGATCGCGATGCTCAAAATCTCGGCCTCACGCGATCGCGACATCCTTCACGCGATCGCGATGCACAATCCCCTTGCTTCACGCGATCGCGTCCTTCATCCCTGCGATCGCGTAGTACATATTTGCCTGGACCCATTTCTCTTCTACGCGATCGCGTAGATTAACCTGCGATCGCGATGTGCCCCCTTTTAACTCTACGCGATCGCGACTGCTTCCCCTGCGATCGCGATGCTCTAGCCTCCAGCTCTACGCGATCGCATCCCCCTCCCCGCGATCGCGGAGAGCAAATGTCTGCTGCGTTTATGACAACAGCCACCTTTTCTCTTTTCTTCCAAAAATGGTCCGTTTGGACCCCCGGATTCATCCCGAGACCCCCGGGACCCCAACGAAAACCACCAACGTACTCCAAAACATGATACGAACTTGTTCCAACCATAAAAACACCATACTAAACATCAAAATCACCAATTATCCACGGATTCAAGCCTAAGTTTCTTCAAAACCTTCAAAACTAACATTCAATCCTAAACCCGATCAAACGATGTCCGAATGACCTGAAAATTTGCAGACATATCCAAAATCACATAACGAAGCTACAGAAATTGTCGGAATTCCATTCCGACCTCCGGATCAAAATCTCACCTACCGTTCGGATTTCGCCAAAATCCAACCTTAGCCAATTCAAGCTTAAAACTACACCGGACCTCCGAATTCAATTCCGATTGTTCTCCTAAGTCATAAATGATCCCCCGGAAACTAGTCAAATCATCAGAATCTGATTCCGAGCACTCTAACTCAATAGTCAACTCTAGGTTGACTTTCCATATTCAAACTTCCTTCAAATATGCTATTTGCTTCATTTTCAATTCAATTCATTCCTAACTCATCCGATAGGTTCTAACACCGATATAAAAGCATAAGATATGTAAATGCAACATAACGGGGTGGTAATTTCCGTAATGACGGGCCGGGTCGTTACATTCTCCCCAACTTAAACAAACGCTCGTCCTCGAGCGGACTCAGAGTTGTACTAGAAGCCACCCAATAGCCGAATGACCTTACCAAGCATATATCCGGGTGATCATACGTCACCCTATCTCACATAAGTCCGAAAACACCACATAGTCAAAATTTCACAGACCATCTGAACCATAAATCACATTGTACTTTCTGAAATCATATGCCAAATGCTAATCCCATGCCTATACTCGGGATACACACGATCCAACTGTAATAGTCCATACTCGCCACCTCGGTGAGATAATATGATGTGTCAAACCACCCGATCACTCGATACGATAGTCTCTAATCACGACAACTGGCCACAATAACCAAATACTAGCAGAAAGAACCTTTCTCATTAGATAGAGTCTTATTCCAACACCTTCATATCCTGCCCACGGCAACTGAAGCACGCGATATACCGAACCCATCTCTCGGGTCAACCATTTGTGAATCTATTTCCCTTTTAAAACTGATACCACAATAAGTTTCGGAACCAAACCTCGATATTACCTTTCTAACGAGCTAAAATCATATATGCTCGCTCTCATTAATGATTCGAACGGTCATTTCGATTATAACACACCGCACTGGTGATAAACACCTCAACACCGGCCTAAGCCACGACGAGCACAACACAGGCTCCAATAGAGACATCCGAACATACTCAAATCATGACAGCTGTCTTCAAGCAAAAGAGCTGCAATTAAATTCCTCTGTGCCATCATAACATAGAACTGAGATCGCGTCTCGCATTACAGAAATAGAGTACCTGAATTCTCCTCGAGAGGTCATAACATCACATGGCCTTGCCACGATTCGTGATTCTATCCAAACACTATTACTCATGAAGCACCTCAAGCTACCAATGCTCAAAACGGTCATCCATAAACATATTTAGGTCTGAAATCAAGCAATCAATCACACGCGGTGATACATTTAGTATATGCTATCAAATCCTGAATGGACACAACCGATGTGCTATTCCCCGAGCGATACCCAATACGGACTATTCCTCAGAAGAGAGGAAGTATTGTGTACAAGGTACATATAGGAAGCTATATTTCCCACATCACGCTGTTGCGGCGCGCAACCCGTTCCAATAGCATACCTGTGGCGGCGTGCCACCCGATCCAGATACCATACACTGTGGCGGCGTGCCACCCGATCCAGATACTATACATGTGGCGGCGTGCCACCCGATCCACGCATAAATCTAGAAAAAAGGGAATGCACATCGACTCAAGTTGCTCATTGCAACAAACATGTATATATAGCCTCAAGCTCGGCCACATGAAACGCATCCGACAAAGTTCCTCAATACTGGAGCTGAATCAATGGTAGATACCTCTACACTGACATCCGCCACGAAGGCCCAACTAACAAAGCAATACCTACCAGCCGTCCGCTGGCCCTGGGGTACAAATACCCTGTTGGAACATAATCTGATGCACTTTGCTATGCAATTGTGGCATTTTCCGACATAGTCCATTTCACATTAGTCTAGACAACCCGACTTATGACAACCAGTCCTGCAATCATATATCATTATTCCATTTCATCATATCAAGTAACGAGATAACCACTAGGGCTTCCAATTTCTAATAACCGCTAAATGGTGCTGATACACACGACATACCACCACTGCATAGGCGGAGTACGAGAACTTCTAGTCTCTAACACATATATAACACATGAATTGCTATGCTTGATTTCACTCTCCACCGTACGAATACGTAACACATATCAAGCATCCATTCATACCACGTACGCCATTCAGAAATTTCCATATGCCAACAACAACTCAATCATCACTGTCAATCCGACAGAAGAATACCACAATACCACTAGATATTATCAGTTTACACCACCTTGCCCTTTTGACCATATACTCTGCCAAAACACTAGAATAGCAGTACCATTTTCCTTAATCACCGGGAAGCTTGATTCTCGGATTAACTGCAGCTGCCCACGCTGCTCGGGGATTTTAATGACTTCCCATATATTAAGAACTGATCTCATAACCATGCATATGCCATTATCAACTTTCCATAACACATCGCCTATACCATACCACACTCAGACAACATGGAAATTTATATCCCTGTCCTCCGCCGCAAACATCGGCGCACTCAACTAGTCAAGGACTTTCATGATCCCATATAGAGAAAACTCATTACACATTCCACGCTTCGCATACCGACAGGAATATACTCATTTTCAAACCATGATAAAACACATCACAAACCTTTTCTCCCAATTACATTGCATAAGTTAAATTGCCAGGACCGAGTCCTTATACTCATACCGAGTTACACAACTGCCAATACTCAAAGCTTTATTGCACAATATCGGCGAGACTCATTACTTCAAACATATACCGGAATTAATCGTATTCCTTATCATACCGTTTCGGTTTATTAACAAGTTGATCCATTTACCCAATTTCCTTTCTGATTCATCATTAATTTAATACTAGTCTTTACTGTAGCACCACAATGACTCAACCCGTATTACCACACAAGACTCGCACATAAGACCATACGGTCTAAGACCCATAGGCCACTGAATACTCTCTCAATTGTTTCCCAGAAATACCACATTCTACAATACTTTGTTTTGAAGAACTTCCTGCTATTTGAATTTGTTATCATTACCTTTCAATATAGATACATAGAATCTCATCATCCACATAACATAACAAAGGTCTCGATTTATTCTAACGAAACCACGGTCTTTAGCCACGTGCACAATCTTAAGACACCTTACCGATACAAGCAAAATCTTGAACACTGTAAAAACAATTCTCGGGCGTCATTCACCCTCAACCGGTTATAATTCAACTGCCTTATTGAACAGAACCACTCGTGCCTTACTAGAACTCTGACATCGCAGAACATGATTACATTCAGATACAATTAGCTACCTTTCTTTTCTATATACCGTACATTCTTTACCATATAAGTTCAAAACACCCTAGTATTTCTCATATCTACGAAGCACCATAACCTTTACAAAAATTCCCGACGTACATAGAGACAGGATCCGCATAGCACACAACCGTGCAATCAGCTAGTCAATAGCAACCTCCCCAACTTAGCTCGAAGCCATATACGCCAAGGCACTTTCAGCCACTCATAGCATTCTTACTCAAATGATGCCACAATGTTCTAGTTAGATTAAACTCAAGTCATTTACAAGCTTCGGCGGAGATTCGAATCATCACACATCTTAACTCTTTTGCAACTCTTGCATTTATACACACACCACCAATAAGCCCACTCTCTTTAGGTGCCAAATCTTTCTAAGTCCCTAATTTTCCAAAAATTTTGGCAGAGTTTCCTTTGTAATTTGGCCTATCCACCTGCCAGAGAATCACCAAAACCATCCTAACAATACATCAACAACCAGACGGAACATCACAATGTATATCAACAGCATAAATCTCAATACTGCACAATTATATCATCAGCGTTAGTACATGAACATGCGCTGCACCTGCTCAAATCATAACATATGTCATATACCTTTCACCACCATATTCATAGCACGACCAATTCAGTTTCCTTGAGTTTGAACTCATACTACCACACGTAGTGCACTTTACATTTTCCGCTAAGAGGCATTGAACATACTCACCACGCCCATAGCTAGGGCTACGTAACAGATCACAATAAGGATTGGATACCTTGCAGCTTACCCATTATCAAACTGTCATTTCCACAATTAAGATCAATACCGATCGTATGAATTTCAAAATACCGGCTCGCGAAAGTTAGCACCTTGGTGCTCAAGCCATAGACAAGGATCCAGCCTCAAGTCCTCCAAACTGGCCCAACATGAATTCACAGAGATTATATCTCGTCCCTCGATTGGGGAATCATAAACCATCAAGGCAAGTTTATCACTAAGCACTCGAGTGCGCGTATCAATGTGCAGGAGAAATTTCAAGAATTACATCTCAAGCTGAATAAAACACGCACGATGAGAATTCCAAGAATTTGAAACTTTCCTAAAGGTTTGCAGCCTCCCGAGGATAAGTACAGGCGTCCCCGTACCGATCCACGAGACTCTACTAAACCGGCTCATGACTCGCGAGACCTGTTAACCTAGGCTCTGATACCAACTTGTCACGACCCAAACCCCGGTCGTGATGGCGCCCAACACATTGCTAGGCAAGCCCGACCATCTTATCCAATTAAACCAGCCAAGTATAATTAATACTGATTAATCGGCGTGATTAGCCTGTTTTCATAACAAATCAAGAAGTGTAGAACTGAAATACAAGAACACAGCCCCAACCAAATCGTGGTGTCACAAGTCCGAGCCTCTACAAATGAGATCTACTACAAAATCAAGTCTAACCAGAATGGAGACAACAAAATGATAAAAAGAAAGAGGTCAGGTACTGCGGACGCCGGCAGCTACCTCGTAGTCTCCGCAAAAGTAGATAAGGATCAACAGCTACAACAACTCAACTGCTCTCGGGCTCCTGTGAATCTGCACAAAAAGTGCAAGGGAGCGGGTGAGTATATTTCAACTCAGTGAGTAATAATAATAAGCAATAACTGAAAGTAAGAACTCCTGTACTGTCACTAAACAGTTCTAAGGCAAACCCCCACAGGTAAGTCATCACTACAATGAGATCTCCGATCTCCAGTCCATATCCATCTCAACTAGGTCCCACACTGACCACATCCTCACTCGTACCACTACAGTGTACAACCATCTCAATATATAGAGACATATACATATGTCTATAACAACTAAGTATTTACGTACTTATAATGATATTAATAAGTATAATGCTGCGGCGTGCAGCCCGCTCCAATACATATACCGCTGCGGCGTGCAGCCCGCTCCAATACATATACCGCTGCGGCGTGCAGCCCGCTCCATTTAACGTCGACGGCGCTCACTGGGGGTGTATACAGACTTCGGAGGGGCTCCCTAGGCCCAAGCGCTATGGTGCTATGGCGTGCAGCCAGGTCCACCATATATCACTGCGGCGTGCAGTCCGACCCAATATATATACATATATATATACATATATAATTATACTACTGCGGCGTGCAGCCCGATCCCATAATATACCAGCGCTCACTGGAATGTGTGCAGACTCAGACTCCGAAGGGGCTCCTACAGCCCAAGCGCAATAATACTGCGGCGTGCAGTCCGTCCCACATGTATATTACATGTATATTACATGTATATTACTGCGGCGTGCAGTCCGTCCCACATGTATATTACATGTATATTACATGTATATTACTGCGGCGTGCAGTCCGATCCAATATATATACTGCTGCGGCGTGCAGCCCGATCCAATATAGGTATATATATATAATACCTCATAATGGGTCCTCGACCCTATCCCAATCAATATGTGCTTGGCCTCTCAGGCCCAATATAATATATCACAGTGGGTCCTGGACCCTGTCTCGGTCAATATAGACTTGGCCTTTCAGGCCCACTCAGCTAGAATAGGGAATTCCACCCTAGATAATCTCTCTCAATGTACACATCTAGTACGGGCTCATATTATGCTATACAGCTAGAGCTACGGCTGAGTGTATGTTTCCAATCACGATATAAGGGTCACCTAGCTCTATAGGTTCCCTAATACTCTACAGGCCGGCACAAGGCCCCAAACATGGCTATTAGCCCAATTGTACAGTTATAGTCTCCGTAACAGTCATACAACACAATGTTCTATTAGCCGGGAAGGACTAAGTCCGAACCCCTAATCACAATGTCACCACGCCCGTTATGGAACGCGCGTCTCATCTCAATATAGCACTGTGAAGTGCTAGTACGGGGTTTCAAACCCTCAGTACATTGTTTACTACTACCACTCACCTCGAACCGGTAGAAGCTTCAATCCGCCTTGCGCTTGCCTCGCAAATCAATCTCCTCGGGTGCCAAATCTGCTCAAAATCATAGAGAATGCATCAATATACGCTAATTTCACGAAATTCATTCGAAATAACCCAATTTATGTCAAAACCCATAAGTTGTCAAAACCCGACTTTTGGTACACTTGTCGAAAAATTACAAAAATCACATATTCGGAATCCTCATCTCGATACGAGTCTAGGCATATAAAATTTACCAAAATCGGACTCCATTTGCCCACTCAAATTAGTGTTTTTCTTTAATTTAGGCCTAGGGGCTCAAACCCACCTTAAATCTTCCATTTACAGGGATTTAACCAAGGATTTCATGTTAAAATGATGTAATTAAGCCACAAAACTTACCTCCAACGAATCCCCGATGAATTACCAACAATTCCCGTGAGTTTCTCTCTCTAGAACTCAAAAATGGAGGTTCTTGGGTATATGAACCCGCGACTGGTTCTGTTCTGGTTTTAATTTCACTGCCAGAATTATTTCTTCTACGCGATCGCGATCTTCTTCACGCGATCGCGATGCTCAAAATCTCGGCCTCACGCGATCGCGACATCCTTCACGCGATCGCGATGCACAATCCCCTTGCTTCACGCGATCGCGTCCTTCATCCCTGCGATCGCGTAGTACATATTTGCCTGGACCCATTTCTCTTCTACGCGATCGCGTAGATTAACCTGCGATCGCGATGTGCCCCCGTTTAACTCTACGCGATCGCGATGCCCTAGCCTCCAGATCGCGATGCCCTAGCCTCCAGCTCTACGCGATCGCATCCCCCTCCCCGCGATCGCGGAGAGCAAATGTCTGCTGCGTTTATGACAGCAGCCACCTTTTCTCTTTTCTTCCAAAAATGGTCCGTTTGGACCCCCGGATTCATCCCGAGACCCCCGGGACCCCAACGAAAACCACCAACGTACTCCAAAACATGATACGAACTTGTTCCAACCATAAAAACACCATACTAAACATCAAAATCACCAATTATCCACGGATTCAAGCCTAAGTTTCTTCAAAACCTTCAAAACTAACATTCAATCCTAAACCCGATCAAACGATGTCCGAATGACCTGAAAATTTGCAGACATATCCAAAATCACATAACGAAGCTACAGAAATTGTCGGAATTCCATTCCGACCTCCGGATCAAAATCTCACCTACCGTTCGGATTTCGCCAAAATCCAACCTTAGCCAATTCAAGCTTAAAACTACACCGGACCTCCGAATTCAATTCCGATTGTTCTCCTAAGTCATAAATGATCCCCCGGAGCTGACCGAATCATCAGAATCTGATTCCGAGCACTCTAACTCAATAGTCAACTCTAGGTTGACTTTCCATATTCAAACTTCCTTCAAATATGCTATTTGCTTCATTTTCAATTCAATTCATTCCTAACTCATCCGATAGGTTCTAACACCGATATAAAAGCATAAGATATGTAAATGCAACATAACGGGGTGGTAATTTCCATAACGACGTGCCGGGTCGTTACATATTTTCATAATTACGTTCCTATTTATTTGCCTACCGAATTTAATGGAAATAACATAACGCAAAAGAATTGATAACAACACTTATTTTTTCATTGATAATCCAAAACATTGATTACAAGGCCATGTTTTAAAAGAAAAAATATAAAAGATGATGCATGCCCTACGAGTACATTAATGCACCTAGTGCCCGCGAGGCATCATTCGGCCTTGCCGCGGGCCTATATGCTAATCCCCTTTGGAGCCTATCTAGGTCAGCCATGACTTGTTGCACAAAGAACTTCACTGCTGATACAAAAGTCCTTCGAGACATATCTTCACACAGTTGAGTCTTCCGGGTGATGTATTGGGCAATGCGAACAATCTTTTCTCTGATGACCCCTTTTTCTTGCAATAACCGGCTTATTTGTTGAGTGCGAGCATCCAAGGTATGTTGGTTGTCTTTTTGCACTTGTTGCAGCTCCAATTCTAATCTAGCCATAGTCGTGTAACAGTGTTTTCTCTCTTCTTCAAGATCTTTGATGATCTTGTTACTCTTGACCGTGGCTGAAATTATTTTCTTTCTAAGCTGAGCTACCTCAAAATCGTGCTTGTCTTGTAGTTGTCGAACCAACTTGGCTCTTTCCTCAACATCTCTGTCCATTTGCTTCCGAGCCCTGACTAACTCTTTTTCAGCTTTGTCCAAATCGAAGCTATAGTCATTTACTTTGCGCCGTAGAATCTCAATTAACTTTTCATCCCGGGCTGAGCGAACTGGGGTCTCGGATGCAATTTTCATTTGAGCCATTTGAGCCTTCAACATCTCATTTTCTTTCTTCAACTGTTTTTTCTCCACTTCATCGGATGCTGCCTGTAAACCACTTTCGAAATGGAGATTTCTCAATTTATCCTCCAACAAGATGATTTTGGCCTTGTATTCTTTTTCCTTGGCCACCCAGTTCTGATTCTCCTTGGATTGCTCTATCAAATCTTGCAAGTGAGGTCTCTTCGAAAGACGTTCGTGCTCAACCCCTCGTCGGTACCATGTGGAGTATCCAGGCGACATCTCCCCCTTTGCTCTATTCGGCACACAAGTATCAATTTTCAAATTTTGGCACTCATTCCAGATTTGCCGGATCTTTGCTTCCGGGAATTGCCCGTCCGGTCCAATCTCCACAGCTTGCACACTGAGGTCCCCATCCCTCGGAATAATCTGATACCGACCCAACTGTCGCAGGGCTCTGTATGGGGCATAAGGTTGTATACTCTTCAAACCCATGATAAAAAACGGCGATCCCTCCGTTGGCATGTATATCACCTCGTCAAGAGGTAACCAGTCATACGTCCAATCGATTTGACCGTCAGTTAGTGATCGAAGATACACAATCCAACCTTGGACTCCCTCCGGCAACTTTACTTCTTTTGTCCTCGTATTGAACTCTTCCAAACATGTCCGTTCGACCGAACCATAGCTCGAGAATGAAGGATGGTGGCATAGATGTTCAATTAGCCAGATTTGCAAGATCAAGTTACACCCTTCGAAGAAGCTGGCCCCCGCTTTGCACGCAGTCAGAGCACGGTAGATGTCCGCCACAATCATTGGGGCCAGAGTACAGTTATCTTGTACTATCAGTGTGGTAGCTACCCCGGCAACTTTTATATTGATATGTCCATCTTTCCTTGGGAATACAACAACTCCGAGAAATGCCACCAAAAATGCGAACCTCCGGTGTTCCTCCCATTTCGCTTGGTTGGACTTACAGCATAACTTGTTGGTGAGGTCATTGAAACCCCCAACGTGTCCAAACATACTGTAGATGAAGCTTAAAGAACAAAACCCGTTGGCCAGATCTTCATTGTGAACATTCCGGGCAATTTTCAAAGAGTCGAGGAAGCGATGTACTGTTACCGTCCTCGGAGATACCGGGTATTTTCCTTTTAGCGGGACCTCAGTCTTCCCGATGTAGAAGGCAATCTCCTCCAAAGTAGGGGTAAGTTCAAA